>OX031007.1:84142085-84718085 GCA_943735925.1 Pollenia amentaria | reverse complement strand
TGAATGCTGCCCGTGGTACACTCCCACTTGTGATGAGGGTCCTAGTCCGTGCAGGTGCACAGTTTATCATTTAAGGAAAGCAACTGTAGTAAATCTAATTAATTCGTACACATTAATTTATAATAAAAAATAATTATAAAAACAAAAATTTATATATACATGTTTTTTATTTTCCTTTTATTTTATTTTATATTTATTTTCTAATTTCAGTAAATAAAATGTATTCCAATACAAATAAAATTAATAACAATAAATTGTAAATAAGAAAAAAAAAATATATGTATTTAGCTATATTTATTATGAAGGATGAAATTTCAGCGTTTTGCGTCATTGTTTTTGAAGATTCGACAAATGAAATTGGGATTTCAATAACTTGAACCCCATAATTTGAAATGTGATTTCTTCTAGAGATATCATAGTTTTTCACTTCCATATTATATTGAGGAACGTTAGAAATGTTATCATCTCGTATTTCACATTCTTCAGTTAGACCACAGGTTTCATAGCTGGGTGGTGGTAGTAGTTGATTTAATGCATTCCAATTAATCGGTACATTATTGGTACAACACCTTCTTAGTAAAGTACAATTTGAAGACCATCGCAAATGCTCTGTTATAGGTTGATCAGTAGGCTCCCAAATCCAAATTTCAACTTCGCAAAAATAACACTTTGTTTTGTCATAATCTCCACTATAAAACATGCCACTCATAGCTAATTCCCTTTTATCTAACCATTTTAATGGCCAGCATACAAAGGTTTTTAATCGTTCATCTTCTCTATTAAAGTTATCGTTCATGCTATAGCGTGGCGTAAACGGAGATTGTTTAAAATGCTGATCTTCATTGCAATCAAATTTTAAATCTTTAACCATTTTAATTTTTTTTTTATTCTATTTAATATTAAGCGCAATTGTAAAAAATACTATTTTAAATCCACGATATATCACAATATACTTGTTATTGAAATAAATTGTATACTCTATTTATACATGGATATGTTCAACCATTAAAATTAGTTTCGAAATGTGATCCAATATCAGAAATAATAATTTTACTTTTAATAGAGTTTTTTTTTTTTTTTTTTATTATTTATATTTTATTTAATAATTTCTTATAAGTATTTGAAAAAACAAAAAAGAAAAAAAAATCACTACATCTATAAACTTAAATCTACTTCCATAATAAAACGATCTCCTTCTTCATCCAAATAAAAGCCGTCATTTGCCTTCAAAATTATCGCATCTCCCTCTTCATCATCTAGGAAATCGTCAATTTCCCAAAAAAAATCATAATACGCCAGCTGGTTGTTGGGAATTTCCATTCCTGGGTTTTTATTTAATAGGATGTTATCTATAGATGCGTCGATTATCCCATTAATACGCGTCTGCGTATTCTCCTCTACTTTCTCCATAGAATTTTCATCGACAAATACAATTTCGTATTGACTCGAATCCATTGTTTAAGCCTTCAATGTTTAAATGCAAATAAACCTAGTTTTCAGAAATATACTCCACTAAGCCTTTTATGAAGGCAAAATAAACAATATACAAATTCTTATTAAATATTATTGGGACACATTGTATTGCGAAAGAAAACAAACTGCAATTAATGTTTTGTTTTATAAACAAATTATACATTCTAAACAAATTATACATTCTAAACAAATTATACATTCTTACATGCTCACTCATGTTTATGCTTCTTAAATATAACAAAAAGGTCTCTTCATCAGATTAATGTTAAAATAAACAAGCAGACAAATCGTCAGCATTTTATTACAAAATACAAATTCTAATTCTAATTCTAATCTTATTAGGAGACATTGTATTGGGAAAGAAAACAAACTGCAAATAAGAATAACATAATGTCATCATAAAGGGAAATACAATATTTCTTAATACAAAAAAAAAAAAAAAAAAAACTAAATTCAAATATTTTGACTGTTGCATTAATTCTAAAAACTGTATTTAAAAATCCACAATATGCTCCATCTAATTCGATATAGCATTGCCATCCACTAAAGTTGAAGGGAAATACAATATTTCTTAATACAAAAAAGAACTAAATTCAAATATTTTGACTGTTGCATTAATTCTAAAAACTGTATTTTAAAATTCAAAAACGAAAATTTTCAACTGGTTTGGAAACTAGAAAAATTATGCTCTATCTAATTCGATATAGCATTGCCACCCAATAAAAACTGTATTTAAAAATCTACAAACTTGTTTTTCAAAACCAAAAATTTTCAACTGGTTTCGAAACTAGAAAAATTATGCTCTATCTAAATATATCATTCCTATCACAGGGTTTGGGAACTAGAAAAATAGTTCGGAAATTGGATAACATCCATATAACCGCATAGAAAATGGTTCGTGAATTGGATAACATCCACATAACCGCAACCGCATTATCATCCACATAACCGCAACCGCATTACCATCCACATTACCAACCTTATTACCGGAACCGGATACTGCCAAGATCCCCATTACCTATCTACTAATATGTTGAGTTTATTTTTTCAATATCTCAAAAACTACTGCACATACGAAGATGATTTGTATGTCATTTTAAAGAGAATACTTGGGGCTATAAGCAATATATTGAAAAAAAAATTTTTTTTGGAAAAATGTAATATCTGCAAAATATTAAATTTTTAAAATGGACTAAGTCAAAAACCTAATTTTTTTTTTATATAATACCTCAAACTGTTCTTTAAAAATCCTAAAACTTTGAAGGAGGTGTTTTTTTTTTTTTTAGATATGATTTTTTTCTTTCGCAACCTTTGAAAAAATAATCTCAAAATAAAATTTTAAAATTTTAATTTTGAGCAATAAGTATTTATAAAATCTGATTTGTTTGAAAAAGTAATATTATTGGTAAGGTTGTTTTTGTTTATTTGTTGCATCTTTTGTTGGGGCTCAATGTGGGCATTTTTTTAAGAAAAGTACACCTTTTGTCTCGTTACGTCTTTAAAAGTCGTTTTTTCTTCGTCTCTTTTCCTACCGATAATGCCGGGCTGGTTTCTACAGTTAATACAGTAAAAAAATCGCTGTGCTTAATGCACTTTCAGTCGACACTGATTTAATTGTCAACCATATGTAAGTCTGAAATCAATTATTGCAATTATTCGTGTTTGGAATAGCAAAAAGTGAGATTTTTTTTATTTAAAATAAATAATAGTCAAAACGGTAATCATGGAAAGTAATAAGTGTTCAATTGGCATAGTTAATAATGAGGTATGCTCTGAGGGAAAATTCATTAATTGTGTAGATCTTCCTGATAAAGAACGCATTACTCTTAATGCTAGAAGTGGTATTGTGGTCAGTTTTGTTTGCGATAAGCATGATAGACAATTTTGTGAAAAATACACCTTAAACCAAAAAATGTGTACTGATCCGTATAACATTCATGTAACTCGAGTACAAAAATCATTGAAAGTCGTTACTTTTGAGATTTATACTCAAGCTAAGGTAATTTTTCCTTTAATTGCACGCGGGAAAAAACTGTGTATTTCGTGTTGGAAAAAAATTAGTATTGAAGTGGAAAAATATCAACAAATGATGCCCCCATCTGAACAAGATGATGTGACATCTGAAATTTGTAGTTCAAAAACAATTTATCTTGATCGTGTCAATGCTGTTGCAAAAATACTCGGGTTGTCTCCTCTTAAAAAAAAATACTTAAATCGATCCAAAACTTATGTCCAGCAAAAATATTATGAAATTATATCTAAGCTACAATCATGCTTTAAGCATGTTACGAATAGTTCTTTTGACTCAATTGACGATGACAATTTAATTGTTGATGACAACTGTAATGTTTTATTACTAAAAGTAAAACACAAGCGAAGGTTGATGGATAATAATTGATTTTTATTTACAAATTTTGTTTGCTTAAATACTATTTATGAGAATAAAACTTAACCTAATATTGAGTGACTACAATAAGTTCACTCAATCACTTATTCTAGTACTTAGCATTAACTTACATACAAATGATACGGTATTGTATCAGGCACACAGAAATCTTTAAATTACTTTATCAAATTGTATTTTCATTAATTATTACTCATATCGGTGTCCAGTGTATTAAGGAATCCATTCATAACTAAAGAATTTGTTAGATCAGCATAAATGTAATAACGTGCATTGAACTACTGTTGTCGATTTTGTTGTCAAAATAAATAAGCGAACGTTGACCGTTGTTTATTTAAAATATCGAATTACACAAAAAGAATTTATAATTGTGACAACGAAAACAATTCAGTTATGTTACTGACCTAACTTAATAATATTATCTGTTTGTTTATTTGTAAGAAAGAATGAATTGTGTGGATACACTACACCCCCAATCTTTCAGTTAAAATTTTATAATTTTGTTTGGAATTTTAAAATTTTAATTTATTATGTAATGTGATGTGTGCGTGGAACAATACTCATATGCTTTATATAGATTTTACAGTTTGTAATAAAAATGTATACAAAAGTTTTGTTTAATATTTTTTTTTTTGTTAAAATATATTGTTTGTATTAAAAAAAAAATTTATTTTTATGTAATTCTTATATTTCAGTATTTGTAGTTTTATATTTTTTTTTTTTATAATAGGCATAACTAAAAAAAAATTTTTTTTCTTATGTTCTAATATTTTTGGTTTTGTTTCATTTTACAATGTTTATATTTCTTTACTAAATTCTTATGTACGATTTTTGTTTTTCCATTTATTTTTATTTCTACATTAACATTATCGATATGCACTACCTCATAAGGGCCAATGTATGGTGCTTCATTTTTTCTTCTATTTTCTAATTTTACTAACACTAAATCTCCTATATTAAGATCTATCCTATTCATTTTATTGTACGATTCTATACTTCTATTTCTTTTTGTTATTTCTATTAACTTTCTAGCATTTTCTAAAGAATGCTTTAACCTTGTCTTTAATTCATTAGCATAGTTTTCTAAATTGTAAACCTTTGGATGATTCATGACTTCATCCCCTGGCAAACTTGGTAATTTTCCTAGCTCAAAAGGTGAGAACTCTGTGTCTACATGGGGTGTTACGTTGTATACGAATGCATAGTAAGGAATCCACTCTTCCCAATTATCATCCTTTACAAATGATAGGAAATATTCATTCAGAACTCTGTGGTTTCTTTCCACAGTACCAAGAGTTTCATGATGGTATGGTGTTGATAATTTTTGTTCTATTTTCAACCGACTACATATTTCCTTAAGCAACTCGTTTACAAATTCTGTTCCTCTATCTGATTTTAGTGTTTTAAATATACCATATTTTAATATCAAGTTTTCTGTTAAGCATTTTGCTATTGACTTTGCTTCCTTGGTTTCCATTGGTGCGGCTATTATGTATTTGGTTAGTTCACATTGCATAGTTAGTATATACCGGTAGTTTCCTGATGGTCGTAGAGGTCCAACTGTATCTATGACTATAGTAGAAAAACTATCCTTTGGTGTGTCTGTGATACATAATGGTTCCTTGGTGTGTCTCACCTGTTTATTTCTTTGACAAAGGTCACATTTTAATACATAATTTTTTACCATTTTGAACATATTCTTCCATATGTATTTCTGTTTTAATTTTATTAAAGTTTTTCTAACTCCGAAATGTCCTCCGCATGGTGTGCTGTGATACAATTTAATTAATTCATGTTTTTTATTTTCATTTTCAATTCTTTGAGAATTTTTATACAGTAGAATTCTGACGTCTTTTTCTTTACTATTATTTATGATTTCTTTCAATCTTTGTATTTTTATTTTCTTAAATATCTCGTCACTTTTTTCTAGTGCGAACTTTACACAATTCAATCTGCTTAAAACAGAAGGTAGTTTCTCCAACATATTATCTAAATAATAGGGATTATCGCTACATCTGACGGCCGTTTGATTTAATGCATGATTGTTTTCCACTACGAATTCTTTGGTCGACTTTTCTAATATAAATTTTAGCTTTCTTGCAAGTTTTATATCTTTTATGGAAGTACAATCCCATATTTTGAGTTGATCAGACTCTTCAGGATTTATATTACCATTTTCTTTGGATCGATCTCTTCTCTGTTTGTTTTTCTTTTTATTTTCCTCATTTTTCATTTCCTCATTTTGTATCATTTTCTTTTTCATATTTCTTGTGATCACCAGCGTTTTCTTTATATTTTCGTCAATTGTTTGAGGTACCATTGTTTTTAATATATGTGAGTCTATTTGTATTCTTGACAGTGCGTCTGCGTTAGTATTATTTTTTCCTTTTTTATAAACTATTTGGAAATCATAATCAGATAGTTCCAATCGGATTCTGGTTAATTTTGAGCTTGGGTTTTTGTGTGAGAATAATGCAATTAATGGACGGTGGTCTGTTACTACGATAAATTTTCTGCCGTATAAATAAGGTCTAAAAAATTGTATACCCCAGTAGATTCCCAGTAATTCTTTTTCGATTACCGATTTATTCCTTTCGTATTTGTTAAGTGAGCGACTTGCGAATGATATTGGTTTATCCTCACCAATTTCTCCTTGCGATAATATAGCGCCTAAAGCAAATTCTGATGCATCCGTTGTTAGGACGAACGGTTTTTCGAAATTTGGATATTGCAAAATAGGTGGACTAATAAGTTTATTTTTTAGAGTATCGAATGCTCTTTGACATCTTTCAGTCCATTCGAATTTTTGACCTTTTTTCAATAATTTGTTTAAACAATTCGCTATATCAGCAAAGTTCTCAATAAATCGTCTGTAATAATTACAAAATGCCACAAATCTTCTTACATCGTCAGCATTCTTGGGTACGGGATATTTAGTTATAGCATCAAATTTTTCTGGATCTGGCTTAATTCCTTCTGAAGTTATTAAATGTCCTAGATATATTACCTCCGGTTTCAAAAAACAACATTTTTTAGCATTAAGTTTCAAATTGTATTTTCTTAACCTTTCAAATACTTTTACAAGACTTTCGTTATGATGTTTTAGACTGCATCCGAATACTATTATATCGTCTACGTATATAAAAGCTTCGGATTCCAACCCAGATAAAGCTATTGTTAGCATTCGCTGAAAGCTGTTGGAAGATATCTTCAGACCAAATGGTAATCTTGTATATTGATAATGCCCATCAGGTGTTGAAAAAGCTGTATACGGGCGAGATTTTTGATCAAGTTCAATTTGGTGAAATGAACTTGTCATATCTAATGTTGAAAAGTATTTTGCTCTTCCTAATTTATCCAAAATGTCATCTAGACGAGATAAAGGAAATTTGTCGTTCACAACTTTGTCGTTCAATTTTCTAAAATCGACAACTAATCTCCATTTCTTTAAATCTGTTTGTCCTTTTTTTGGAACTAGCAGCAGTGGTGCGTTATATGGGCTTAAATATGGTTCAATAATGTTGCTTTCCAAGAGTTTCTTCACTTGCGAATTTATTTCTGCTGTCTGAGTTTGTGGTAATCTATAATTTTTTATATATATAGGACTATTGTCGTTCAATTTTATTGTCTGTTTATAAAAATTATTGATACCTAAGTATTCGTCTTCAATATGGAATATTGACTGATATTCCTTTAATATATTTATTAGTTGCTTTTTGTTCTCATCGTTTACTTCATCCAGATTAAGTGTATTTAAAAGTTTTGTAAAACGACTGTTCGAACTTTGTTCGTCATTCTCCTTTTCATTAATGGTACATATATCGTAATATTTCAATGGGACGGTTTCTATCTTCAGATTCTCTATGATTACTATTTTATCGGTAACGTTTAATAATTTTATATGTTGATTTCCATATTTGGGTACTATTACATTTGCCAAAAATACTCCTTTGGTAACTTCTCTGTTTGTAATAACGGCATCTTCTTCTAATTCGATTGTGAATGGTAAAACTATTTCACTTCTTTGTGGTATTCTAATTTCATTTATTTTGTAAGTACTGTCATGTATCGGGATTATTACTGTTTCGTTGTTGATGTTAAATGTTAGCACATATTTGTCATAGTCAATATTGCATTTATATCTCATTCAAAAATCTCTGCCAAGAATTCCATCCGTTTTTATTGGAAATTTATTTTCTACTAATTGTATTTTTTGACTAATTACATCGTTATTTATTTTAATTTTTATTTTTGTAGAACCCAGTGATTTAATTACATTTTCTGTGATTCCTGTTAAGTTGCAATAATCATCTTGATTTTCCTCATAACTTTCTAAAAATTGTTCTTTGCACAGCGAGACATCTGCTCCTGTATCAATCAAAAACGTAAGGCTGTTCTTAACGCCAGCGATATGTAAATTTACATAATTTCTGAGGTTAGATGATATGCTATAGATTCTTTTCGTGTCTAGTTCATTCCCAATGGAGTCTCTGTGCGGGTTGACTCCGGGATTTGGAAGTTTCCCTGATCTTCCATGTGATTTATATTATAACTTCTGTTGTTTGTGTTTCGGCTTCTTTGGTTGTTGTTATTGCCTCTGTTATTATGAATTCTGTTATTGTTATTACCTCTGTTATTGCTGTTGTTAAAATTTATGTTACCATTGTTATTGTTGCTGTTATGATTTCTGTTATTATTGTTACCGTTGTTGTTATAATTTCTGTTGTTGTAGCCTGGTGTTTTGGTCAAACACATTTTTGCAAAGTGGTTGAATTTTCCACAGTTATGGCATTTATTTCCATCTGCGGGGCATCTACCATTATGGTTTCTACCACATTTTCTACAGTTTCTGTTTAACGAATTTTGATTCTGTTGTGTGTTGTAATGTAGTATCCGTTGTTGTTCTACACGAGATGAAGCGCTTTCGGCAATTTTCAAAGCTTCAGAAAATGTCGTTACTTGGCTTGCGTAGATAGTAGATATTATTTGTGGGTCGGTTAACCCATTCAAAAATGCATTGAAAGCTATTTTATTGTTTGTGTTTACTATAGTGCTCCTACTAGATTCACCTTGTTCTAATACCTGCACCTCGTTTAATTCTGTAATGAGTTTCTCTATTTTTGCAGCAAAACCCAATATGTTGTTATCCTTTTGTGATATCCGTGTTATTTCATTCAGCAAAGTATTGGATGTCTTAAATGATTTGTAAGTCGTTTTTAATATCGATATTAGTTCTTCTATGGTTGTGGGTACTTGTACTTGTTTAATTCTGTTTTGTACACATAATTCCAGTCTTGATTTAAAAACGAAATTGAAAAAGGAAACATGCTTATCTGACGAAATAGATGCAAAGACCATTTCTAAATTTGATAAAAATGTTTGCAATTCATTAGTTTTACCCGAAAATTTTGGTATTAACTTTGTGATAGTTGAAAGCTCATTTAAATCTAAGGATGCCATGGCTACGTCTTGTCTTGTTTGAAATGGTGCAGTACTATTAGTTTGCATAGACTTATCCTCATGAAGTCTCAAAATATTTAGTGCGTCTTTCCGTAACTCCCTAAATTTGTTAAAATTTAATTGTTTCTCTTCTACTTTCCAATCACTGTTATCAAAAATACTTGTACTAGCTATTTCCAGTTCATCAATTTCCTTCCTTTTTGCTTCGATTGTCTCTGTTGTGTAAGGTTTACCTAATGACTTCTTTGCATTGGTTATTAGTATATTAATTTTTTCAAATATTTTTTTCCATTAGAACAAAATTTTTACATTTATTTTCCTCCGTTCATTTTTTAACTCTAATACATTTTGTAATATCAGTGTTTTCATATATACTTTTAATAATTCAATTGCTTTTATTTCTTTTTTTTTTCATTTATACAAATCTCTTATAATTAATTTGACAAATTTTAATATTTTTAAATCCAAAACTAAAAACAAAGGTGTTAAAATTATTGCTAGAATTATCCAGCCTATGTATTTATTATAAAATTTATTTAAATTATCCATTACTTGTTTCTATCTTAAAAGGGTAGTATATTTCTTAATGAAAAAATTCTATCTATTTGTGTTGAAATAAAACTACGAAATTCCTGTAAATTACTCTCTATTATGTTGACTATGCTAACCTTAACCCAAAAACCTATCAATGTGACAACTAATCCTAACACTAACACTGTAATAAAAAATTTTTCCATTTTTTTTTTTTTTTTTTTTTTTTTTTTTTGTTTTTTTACAATTTTTATTTTGTTCTTAAGTTTATATTTTTATTTTGCTTTAGTATCCTTTTCAGCTAAGGCCTTCCTAATCATTGCATTGACAATAATTTTCTTTAATATTTATATGAACAACAATCTATCTTTGACAGCTAACTTAAAAAATTTTAATATTTGTAAATCATTAATCACAATCATTGGCGTAACCATGTATTTTTTGTAATATACTTTGCAATTGAACGTTTTTTTTTTTTTTTTTTTTAACTAAATTTAAATTTTTAAGTATGTAATCTATAAAAATGATACTCGTAGGTCATCTGAGCACAATTCATCTCTGTTGTCATCATCACTCGCCATTTTTTTTTTTTTAAATATATCTGTATTCCTCAATTTGCAATTTCTGAAGGATCTCTCCACAGCTCGTTCATAGTCCTTGACGGGACATCCTTCTCTCTAGGAGTTTAGTATATAAAAAAAAATTTTTTTTTTGTAATCAAGGTCCTATAGATCTTCGACTAAGCTTAAGCTCTGTGTGTCGAGGATCTATTTCCTTAATTTAATTTTAAGCAAGGATAAGCAAGTTTGCTTTGTGGTCCTTTTGCTATATATAAATTAGATTAAGGATTAGAGCAGGATCGCCATGTAATGTTTTATTACTAAAAGTAAAACACAAGCGAAGGTTGATGGATAATAATTGATTTTTATTTACAAATTTTGTTTGCTTAAATACTATTTATGAGAATAAAACTTAACCTAATATTGAGTGACTACAATAAGTTCACTCAATCACTTATTCTAGTACTTAGCATTAACTTACATACAAATGATACGGTATTGTATCAGGCACACAGAAATCTTTAAATTACTTTATCAAATTGTATTTTCATTAATTATTACTCATATCGGTGTCCAGTGTATTAAGGAATCCATTCATAACTAAAGAATTTGTTAGATCAGCATAAATGTAATAACGTGCATTGAACTACTGTTGTCGATTTTGTTGTCAAAATAAATAAGCGAACGTTGACCGTTGTTTATTTAAAATATCGAATTACACAAAAAGAATTTATAATTGTGACAACGAAAACAATTCAGTTATGTTACTGACCTAACTTAATAATATTATCTGTTTGTTTATTTGTAAGAAAGAATGAATTGTGTGGATACACTACACAACCCAGAATTAACTGGAAAAGAAATGATAGTACAGTTGAAGAACAAATTTGATAATACTAGCAAATTGAGTGAAAAATTACAAATCCTGTCAGTCTTACCATCAAGTTGGTCAACCCAAAAAATTGTTGATATTTTCGGAGCAACTTCGTACATGGCTAAAAAAATTAAAGAAAACGTAAAAAAAGATGGCATTTTATTCATTCCTGAAAAACATATAGGTCATCCGTTGTTAAAAACTACGGAAGAAAAAATTCAAGTGTTCTTTAGAAAACAAGACGTCAGCAGAGAACTACCCGGTAAAAAAGAATATAAATCTGCTTATGAAAACGGTCTGCGAGTGCAAAAACAAAAACGGTTAATCTTGGGTAACCTAAGCGAAATTTTTCACATGTTTAAAGAAAAATATCCATTTGAAAAAGTAGGTTTTTCAAAATTTGCAAGTTTAAGACCACCCGAATGTGTTCTAGCTGGTGATCTGGTACGCACGTAGTATGTGTTTGCCGGATTCATGAAAATTTTAAACTGCTATTTCAAGGTGCTAGACTTGAAAAACTAAAAATGAAGGATGGATCTCAACCATTTTCTTCATATAAAGATTGTATGAAAATGGTTATTTGTAAAACACCTACGGATGACTGTTATCTTGGTGTATGCAATGCTTGTCCCGGCTCGTCCAAATTAAAAAATATTCTCGAAAATCTTTTTACGGAAAACTGTTTAGATGACATTACATATAATCAGTGGATTCAAGTAGACCGCTGCTCTTTGGAGACAGTTATAAAATCAACTGAAGATTTCGTTGATTTTGTTGTAGAATATATTCCAAAATTACTTCGGCATGACTTTGTAGCTAAACAACAAGCCGAATATTTTAAAACTACGAAAAATAATCTTGAGATAGGGCAAGTTCTTGTTGTTGCTGATTTCTCTGAAAATTATTCGTTTTTACTTCAAAATAGTGTTCAAGGAGTGTATTGGAATAACAGACAAGCGACAATTCATCCATTCGCTTGCTATTATAGATCCATTGCTGAGAATGGAAGTGATATCGTACCTCTTAGCTTGGTAATAATATCAGATAACTTAACTCATAATACTACTGCAGTTTACAGCTTCCAAGAGACATTAACGACGTTCCTTAAAAATAAGATTCCAAATATTTCAAAAATAATTTATTTTTCTGATGGTGCTGCATCCCAATATAAAAATCGTTACAATTTAGTAAATTTGATACACCACGAAGAGGTTTTTCGAATTCGAGCAGAATGGCATTTTTTTGCAACTTCTCATGGAAAAGGGCCAAGTGATGGTTTGGGTGGAACAGTTAAGGGATTAGCTAGCCGAGCCAATCTACAATTGACACCTGATCAACAAATTCAGACACCCGAGCAACTGTGTCGATGGGCGAAAGATAATATTCAAGGAATCAATATTAATTTCGTCTCAGATCAACACATTCAACGTACTGAAAAAAAACTGGAAAATAGGTTTAAAAATGCTTCACCAGTTCAAGGAGTACGTTCCTGTCATGCCGCCATTCCTATTTCGAATAAATTTATTAAAATAAAAACTTTATCTTCATCTAGCGAAGGAGAGGATGTTAAATTGAACAATATCGACAAGATTCTGAGCGAACGAGGCTTTAAAACCAGGTAAAAAATAACGTTTTAATTCTTAATATTGTATTTACATTGAATAAGGCTTCAACGTTCATAGCATTTTCATTTATTTTAGGTTAAGAAAAAGCAGCCCGGCATTATCGGTAGGAAAAGAGACGAAGAAAAAACAACTTTTAAAGACGTAACGTGACAAAAGGTGTACTTTTCTTAAAAAAATGCCCACATTGAGCCCCAACAAAAGATGCAACAAATAAACAAAAACAACCTTACCAATAATATTACTTTTTCAAACAAATCAGATTTTATAAATACTTATTGCTCAAAATTAAGATTTTAAAATTTTATTTTTAGATTATTTTTTTAAAGGTTGCGAAAGAAAAAAATTCATATCTAAAAAAAAACACCTTCAAAGTTTTAGGATTTTTAAAGAACAGTTTGAGGTATTATATAAAAAAAAATTAGGCAAAAAAAAATTAGGTTTTTCTTCAATATATTGCTTATAGCCCCAAGTATTCTCTTTAAAATGACATACAAATCATCTTCGTATGTGCAGTAGTTTTTGAGATATTGAAAAAATAAACTCAACATATTCGGCTAATTCGGCGAAATTATGCCATTTTGAATATGACGTAACTTTTGAAAAAAAAATTTTAAAAATTTTTTTCGTTCATATATGTTCCTTATAGGATAAAAGGAACCTTCTCACCAAATTTCATTTAAATCGAAAGGGGTTGGGTCCCACTCTTGGTCGATTTGACATGGAATTACCCATATGGGTAATGGGAGTTTTGCGCTAATGTGGAACAAATTGTTTTAAAAAGCTGTTTAGCTGTTTTAATTAGCTATTTAGCTGTTTTAAAAAGCTGTTTAGCTGTTTTAAAAAGCTGTTTAGCTGTTTTATAAAGCTATTTAGCTGTTTTAAAAAGCTGTTTAGCTGTTTTAAAAAGCTGTTTAGCTGTTTGTATAAGCTGTTTACCTGTTTTAAAAAGCTGCTTAGCTGTTTTAGGAATCTGTTTCGTTAAAAGTATACAACGAGATATTTGAAGATCTAAAGTTGGTGATGGCATTAGTTTATAATAATAATCATGAATCTGATATGAATTCCTAATCATAAACAAATACATGTAAAACTCCAATTGCTCTAAAACAGTCTGTACTTATGCCTGTCTTTATATCTATCCATACAATAATTTTTCATCACCTAATTCAATTGAAAATTATTAAAATATTAGAAGTGATGTAGTCTATATAAAGACTAAGGATCAACTAAAAATAAAATTATCAACATCAAATGTTTTATTGATTAATAAGGTTTTCTTTATTTAGATATAAATTTAGAAAATTTCTAAGTAAAATTACATTCTTTTCAGCCTATATTTGATTGATATTATTATGATTTTTACAAATATTTATATTAGGATTATTTTTATATAAAGTTTTTATATTCGGATAATTCCAATAATCTTAATTAATTATATATTTCTATTTCTCCTCCAAGTAGTTCTTTTAACCATCTAACTTTTTCAAATCCTTTAACATATACAACAGAATATTCTTCTTCTTTTCTTTTTTTCATAAATAATATTAAGTAATCTATTAACTCTTTCAGTGTAGACTCTCCAGTATCCCAATGTAATCCATGCAAGTGATTATATAACCATTTATTTGTTATGCAATCCTTATTAGTTAATTCTGAATATTTTAATGGTGATTCAATGAGAAAAGTTTGGATTTCGAAATCAGAGACTGAAATGCAGACTTCATTTGCATATAATTTATTTGCAATACAAAATCCTTGCAAATCAACGACTATAAAACTATCTTGCTGCTGCATTGTCTCCAACAAAACTGATATAAAATAAATAAAAACGTGCTATCTTTAGTAAATGGGTAATGAGAATTTAAGTTCACTTTGGTGTAAAAGCCATTAAAATGTATGCAAAAGCCATTAAAATGTATGCAAAAGCCATTAAAATTACGCAAAAGCCATTAAAATGTATGCAAAAGCCATTAAAATCTGAAAAATGTATGCAAAAGCCATTAAAATTGAAATCTAATAAAAAATGTTTTTTGGGGAAACACACATAGCTGATAACCGTGTTTTTTTTATTTTTTAATATGTGATTATGGAGAGCCAGATGGAGGGATGTTGTTGTTGTTTTGCTTGTTGTAATGACCGAGTGCGTACGAAAAAAAGTATTTGTTGTGGGTAGATAGATAGACAGACAGACATACATGGAGAGTCAGATGCAGGGATGTTGTTGTTGTATACGAAAAAAAAAACAAAAAACAAATTGTGTTGTGGGTAGATAGATAGACAGACAGCCAGACATACAGACAGACATAGAGATAGATAGATAGACATACAGACCTTGTAGAAGCAATTGAAAATATTGTTGATAAGCCTTTTTTCGAATTAGGTGATGAAAAAAAAAATTATTGGATGGACAGAAAAAAGGAAAATAATAACTAATTTAATTGTGAATTTATTAAGTTATTAAAAATTTTGTATGTAGATGTAATTGATGTTTAAAATTCGGTTACTTAATAATTAATAATTTATGACATACATATACATACCTAAATATTTTCAGATAAGAAAGTGTATGTTATGGAAAGTTAGTCAGACAGACAGACAGACCGGTTTTGTAAAAGCAAATGGTTTTTCAATTTTATTTGGGTGGAAGAATAAGAGGATTTTCTGGACGATGAAGAGGGAGATACCATCATTTTGAAGGCAAATTATGGTTTTTATTTGGACCAAGATGGAGATCGTTATATTAGGGAAGAAGATTAAGGTTTATAGATGTAGTAGTGATTTTCAATTCAAATACATTTAAGAAATTAATAAATAAATATAAATAATAAAAACTAGTAAAATTGAAATTAGAAATTTTTTGTTTTTTTTTACAATGGGTGGGGTATAATAAGAGCAAATAACTTATGTTAAAACTAAGTGCAACCAAAAATTTTTCTATAAATTGTGAATTTATTTAGTTATTTATTACATTTCATTATAAATTATCAAACGATGAATATTAGCGCGGAATTAATTGCTTCATTCAATAAATTAAATATGAAACATATTTTAAATGTTAAAAATATGATAGGTGGAAAGGACGGTTACAGGAGCTGAACGGGTAACTACAAAATATGGAGATACCATTATATTGGAATTGGATGGATCTATGCTTTATCTTCCTGAAAGGTTTAATGCCTTAATTGAAAATGATGTTGGGAACCTATCAACTGGCGCATATGTCATTGCAAAGATTACTTTAGATGATGAAAAGGATAGCATTAATTTTAAGTTAGAAATAAAGACGGCTACTCCTATGAAAGGATATTACCCTTATACTCAATTTAATACTTTTAAATAAAATAAAAAAAAAATTTTTCATTAAAATGATTAAACAATAAAATAAATTATTATAAATTCTAGTGTTTTTTTATTTTATTAGTATATATATATATATATAATATAGAAATATTAATATTTTAATAAGTTGTAAATAAAATCTTAATGTGGAAAGATAGAGGTTATAGAAGCTTTT
This sequence comes from Pollenia amentaria, assembly GCA_943735925.1. NCBI lineage: Eukaryota > Metazoa > Arthropoda > Insecta > Diptera > Polleniidae > Pollenia > Pollenia amentaria. The sequence goes on along the minus strand of OX031007.1, from coordinate 84,701,644 downwards.
CTACAAGAATTTGGAAGTGTAATCTTTGAAGAACATTTGGAATTATTATGTGCATTCAAAAGAGAATATACAAATTTTAATGTATATAATATGCCTTGCTCTCTCAAAAGTACAAGTGGAGATGTCGTGGGTTTGTGTGGATACTACTTTTTCTAAAAGAGGAAAAAGGAGGTTATAAGAATTATAGAAAATTATAAAAAGATATTAAAATATTTTAGAAGTCTAAATTTATGTGCACGAAAACAAAAAAAATTACAGTTAATATATAGTTTTCAAAAAAAAAAAAAAAAAAAAAAAAAAAAAGATGAAAGCATTTTTTTTCTTTAAATAGAGATTTTCAAAGCAAAAGAATTATTAGTTTACATTTAAAAATCATCGAGAATGTTTGATCTTAAGAGAAAACCGCAAATATACGATATGATATTTGAACTGGAGTATTTTCTAACTTTAAACTTAAAAATTGCATGCGGCTTTTCAACATCCCTTGGTTTTAAGCCTATTGTTTGGTTACATTATAAGGAGAGGAACTTCATTGGATTAGACCGGGATAAATGGATATACCTTATGAGCTATAAGGAATATATTAAGGCAACACTATATCAATGTGAATTCCTAGATTGTATGAATCTAATTTATAAGGATGATAAGAGGGATGTTCAATATACATTTCAGTATAAGAATAGTATTTGCTATCTCATCCTACAACAGGGAAACCATAAAATTAAAATTGATCCTGAGACTTGGAAATCGCTAACCCAAGTCGGAATATTCTTGACGACATTTTTAAGCTGGAATAGAATTCTTCGCAAGCAAATTTTATATATTTATTATGATCATTATATTCCAAATTGCTCTATTTTAAATAAAACAAATGTACAATATTATGAAATTAAAGGTATAAATGAAAGAGATATAGAAATTGATTTAACCAGACTTTGTTATGAGCTTGGAAAAAAATGCAAAATAAGATTAAAACAGATGTGAAAATCTATAGATTATTATTTAGAATGGATAATAAATAAAACAAACAAAAATAATAATATATAAAAAATAAAACAAATATTTGAGTTTTTTTATTAATTCTTTATTTTGAAATTTATTAAAAATTTTAAACATAAATGACCACAAATAAAAGTATTAAATTTTTGATATCTTAAATAGTTATATTTAATGTTTTTACCCAAGTATCTTAAAACTTCTATAGGTGGTTGGAGATTACCAAAACTATCAAAGTATTCTACATTATCATTATTTTTATAAAATGCTACCCAATGTGTTCCATATCCTCTATTTGAGTCCAAGTTTATAATTCCATTCATTTGGTGTGGAGTTTTAGGAAGTTTATCCCTCATATATACTCCTATAAAATAAGGAATATATTTCTTCCCAAATGATCTCAAGTCAACATCTGTTAGCGGTCTATTAGGTAGCTGCTTTAATAGTTTTTTGATGAGGTATAAAATATTCCATAGCCATTTTTATAAGGTTTAAGATATAGACCTTTACCCATAGCTATTGCCTCTAATGTTTTGTTATGACGCTTACTTTCTTCGAGCTGTTGTCTACAATTTTAAGCTTAAGTAATAGTTTTAGCGATTGCTGACCCACCAAAAGCTATTGCTCCCAATGCTCCAAGTGCTGTAAGAATAGGGACAAGTGGTAGAAAACCGCCAAGTTTAGGTATGTTGATAATTCTAGGAATTTTTACTATAGATTTTTTTCCAAGAAATGAATGATGAATAGCTTTTCGTGCAGTTTTAATAGCGGTTTTGATGTCATTTGGTTTTTCCTTTTTTAAAATATCGGTTGCTGATTTAACGGCATTCTTAAAAATATTTCGTCTACACTTTTTCTTTTGGTTGCCAGTTTTTACTCCCAAGCCCAATTTAACTTTTAACTTCATTGCGTTACTGACAAGGTGTGCGTTGAGTTTTTCTCCAAATGTACTATCTTTAACTCTACTCCAAGCTTTTTCTGCTAGTTCTTTATCTGCGTAATGACGTTTATGAATATCAGTGTTCTGGGAATAAGCAATATCACGAGTTTTGCTAGCTGCATCCAAAGGATTGATACCTATGTCACCCCTTTGTAATCGTTTTTCCAATTTAGTTCCTGGTCCACAAAATTGATAACCCGGTAAATGAAGTTCAAGTGTTAGTGAATTAATTAAGCTATTTACAAGTCCTTTTCCAAGAACGAAATGTTTTCTACTAAATTTTTTATTTTTATACACAATCATTTATATAAATTAGTTTTCTGAAAATAAATATAAAAAAAATTCGAAAATAAATAAAACGCAATATTAAGCAAACGTATGCTTTGAGTTATAAAGATGCGTTTGGTAAAACAACAATCGAATATTTCAGAGAGAAACTTGGATTTAACGGAAAACAGAAATGTTTTGAAACATAGCTGCCTTTTACCTAATTCTATCAGAGCACTAATAGTTGGCTCCTCCGACTGTGGCAAAACAAATATAATGCTTAGTTTAATTGAAAGTCCGAATGGTTTAAAATTTAAAAATATTTATATATACTCAAAATCATTAAATCAACCGAAATATAAATATCGGTCAAGATTAATTTTATCAGCAAAGGGCAAGCTGTACTAAACAAGCCATGAACTGTTTAAAAAATGGCTTTTGGAACGCAAACGGCATCCGCCAACACAAAAATGAACTAGAATACTTCCTTAAAAATAAACAAATTGATGTTATGATGGTTTCTGAAACTCATCTGACCTCATGAAGTACGTTTAAAATCAATGGTTTTATATTCTATGATACCAAGGACCCTCGAGACAGAGCTTGTGGCGGTTCTGCCATTTTGATAAAGAACCGAGTAAGACACTAGTTAATGAGTGATCATCGTGAAGACTATCTCCAAGCAACGAACATTTGCGTTGAGGAATTAAATCGAAACATAGTAATTTCATCATTATACTCCCCACCTAGATTTTCTATATCAGAAAGCCAATATAATAAATATTTCAAATCATTACAACGCTAAACACACTTTCTTGGGTTCACGACGTATTATACCTAAGGGTCGTGTTTTGTTTAACACAATTTGTAAAATGGATCTAAATGTGGTCGCGAGCGGACAACCAACATGGCCTACTGATCTGCAAAAAGTTCCAGATGTTATCGATTTTGGAGTGGTTAAAAACATCCCCGCAGAAACGATTTATGTTGAAGCTTCCTTAGAACTATCTTCTGATCACACACCTACAATTCTTACAATAACAAATCCTAATAATATTGTATCTCCGTCTGATAACTTAGTGACGTCAGCCACTCAAATAAATTGGTTAAAATATAAAAAAAATCTCAGTAGCCACTGCACTGAAAATATTCCACTTAGTACAGCGGAGAATCTGGATATTTCTATTGTAAATTTTGACAGTTATCTGAAACTAACTGTTCAACATTCTAGTATAACCCTCAAAAAAACCAAAAATAGTAAAATATGTTGCGCGTCTCTTGACTGAAAAAAGGAGAGCTCGAAGAGAATGGCAATTGCATACATCCCCTCAACTTAAGAATTTACTAAAAGAGTGCACAAAAAGGCTAAAAAAGTTACTGCAGTCTCAGAAAACGGCTTCCCTGGAAAATATCTTAAGGAACTTGATGCAACTTCTCAATCAGACTACTCATTATGGCGTGCAGCTAGAAATCTTAATAGACCAGTTATCACTAAACCACCATTAAGAAACTTAAATGGAAGTTGGGCACGAAATGATGAAGAAAAAGGAAATATTTTTGTTAATCATTTGAAAAACGTATTTACCCCGCATACATCTCCCGATATTGCAGTCGAGTTGCCACCTGTTGCTGTTAGAGCTGCTGTTCCACTTAGATTTGAGATAAAAGAAATCGAAAACGCTATTCATAATTTAAACCCCAAGAAAGCCCCTGGTTTTGACAAGATCAGCAACAAAATGCTTTTAGAGCTACCCAGCATAGCAAACAAAATTATTCTTTTGATTTTTAATGCTATTTTACGCCTTGAATACTACCCACAAGAATGGAAAGTATCCTTAGTTACAATGATACCTAAGCCAGGAAAGGATCCTACAAAAGTTGAGTCATATAGACCTATAAGCTTATTGTCTAATATATCAAAGCTGTTTGAGAAGCTGTTAGTGTCAAAATTAGCCCCAATTTTAAATGTAAATAGATGTATTCCTAACCATCAATTCGGCTTTAGAAGAGAACATAGCACAATTGAACAAATCGTATAGTAAACGCCATAAGAAAAGCCTTTGAAGAAAAAAAATATTGTTCCGCCCTCTTCGTCGATGTTTCTCAAGCTTTTGATAAAGTCTGGCATGAAGGGTTATTACATAAATTGAAGCTAAACTTACCAGTAAACCCACACAAGCTGTTAGAAAGCTACTTAGTCGGCTGAAAGTTTATTATTAAAGAATGTAATTTTACAAGTTCTCCTCAGCCAATTGACGCTGGAGTCCCTCAGGGAAGCATCATGGGCCCACTCTTACACCTTATATATACCTCAGACATGCCAACAAACAACCACACCCTTACTTCAACATTTGCTGATGATACAGCTTTTCTAAGCGTACACGAAAACTGTCATGAAGCATCCCGTTACTTGCAGGATCATATATTTGAACTGGAAAAGTCGTTAAAACAATGGAGGATAAAGGCCAATGAGCAAAAATTCGTACATATAACATTCACCTTGCGTCGGGAGTCATGTCCCCCTATTAAAATCAATAATCAATTAGTGCCCCAGCAATCGCATGTAAAATATCTCGGTATTCATCTAGATCGGCGTTTGACATGGAAATGCCATATAGAAGCAAAACTAACACAAATGAAACTAAAAGCAATTCAAATATATTGGCTTATTGGAAGAAATTCTGTTCTTAGGCTCGACTGCAAACTTCTACTTTATAACTCTATATTGAAGCCAATCTGGTGCTACGGTATTCAGCTATGGGGCACTGCCTCGGCCTCAAATATCGAAAAAATTCAAAGGCGCCAAAATAAACTTCTTTGAATAATCACAGCCGCTCCCTGGTATGTTAAAAACTCTAATATTCACAAGGATCTCAATGTGCCATTAGTAAAAACTATTATTACGAAGTACGCAGCAAAATATTTAAAAAGGCTTGAGTCGCACCCAAATCCACTTGCTCGAAATATTTTAAATGACAGTGGACACTCTAGATTAAGGAGAAGAGATACCGCAGGACTCATCCGAAGGGAAGACCGCTAAACATCTACATATGTGAACAGAAACCGTGAGGAGAAAAAATTTTCGTCTAGCATTGGCAGGACAAAAATAAAGTATTAGTATAAGATTTGATTAATTATTGTTAGTTCATATTTAATATATGAAGATTCAATAAATAAATAATGAAAAAAAAAAAAAAAAGTAAAGGGTATGGGACTTTATTCATTTTTAGATAATGAACATTTCATACCACCCGAAAAAGCTAAAGTAAGTTCTATTATGATATTTGACGATGTTGCTTGTGAAAAAAAAAATATTAGATCATATTTCTGTATGGGGAGACATAAGGGTATTGATTCTTTTTATTTATGTCAGACTTATACACATATTCCAAAACATTTAGTACGTGAGAATGCGAATATGATTATTTTATTCAAGCAAGATGAATTAAATTTAAAGCACATCTACAATGATCATGTTGGCAGTGACATGAGCTTAAATATGTTTCGTTACATTTGCGGAGAATGTTGGAAGGATAAATATGGATTTCTTATAATAAGCAAAGATGATGAAATGAAGCAAGTGACTTAGTAATATAAATACTACTATCTACATCAGACGTATACCTATTAATATTAAATACGTTTTTTTCTACTTGCAAAACTGTTAAAATTATTCCACGAAGCTGTTTAGCTGTTTTAAGAAGCTGTTTAGCTGTTTTAAGAAGCTGTTTAGCTGTTATAAAAAAGCTGTTTAGCTGTTTTAAGAAGCTGTTTAGCTGTTTTAAGAAGCTGTTTAGCTGTTTTAAGAAGCTGTTAACTGTTTTAAGAATCTGTTTATCTGTTTTAAGAAACTGTTTAGCTGTTTTAGGAAGCTGTTAAAAGTATACTACGAGTTATTCCAGGATCTAAAGTTGGTGACGACACTAGTTTAAAGTTATAATCATGGAGGAAAATATTTTAAAAGAGTTGGTGAAATCCAAAAAAAATTTTAAAGAAAAAATTTCAAAGCATAAGACTTGGAGAATTGGCAAAATTTTATAATTTAGAAAGAACATTAAAACCTTTAACAGAACCTCTAAAGAAACTAGTCAAATTGTCAGATTCGTCAAATCTAACAATACCCACAGACGAAAATTATAAATGTAAGCACAATACTAAAATAAAAACGGAAAAAAATACTATATTCACCAGCACTCCTAAGAAAAAATTATTGAACGAGAAAAACATTAATTCAGCACCTAATAAAATAAAAAGGGATAAAAAAGAAGAAGAAGCAGGAGACTATAACAGTAATAGTGAAGATGAAGTAAATGATAAATCGAAAAATGAACAATTTTATTCTCAATCATCCGATTGGGAGTTTAATTTATCAACCCTAAATGGAAATAAAAAGCTTGACACTATATTTGGACCTCATAAAATGAAAAATGGAGACTGGATATTTGGAAATTCTATTTTAAAGCTTACTGATGATAAAATAATAATAGGTCAAAAATCTTGGGCACTTGGGTTATACTCATTGCTTTTTCATAAAAATCCAAAACAATTTGATTCGTCAGAGTTAGCAATATATAAACATATTTTACTTGATACAAACGCACATCGAAAGAACTATGATCTTAATAATCAAATTAATGGAAACAGAGGTTATAAATATAAAAAAATAATAAATAAATTGTTTACTACAACTACTCACGTTGGCAAGGGTTTAATGGAGGTTAATCTTAATAACCCAAACTATATATACTGGGATAATCCTAATGAAATTGTAGACCGATTGAGGCTTAGCATCACAACATGCTGGTAACAATAATCATTCTAATGAAATAATATCTATAATCGAAGAACTAAGGGAAGCAAATATAATTGAATAACTTTTTAAAACAATAATAATAAGAAAATTATGACTGTTGACAAATTTGGTCATTACTATAATCAAAAATATATAGGAGATATAACAAGAAACAACATTTCAAAAAAATTCGGTATCCAACTCAACGTAAATAATATTGATATAGAGAATAAAAGAATTTTAAATTTGTCACCTCCAATGAATGGGACAGATGCTGTTAACAAAAATTATGTGAATACACAAATGACCCATATGCAAGAACATTTAAAAAGGGGTATAAACAAAGAAGTTTTAATTGTAATAAATTAAATAAAGGATTTAAATAATGGCGATTTCTTTTCTGAGAAAAATGTTTTTGTGTACATGCTCTACACAAAAGAGATAGAGCATGTACCATTTATGCAACATATTTCTCAGAAATGAAATCGCCATAAGACATATATAGTGTAATGATTACGCTTTCATCACAACAACCACAACATAATGGAAAACAGAACGATAATAAATGAACTACATTCCCAAGCGCGTAAGAATTTCTTAAGACGGAAAGTAATAACAAAGGGAATTGATGATCTTTTGCAAGCAGATTTAGTACAAATGGGAAACTATTCCATTATAAACAACGGATACAAAGATATGATAACAGTCATTGATACATTTTCAAAATATGCTTGGGCTTGCAGCAATTAAAGCAAAAACCGCATATGAAGTTTCCAAAGCATTTCAGGAAATACTAAGTAAGGGGCGAATACCTAAAAATTTACAAACAGATGGCGGAAAAGAATTTTTTAATAAGGAGTTTGGTTTACTAATGCGTAAATATTCAATTAATCATTACTCTACTTATAGTGTAATGAAAGCTTCAATTGTTGAACGCTTTAATCGAACCCTAAAAGGTATGATGTGGAGAGAATTTAGTTATAATGGAACATTTCACTGGATTGATAATTATAAAAACCTAGTTAAACAATTTAATAGAAAAACTCACAGTACAATAAAAATGGCACCTATGGATGTAAAACCTGAACATGAACAATATTTACTGAATACTGTATATAAAAACTTAGAACTATTTAAAATAAAAACGATACAGAACACCTACCCAATCACATTTTTACTTGAAGACTATCAAGGATATCCTATAAAAGGCGCATTTTACAAGAAAGAAATACGTCGTACACGTTATCCTACTGGTTTTGCAAAGTGGAATAACGTTTTAAAAGCCGCTTGTGAAGTGGAAAAACGTTTTAAATGACATCGCGATTGTGGATATGAAACGTTTTTCCACTAAAAAAAATTGTAAACTGTAAATTTGCATGTAATATAAAATTAAAATTTCTTGATATTTTGCATACGAGTTTTTAATATCATTATTTTTGATAATCTACCAAAAAAATTAAAAAAATAAATAATCCTGCCTGTTAAAAACGTAATGGGATACTATTCCATTATAAACAACGGATACAAATATATGATAACAGTCATTGATAAATTTTCAAAATATGCTTGGGCTGCAGCAATTAAAGCCTAAACCGCATATGAAGTTTCCAAAGCTTTTCAGGAAATACTAAGTCAGGGGCGAATACCTAAAAATTTACAAACAGATGACGGAAAATATTTTTTTAATAAGGTTTACTAATGCGTAAATATTCAATTGTGAAAGCTTCAATTATTGAACGCTTTAATCGAACACTAAAAGGTATGATGTGGAGAGAATTTAGTTATAATGGAACATTTCACTGGATTGATAATTATAAAAACCTAGTTAAAAAATATAATAGAAAAACTCACAGTACAATAAAAATGGCACCTATGGATGTAAAACCTGAACATGAACAATATTTACTGAATACTGTATATAATAATTTAAAAATGTTTAAATCATCACGGTTTAAGGTTAGGGACTATGTTCGCATAGGTAAATATAAACATATATTTGAAAAAGGTTATACACCGAACTGGACTACATAAATATTTAAAATAAAAACGATACAGAACACCTACCCATTCACATTTTACTTGAAGACTATCAAGGATATCCTATAAAAGGCGCATTTTACAAGGAAGAAATACGTCGTACATGTTATCCTAATACATTTCTGGTGGAAAAAATTTTAAAAGAAAAAGGTGATAAAGCGTATGTTAAATGGTTTGGTTTTCCAAACCAACATAATTCTTGGATAAGTAAAAACGAAATATTATAAGAAAACAAATAAAAAAGTTTTTTTCTAATAAATGTATAAATTTAATAAAACAAAAAACTCAAGCATTTTCATTTCATTTACAATTTACCATTCAGGATGTCAATTACTTTAGCTTTAAGTGGAAATTCATCAATCCTAACGGCAAATTATTTCCCACCAATAGTTTTAAAAGATGACTATGAATGTTCCCTAGTTGATTTTCATTCATATAACTCTATTCCTAATATATATTATGATAATAATTTATTTCATATAGGAGATAAAATAATGGAAATTCCTATTGTATCATACGAGTTACAAGATATTGTTGATTATATAGTTAGGCAGTATAAAAATTTCAATAAATCTATTCTCATTAAAGCTAATAATAATACTTTACAAATTGAAATAACTTCCTCCCACGATGCAATTTTATTTAATCGAAAACGATCCATTGGTAATCTGTTAGGTTTCAGTGAAGAAATTTTAAAGGCTGGTATGAAACATATATCAAATCAACCTGTAAATATATTAAAAGTGAATGCTATACAAATTCAGTGTAACATCATAACAGGAGCATATATGAATAACTCTTCCGCACATATACTACACGAGTTCGCATTAGACGTACCACCAGGGTATAAATTAGATGTTATTGCTAATAACCTAATTTATTTACCAGTAAGCGTCAAAGAAATAACATATCTCAAAATTTGGATTGTTGACCAAGAAAGTCGTGCAGTTAATTTCAGAGGCGAAGAAATAACACTTAGATTACATCTAAGACCCAGGGGAAATGATCATTTACAATAAAACTAAGCACATTAAAGTTAATAGAGACATTCCTACTAATCATATTAAAGCTACAAGAGCATCATTAACGAAAAAAATACAGCCTTTTTAAAATTGCTTAAGTTTAAAATAAAGAAAATGTCTAATACACTCAATGTCATTGAAAACCCATATTCTGATGAAAATATAATAAAAAAAGATTATCACAGCTATGTGCCCTATATTCATTCCTTTAAAAACAATGATGGAATTCGAATTACACTACAAAATCAAGACTTATATGTTCTTCCGTCTGAGAGCTACTTATATATAGAAGGAAACATAAAAAACACTAAAGGTGAAGAAGCATCACAAAATACTAGATTGAGGAATAATTGTGTTGCATACTTATTTGATGAAATACGGTATGAGATTAATGGTGATGAAATTGATCGTACTCGATACTTGGGAATATCCAGTACAATTAAGAATTATGTCTCACTAAATGAATTTGAAAGCAATTGATGAGTGGAGGGTGGAATATTTCTGGAGACCTGTCAATGCGAAAATGTAATTTTTATATTCCCCTTAAACTACTATTGGGATTTGCTGAGGATTTCAATAAAATAATTTTAAATAGTAAACATGAAAAATTGAGTTCATCGATTAAAAACATCACATGGAGAATACCACATATTCACCTATCAGATACACGAAAAATACAAATAATGAAGATTATAAAGGAGGGTGTTTCATTACCCATAGCATTTCGCAGTTGGGACTGTTCTTTTAATCCAACATTTACATTTTAAATGTAAATAGATGTATTCCTAACCATCAATTCGGCTTTAGAAGAGAACATAGCACTATTGAACAAACCCATCGTATAGTAAACGCCAAAAGAAAAGCCTTTGAAGAACAAAAATATTGTTCCGCCCTCTTCATCGATGTTTCTCAAGCTTTTGATAAAGTCTGGCATGAAGGCTTATTACATAAATTGAAGTTAAACTTACCAGTAAACACACACAAGCTGTTAGAAAGCTACTTAGTCGGTCGAAGGTTTCTTATTCAAGAATGTGATTTTATAAGTTCTCCTCAGCCAATTGACGCTGGACTCGCTCAGGGAAGCATCATGGGCCCACTGTTATCCTTATATATACCTCAGACATACCAACAAACAACCACACCCTTACTTCAACATTTGCTGATGATACAGCTTTTTTAAGCGTACACGAAAACTGTCATGAAGCATCCCGTTACTTGCAGGATCATATATTTGTACTGGAAAAGTGGTTAAAACAATGGAGGATAAAGATCAATGAGCAAAAATGCGCACATATAACATTCACATTGCGTCGGGAAACATGCCCCCTTATTAAAATCAATAATCAAATAATACCCCAACACTCGCATGTAAAATATCTCGGTATACATCTTGATCGGCGTTTAACGTGGAAATGGCACATAGAAGCAAAATTAACTCAAATGAAACTAAAAGCAATTCAAATATATTGGCTTATTGGAAGAAATTCTGTTCTTAGTCTCGATTGCAAACTTCTACTTTACAACTCTATCTTAAAGCCAATTTGGTGCTACGGTATTCAGTTATGGGGCACTGCCTCGGCCTCAAATATCGAAAAAATTCAAAGGCGCCAAAATAAACTTCTTCGAATAATCACAGTCGCTCCCTGGTATGTTGAAAACTCTAATATTTACAAGGATCTCAATGTGCCATTAGTAAAAACTATTTTACGAAGTACGCAGCAAATCAAAAAAATCATCTTACAACTGCCATACATCGAGGATTTATACAACAACAACAAACTGACGTGATATACACTGATTTTTCCAAGGCTTTTGATTAAGTTAACCATAGCCTTTTGAAGGTTAAACTTCATTTACTGGGTTTTACTAATATTAGTATAAAATGGATATACTCATACCTAAGCAACAGAACACAATCCATTAACTTTAATAACGCGATTTCTAGAAGCATAGATGATCTGTCTGGTGTGCCTCAGGGAAGCCACCTTGGGCCACTTCTTTTTACATTATTTATTAATGACCTACCTGAGGTGATTTATTCATCCAATATTCTGATGTATGCGGACGACGTCAAAGTTTTTCTGAGCTATCGGCAAATATCTGAGCAACAACTTCTTCAAAACGACTTAAATTCTTTTTACACGTGGTGCAATGTAAATCTTATGCAACTTAATCTAAAAAATGTAAATACATGCGTTATGTTAGAAAGAGTCCAATACCTGCATTCTACTTTTTTGAAAGTCATCAGTTGGAGTCGGTGGATAGCTTCGTAGATCTTGGAATTCTGCTTGACTAGAAACTAAATTTCATTGCACATATAACAATGACAGCTAATAAAGGCAGAGGTATGATCGGTTTTGTAAAACGATGGTTTTAAAGAGTTCAAGGATCCATATGTTACGAAAAGTCTGTATACTTCCCTGGTAAGACCTGTATTGGAGTATGGATCCGTAATATGGGACCCTATTTATAAAAAACATTCCGACCAAATTGAATCAGTCCAAAAACAGTTTCTGACTTTTTGTCTACGTGGGTTGTACTTTAATCAATGGAATCTGCCGCCTTATCCTGCTAGACTAGCCCTCTTCAAGCTGCCAACTCTAAAGAGCCGTAGAACTGTGCTTAACATCTCGTTTATTTTCAACATAATTATTGGCGACGTTTGCTCTGGATACTTAATCAACAATATAACATTTAATGTTCCTCAACGCCCATTACGTCACTTGGTTCCGTTATCAATTAAATTTTTTAGAGCTAATTATGCTAATGGTGACCCCTTAAGAAGGATGTGTAACGAGTTCAACAAGTTTTATAAATTTATTGACTATTCTTATAGCTCCACTGATATTAAACTAGTATATTAATCTATTTAAATCCATAATTTTTGTTACTTTTTAAAATTTATTTTTATTTAATTAAGAAGTCTGTAAGGATTATAATTCCATAGACAAATAAATAAATAAATAAATAAAAAAAAAAAAAATAAAAAAAATTATTTAAAAAGGCTTGAGTCGCACCCAAATCCACTAGCTCGAAATATTTTAAATGACAGTGGACACTCTAGATTAAGGAGAAGAGATACTGCAGTACTCATCCGACGAGAAGACCGCTAAACATCTACATATGTGAACAGAAACCGTGAGGAGAAAAATTTTCGTCTAGCATTGGCAGGACAAAAATAAAGTATTAGTATAAGATTTGATTAATTATTGTTAGTTCATATTTAATATATGAAGATTCAATAAATAAATAATGAAAAAAAAAAAAAAAAATATTTACTCCCACCAATTATTTTGTTTTCCACACAGAATGGCAGGTCATTATGATAATCATGACAGCTAGACGGGTATGATAAATCGACTTCATAAATATAACCAACATCTTATGTGGAATATATTTGGGGTGGATGAAGTCATTTGTCCAACTGAAGCCTCCATATAGAGTGACTCTGACATTGCCCAACCATAAAGATTATTTGCGTCTAAATATAAAATGTATTCATACGGTTTTGTAGGATCATAATCGATAAGATATTTATGATTCGCCTTACTATACATCTTACTACATTGTGAAAGACCACTACGAATTCCTCGTTTAATAAAATTATACATTTATACATCTCACTCTGTCTCTCGCGCTTGTTGAAGATAGACGTGTTTTCTAAGCTCGGCATACGGTTTATTTTTTAATTTTTAAAACGTGATTATTGATTTGTGTATTTAAAAAGTAAATACAAGAAAAAGAAAAAAAAATACATGTATGTACATATATACATAAACACAAATTTTTTTATTCTCGGTGTTGATAAACAATAACAACATAATAATAAGAGCACAACTGTAAACAGTAAAAAAAAAAAAACTCTTATGAGTGCAAACAGTAGAAATGCATATATCACAGTGAGTGTTAATGAAACAAATGCAGAAATAAAAAAAAGAATCGATGATAGCAAATACCTAACGGCTAAACCTATTACTCGCACGCGATCCCTCTCGCCGTCTGTATTTGGTAACACGGTTGATACAATAACAAATATAAAACCTGCTAGCGTTGCCTCAACAACAAAAACAATTTTAATAAGTGATGTAAATATTAACCCCCAATCAGGCATAATAGAAAACTCAGTATCACCTTCGGTGTCTAATAATACGGTTGATATTAATACAATAAAAAATATAAAACCTGCAAGCGGTGCCTCAGCGGCAAAAACGATTGTAATAAGTGATGAAAATATTACCCCCAAATCAGGCATGATGGAAAACTCAGCTCCACAAGTAAAAAGTGGTCAAAAGCCTCCAGTACAAGTAGGTATTGATAGGTACATAACAGTGCTTAAACGGGGTCGCAGCCCAACCTCTTCAGCAGTTGCTTCGGTCTCAAAAGTCTTAAAAGATGGTACAGCTGATAAAACAAGTTCTCAAAATCGATTTGCAATTCTGGATGAGGAATCTCCGGAAGCACAAAACGTTATCATATCTTCTAAGCCACCGCCGATATATCTTAGAGAGCAAAACTCAAATGAACTAATAAAGAATTTGATCTCGGTAATAGGTGAAAATTCTTTTTATGTAGTTCAATTAAGCGGGGTAGTATAAATGAGACAAAAATTCAAGTTAATCGTGAAGATGACTTTCGTAAGGTAATTACGAAATTAGAGGCACTAAAAAAAAACTTTTATACATACCAACTGAAGAGCAGTAAAGGTCTCCAGGTAGTGATAAAGGGCATTGATTCATGCGTAGACCCAAGTGAGATAAAAACGTTTTTAGAAGAGAAGGGCTTCAAAATAAAAAACGTAATAAATATTAAAAATAGAGAAAAAAATCCCCAGCCACTATTTCGAGTGGAGTTAGAACCCGGCGACGTTAAGCTTAAAAAAAACGAAACGCATCCCATTTACAGTCTGAAATATATCCTGTATAGGAAAATAACGATAAAGGAGCCGCACAAAAGGAACGGTCCCGTGCAATGTTTAAACTGCCAAGAATTTGGTCACACTAAGGCATACTGCCATTTAACCCCTGTTTGCGTTGTATGTGGAGAGTTGCATGGTACAGCTCTCTGCGATAAGTCTAAAAACGACCCCAATGTAAAAAAATGCAGCAACTGTGGTGGTAATCACACTGCCAACTATAGAGGATGCCCTGTATACTCTATAGTCAAGCGCTCGGTTGGACCGAAACCTAATCTCCCTCAAATGCAGGTATCACATCAAGTTAACACTAATGACATTCAAGTACCGCAGCCTAGTAATAACAGAACATCCTACGCAAACGTCCTAAAATCAAACCATATTCCAATTCAAGGTGATTTGCCAAATAATGATGAGACTCCAGTTTCTAATTTAAGTCGTCTAGAAAAAACCATGGAAACACTAGTGCAAACAGTAACTAACTTTACGAACACAATGGGTAATATGATGCAGGAAATGTTAAGAATGCAATCGATGTTATTGCAGGCTTTACTAAACAAGCCATGAATTGTTTAAAAATTTGTTTTTGGAACGCAAACGGCATTCGCCAACATAAAAATGAACTAGAATACTTTCTTAAAAGTAAACAAATTGATGTAATGATGGTTTCTGAAACTCATTTGACCTCAAGAAATACGTTTAAAATTAATGGTTATATATTATATGATACCAAGGACCCTCGAGATAGAGCTTGTGGAGGCTCTGCTATTTTGATAAAAGCCCGAATCAAACACTACTTAATGTGTGATTATCGTGAAGATTATCTGCAAGCAACGAACATTTGTGTTGAAGAGCTAAATCGAAACTTAGTACTTTCATCATTATACTCTCCACCTAGATTTTCAATATCAGAAAGCCAATATTATAAATATTTTAAATCATTAGGACCCTGTTTCCTAGCCGCTGGCGATTACAACGCTAAACATACCTTCTAGGGGTCACGGCTCATAACACCAAAGGGTCGTGTTTTGTACAATACAATGTCTAAAATGGATTTAAATGTGTTCGCGAGTGGTCAACCAACTTATTGGCCTACTGATCAGCAAAAAATTCCAGATGTCATCGATTTTGGCGTGGTTAAAAACATCCCCGCAGAAACGATTCATGTTGAAGCTTCTTTAGAATTATCTTCTGATCACACACCTACACTTCTAACTATAGCAAACCCTAATAGAATTGTATCTCCGTGTGGATACTTAGTGACGTCAGCAACACAAATAAATTGGTTAAAATATAAAAAATATCTCAGTACCCACTGCACTGAAAATATTCCGCTTAGAACACCGGAGAATGTGAATCTTTCTATTGTAAATTTTGACAATTATCTCAAACTAGCTGTTCAACATTCTAGCATAGCCCGCAAAAATAGTAAAATATATTCTACAGATGTCGAGCGTCTCTTGACTGAAAAAAGGAGAGCTCGAAGGGAGTGGCAATTGCACAGATCCCCTCAACTTAAAAATTTACTAAAAGAGTGCACAAAAAGGCTAAGAAACTTACTGCAGTCTCAAAAAACGGCTTCTCTGGAAAAATATCTTAAGGAACTTGGTGCAACTCCTCAATCTGACTACTCATTATGGCGTGCAGCTAGAAATCTAAAAAGACCAGTTATCACTAAACCGCCATTAAGAAACTTAAATGGAAGTTGGGCACGAAATGATATAGAAAAAGGAAATATTTTTGTTAATCATTTGAAAACCGTATTTACCCCTCATACATCTTTCGATACTGCGGTCGAGTTACCACCTGTTGTTGTTAGATCAGCTGTTCCACTAAGATTTGAGATAAGAGAAATCGAAAAGGCTATTCATGATTTAACCCCCAAGAAAGCCCCTGGTTTTGATAACATCAGTAACAAAATGCTTTTGGAGCTACCCCGCATAGCAAAGAAAATTATTCTACTAATTTTTAATGCTATTTTACGCCTTGAATACTACCCACAAGAGTGGAAAGTATCTTTAGTTACCATGATACCTAAACCAGGAAAGGATCCCACAAAAGTTGAGTCATATAGACCTATAAGCCTATTGTCTAATATATCAAAGCTATTTGAGAAACTACTAGTGTCAAAACTAACGCCGATTTTAAATGAAAACAGATGTATTCCCAATCATCAATTCGGTTTTAGAAGAAAACACAGCACAATTGAACAAACTCATCGAATAGTAAATGTCATAAGAAAAGCCTTTGAAGAAAAAAAATATTGCTCTGCACTCTTCATCGATGTGTCTCAAGCTTTTGATAAAGTCTGGCATAAAGGGTTACTACTGAAGTTGCAGCAAAACTTACCAGCAAACATACACAAGCTGTTAGAAAGCTACTTAGTCGGGCGTCATTTTATTATTAAAGAAGGCGATTTTTTAAGTTCTCCTCAGACAATTAACGCCGGAGTCCCACAAGGCAGCATCCTGGGCCCTCTATTATACTTAATTTATACTTCGGACTTGCCAACAAACAGCTACACCCATACCTCAACATTTGCGGGCGATACAGCTTTTCTAAGCGTACACGCAAACTGTCAAGAAGCATCTCGTTACTTACAGGATCACATATTTGAACTGGAAAGGTGGTTAAAACAATGGAGGATAAAGATCAATGAGCAAAAATGCGCACATATAACATTCACATTGCGTCGGGAAACATGCCCCCCTATTAAAATCAATAATCAAATAATACCCCAACACTCGCATGTAAAATACCTCGGTATACATCTAGATCGGCGTTTAACGTGGAAATGGCATATAGAAGCTAAATTAACTCAAATGAAACTAAAAGCAATTCAAATAAATTGGCTTATTGGAAGAAATTCTGTTCTCAGCCTCGATTGCAAACTTCTACTTTACAACTCTATCTTAAAGCCAATTTGGTGCTACGGTATTCAGTTATGGGGCACTGCATCGGCTTCTAACATCGAAAAAATTCAAAGGCGCCAAAATAAACTTCTTCGAATAATCACAGCCGCCCCCTGGTACGTCAAAAACTCAAATATCCACAAGGATCTCAATGTGCCATTAGTAAAAACTATGATAACGAAATATGCAGTAAAATATTTAAAAAGGCTGGAACTGCACCCAAACCCATTAGCACGAAATATTTTAAATTATGGCGGCCACACTCGATTAAGAAGAAGAGACACTGCAGCACTCACCCAATCAAATGAGTGGTAAACACCTACATATGTGAACAGAAACCGTGATGACGAAATCTTTTTTGTCCGGCACTGGCAGGACATAAATCAAATATTAGGTTAAGATTTGATTAATTATTGTTAGTTCATATTTAGTATATGAAGATTCAATAAATAAATACTGAGAGAAAAAAAAAAAAAAAAAAAAAAAAAAAAAAATTTATACATCTGTTAATAATTCTAGCTCAATTCTTGTATATTTTAACATTGCATCCCAAGAAAGGCCTGGGATGGTATAATTATGTGGAGGATCTAGGTTATAAATCTTCTTACAGAGCTTTCTGAAGTTTTCAAATATATCTGTAAGTAACAACACGTCAGTTTTTAAATACAGCTCCATGTAATCCCTAATAGTCTCACAATCAAATTTTGTCATTATATTTTGTGCTAGCAAATAATCTTCTTCTGAACATTTTTTATCATTTTACCTACTATAAAATGCTTCAAATGGTGGGAGGTTCTTTTCATTTAATTTTTCAAATGAATTTAAATATTCATTAGGAAAAACACCCTTTCGCTTCAGAAGAAAGAAAACTTCTCAGCATCTGGAAAATATTTTCTAACTGCACTTAAATCTTGATCATTGAGGTTACTAGCTAATGATTCCAAACCAGATGCCATAAATCTTAAAGAGTCTAAAAATCTAAGCTCAATTTTTTCAGTTTTATAATCTCGCACCTTTTCAAGTTGTTTTGAAATAATATGCTGAGGAATATTTTGCTTCACTTTTCTTCTAAACAACTCATTTATATAATCATCCATTTCTTAATCAGTAGATACCCGAACAGTATGCGACAAAGAAATGTATAATTCTTTATTTATTGGAATTATATTTGTCTCCCCTTTAATACTAAGTAATTCTTTAATAAATAAGTGACAGTCATATTTCGAAAAATTGTGGAAAAATATAGGAATAAAATTTGGAATTTTAAAATTTAAATTACACGAATTATGTGCAGCCCCTCTATATTTTTCTGATAAGTGGCAGTGATCTCTCACAGCTAGTTCATCGCCTAGTGCTAAACCGAAAATATGACAGTTAATAGAGTTTAAAAATTGTTCTTCTTCTAAGGGGGTTAATGAATTCATGGGGACAATTTTTCATAATACTTCTTATAAATTTGTCTACATTCATTTATTAAATTATAATTTACAAAATGTTGCCCCACATTAACACTACTATCACTACTACTACTATTACTACTAAACATTTTAAACTTATCTAAATTTTCATTAAAATTACACTTAATATTAAAACCATATGGAACATGTTTTTTTATATATCTACTATTTTCATTAATACTACTTACATCTACTTCCTCGAGAACGCATTCAAAATCCGCATACACAACAAATCCCAGCTAGCATAGGCTGTTTATTAGACGATTATGTTCAATATACAACTCCTAAAAGAGTCTTCTGATGATTATCTGACGAGTTACAAAAACAAAAACATCTAATTTTTTTTATTTTTAATTTTTTCTTTAAATTTTTGACACGCTCGTCTTTTAATCTTGGAATGAGCCTTTTGAGACTCTCTGTAAGAGTCATATAAGAATTACTGAGCTACCTAAATAAGAGCGTTTTTGAAATATAAAAATTCTATTGCCAATACAATTTCAATAAAACAAACCGACCTAAGGATCTGTAAAATAAGATTTTCCGGCAGGATGGTGTTGATTTCCCGACCTTAAGCTTTGTTTGATATAAATTGTATAAAAATTATAAGTTTTGACATGAAAAACACGCTTTGATGCCCTTATTTAGGTAGCTCAGTTATACGGCTGAGCATTTCACGAGTTGTAAAATAATCCCTTTATGAGTCTCATACGACTCTTGGCATGATTTTTGAAAGACTCGTTAGATAATCTCTACATACATCGTAAACGATTCTCTTTAGGATTAATATAAGAGTGTTTGCTGTGTTATGGAAGAATCTCTCATACGAATCAGCACGTGTAACAGTTTCTCCCGTGCGAGGAATCGTCTAAAATTAAAAAATGAGCTCGTCGACGATCAAAAACACTCGTCATGAGATTCCCAGTAGACTCCTAGACGATTGAAAATGCTAGCTGGGATGGAACTTCCATCTGCCTTTCATAATGTTGGTATTTTATGATGGACTTGTCTCCCTCCGGCATCTTGGGAATGCACTCTCCACATTCTCTTTCTTTGTGAATAAGCATTTTTTCCGGTATGTCTGTGTGGTAAAGGCATGCATTGCAAAATATAATTCTTCCATTATGTGCTGATATTTGACTTGAAAGTAGTCTAAAAAAAAAAAACCAAAAAATAAGAAATAAATTTATTAAATTGAATAGATTTTTTTTTTAAATTTTATATTAGTTTATGCTAATTACCTAGAAATATTCTTTATTAAAATATAGTGCATTTTATTCCCGCATTCATTTTCCAACAGCAATAAATTTATATGCACTTCATTCTCACTTTTTGTGATGTAGTAGGGACCAACAATAGTTTTCAATTTTCTGTCGAACCCGAACACATTTATACTTATTTCTGTATTATTTTTTTCAAAATACTTAATATCCTTCACATCAGTGGGAAATTGCATTGAAGTGAAGTTAAGTATTCTACCGCAACCAAGCGTAATAATTGGCTCAGAAATATTATTTATTTTATAAATTGTCTGCCTATGTACATTAATATCATCACCATTATAAAATGCTGCTATAATACTCCACTTAAAGCTGAAGACGTCATTATTTTGAATGTTAACGCAAGCATGTTTTCGTATTAGCTCTAAAGGTGTTGGTATGTACTGGGATCCGGATAATGATGATGCTTTGTTAATATTAATTTCTAGACATTTAATTTGTATAAGCGTCCAACCAGAATCTCTTTCTTGAAACTCAGACATCTTCGCCTTAATCTTTTCAAATTGAAGTGTGAGAGCTGAGCCAATATTGTCTGCCCTTGATAAGCGTATAATTTCCGTTTTGTGGTACATATCAGTTTCTGGTTTAAGAGGATGTGCTGGTAGCTTATATCGAGCTGTCAATTCCAAATTAAATTTCACAATTATGTGCTCAGCCAGACAATTATTAATTAATTTCTGAACATACATTTGGCCCTCTTTCAAATATTCATTTACATTCAAATTCAGATCTCCTTTCGGAAAACGATACGTCAATAGTCGAGATTTAAATGAATTTTTTATTAATTGAATCCCCTCGCGAATGGGTAGTCATCTTGCCGCGATGCGAGGGCTTAAGTACAAGGACGTTTAGAGTCATGCTGGCGGTAGTGACGTTAGTCAAGACCGGTAGGGCCTCCCATGCCAGAAGGGTCTAAACCGAGTACGAACCAAGAACTACCCCCCCTGTCTATTAGCGTCTGTTTCTCCTAGTTGGAGCGGCTTATGACTAGGTCCGCTGGCCTTTTTACGGTCAATTGTTTGCCTTCTGAAGGCTGTCGGTCCGCAATAAAATCCATCAGCGTCTGTTCTCATAGTGAGCGGCTGATGGTCTGCGTCTGTCTCCAGAGGAGCGGCAGGTATAATTTCGCCTGGCAGTAGGCATAAAATGCAACCCCACCACACCCCCCACGAAATGTCCGAAAGTTCACGCCCTATGTATCCGGTAAAGGGCTTCATAATCTCCGGAGACCCTACTACTACAGCGTCGGTATCAGGCTGTAGTATGTCGAATGCTACTGAAACCTCGACTAGCAAGGTGGTTGCGCCAGGCTCTGCTAGTCGATTAGCTACTAGTGCGCAAAAACTCACGGCTAAGCCTTCAGGAGGTCGTAAACCAAGCTTGGTACAGGGTTCTTCGAAACCAGGTACCTCCAAGGCTTCCCAGGTCCGGACGGGAGAAAAACCCGTCAAAACCCCTTCCTCGGGTGCTGGCTTGACGGTGCAGACTCAGTCTACCGGAAATCCAGTTTCCCATGTGCCGAAACCTGTGCAAAGAGAGCATACGAAGAAAGATTCGATGCCCTCTGATGTACCTCCCCCAGCCTCTACGGCAATTATTAAAAAACCCCAAAGGCACATAAACCCATCCAAACGGGCCTTTATAACCAGGCGCTCCGCCTACAAAATCATCAGCCGACTTGGTGAAAAACCGGTTGGTGAGCTCACGGAGCAGGAGAAAACCTCTCTAGTGGGCAAAAACCCATATTGAGGGTTTAAAACGTGCACCTCCCTCTGCAGAGGAAGGCAATCCTGAACGGAAGCCAACCGAAGCAGCGCCTAAACGGCAGCGGTCTGGGGAGGACACGCTTCCTGGGACTAAAAGGTCCAAACACACGCCTCAACGGCCGCAAAACAGGTCGTACAAAGATGTGGCTAAAGACCACCTCATTTGGGCGATCATTGACCGCAACGCTAGTGACGGCACCATTTCGTCCAAAAACTGGAAGCTGGTTGTCGTCGCACTTAGTAGGGCGTTCCTGAGTGTTCTAAGGGGAAACCCTGGACCACCACCACAATGTGAAGATGCCGGTTGGTATCAAGGGCACATTAAATTGATAGCGTGTGCAGATGAGCGTTCAGCGCTGCTGTACAAGGATGCCGTGGAGTCCCTGGGGGAAGTTTGGCAGGGCGCCAAGATCTCCGCTGAGCCATCTGACCCCAAGGAGATTCTGGAAATAATACAGCTAAGTAACCCCCAGCTACCCACACAGGACTGGAAAGTAGTGAGGGTTTCTGAATCTGTTGAAGAGTCCAGGAAGGCCACTGTTGTGATAAACAGTGACTCTCTGCCGTCACTTCGGAAGACACAGGGGAATATTTTCTATGGATTTGGAACTATCTTCCTCCGAGTCTATAAAGGTGACGACAAAGGGAAGCCTCAAGCTCCGGCGACTACCACCACCACAACAACAGCATCAACGGAGCGTATGGAAGACGAATCTGCTACGTCATCGGCCAATGAAGACACCCAATCGGTCAGTGGACTTGTGGGTGACTTCCTTGGTAAGATGGGAGTGGCGGATGATGAGGACATCCTTCTTGAATCGGACGAAGATCCAGAGGATGCCAACGTCACAGTCGTCCATAGTGATGAGCTATGATGAAGGTGACACAAATCAACCTTCATCACTCTAAAGCGGCGTCAGCTGCCCTTCTCCTCCGATTAGCTTCAGGCACGGAGGAGCTTATATGCATCCAAGAACCATTGTTGTATAGAGACAGGGTTTGCGGACTCAGATTAGACGGTTACAGTACTCTGTACGCAGCCGATCAAGGTAAGACCAGAGCTTGTGTTATGGTCAAAAACATCCTTAAAGCTTTCATTCTTTCTGATTTTAGCGATAAGGACACATGCACTGTCGCAGTAGAGTGCAAAACCATTACAGTCTGGTTTATGAGCTGCTACATGGCACACGACCAGGGTGCTAACCCTCCAAACTCCACAACCAGGAAGGCGATGTCGCACGCTAAAAGGCACAACATCCCCCTAGTAATATGTGCAGATGCGAATGCACACCATACCGTCTGGGGTAGCTCGGATGTCAATCCACGAGGTGAGTCGCTTTTAGACTTCATAGTAGAAAATGAACTAACAGTAGTTAATAGGGGTAGTGAGCCCACCTTTATTGTGACTAACAGAAGGGAGGTTCTTGATATTACGCTTATTAGTGATAAGTTCGCGGATATGATTAGCGACTGGAACGTGTCTAAGGACTGTTCCTTCTCTGATCACATGTATGTTGATTTCAATTTTTCCTTTAGAGTTGATTCAGTTAAACCCTACACGAACAGAAAAAGGACTAACTGGTCTATCTATGCGAGTGTACTCGGGGACAAGCTGCCTGTGTGCCCAGTTCTCATAGACAGTGTGTCCATGCTCGACTCCGCAGTGGAGTCATTGACCGGTGCCTTAATGGAGGCAACAAACGAAGCCTGTAAAATAATGGACAGGAGGGGCAAAGCTAAGCCCATATGGTGGAATGCGGAAATTGCTGAAAAACGCAAGGAAAGCAGGAAGCTCTTTAATGAGGCAAAACGTAATGGTGTTTGGAACAATTACAAGACCTCAGTTAATGAATTCAAGAATCTTATCAGGAAGGCCAAGAGACAGTCATGGAGGAAATTCTGCAGTGACGTGGAAAACTCCTCGGAGACAAGTCGGCTTCGTAAGATTTTATCCTATAATCCAGCTATTCCATCATATATACGGAAGATGGATGGATCCTGGACCACAAACAGTCGGGACACCCTTGAGGTCCTGATGAATACACACTTCCCTGGTTGCACTGATGATGTGCCTAGGGAGGAAACTTTTAGTGGCGCTCGGGATATCTCTAATATTCCGATAACTCGCCATCGTGTGGAATGGGCTTCCATCCCTTTAAATCTCCAGGCCCGGATGGCATTATCCCAGCGGACCTACAAAATAACCTGGGAATATTGATGCCATGGCTCTTGGCAATATTTAGAGCCTGCCTGAGTCTCTCACATGTCCCAGCAACGTGGACATCATATAAGATCGTCCTCATCCCCAAGAGTGGGAAGACATCTCACACTATGGCTAAAGACTTTAGACCAATTAGTCTATCCTCCTTTCTACTGAAAACACTGGAGAGGATTTTGGATATTCACATTAGATCATCATTAGGACCCAATTCCCTGTCACCGGCTCAGCACGCCTACACGAAGGGAAGGTCCACTGAAACTGCGCTTCACTCATTGGTGGGCCACATAGAGAGATCCCTGCATTACAAGGTTTGCTTTAGTGGCATTCCTGGATATAGAGGGCGCTTTCAACAATGTTAAACCTGAATCGGTTATTAACGCTATGAGACATTTGGAGATCGACCCAGCGATCATTCAATTTGTCAGCAGTATCTTGCACTTCAGGCGTATCGAATCCAACTTGGGCGCCTCGAACATTTCAAAGGTTGCGACTAGGGGCACCCCGCAAGGTGGTGTACTGTCACCTTTACTTTGGAATCTGAATATAAATACCCTACTCAGAGCCATGGAAAGGACGTGCTGCAGAACGGTTGCATATGCGGATGACGTTGCAGTTGTGGCTATGGGTAAAGATCCCAGACTTTTGTCTGAACTAATGGAGTCCGCACTGGACGTCCTAACAAAATGGTGCCAGGGATGTGGACTGGATGTAAATCCCGCCAAAACAGAACTGGTACTTTTCACAAGGAGATACAAAATTCCCAAATTTAATACCCCGAGGATAAAAGGGGTGTCACTGGAACTGTCTGACAACGCCAAGTATCTTGGGCTAATATTGGACAGTAAACTGAACTGGAGGATGAACACCAGCTCCAGGACTAATAAAGCGGCTACTGCATTATATTGCTGCAAAAGGGCCATTGGCCTAAACTAGGGAATTAACCCGAGGAATGTATACTGGATATACGAATGTGTCATTAAACCCATTCTCTTCTACGGGGCAGCTGTTTGGTGGCCGGCGCTCAAGGCGAAGAGTCATCAATCCAGGTTTGAACGTACAATGAGAATGGTGGCGATAGCGGTAACAGGTGCCATTAGAACAACCCCCTCTAAGGCATTGTTTACGATTCTAAACTGGTTACCACCAGACATTTTGGCGAAAAGGTTAGCTGCGAACGCGGCGGTAAGACTAAGGGCCACCGGAGCATGGAGAGTTTATAATATCGGACATGCTAACATTCTGAATGATACTAATTGGCACATGGATGTTGATTATGTCACACCCGAGCCAATCTTTGATCCTGGCTTCACGGTAAACATTGTGGATAACGTGGTCCACTATGATGACCTGCAAATCCCCGCGAATACGATTCGAATCTTCACGGACGGGTCTAAAACCCTGTATGGTGTCGGTTCTGGCATATACTCCGAGCAGCTAAACTGGAGCATTCCTATAAGGCTGCCGGACCACTGCAGTGTCATCCAGGCCGAGATAATGGCCATCCACACAGCCGCGAAACGCATCCGGTACGGTGAAATATCTGGAAGGGATATTCACATTATTACCGATAGCAAGGCGGCCATAAGATCCCTGGAGAATGTGTTCATCACATCGAGAATTGTCCGAGAATGCCGGATGTCTCTGGAGGAGATAGCGAAACATTCACTGGTCACCCTTAATTGGGTCCCCGGACACGGGGACATACATGGGAACTGCATGGCGGATTCGTTGGCGCATGCAGGTACCACCTTGAATCGGGACGGTTCCACATATGTAGGTGCTTCACTCCCAAGGTGTAAGCAACTTATAGCGCATAAGTTTCATCTTATCGCCAGTCAGAGGTGGCACGATGAAACCACCTGTGGGGAAACCAGGAAAATCTGGCCCATCATAGATGAAAAAAAGACACGGCGGACATTACAGCTGTCCAGACATCATCTAAGAAACCTAACTGCGGGTATAACTGGCCACTGGCCAATTGGGAGGCACGCCCAGAGGCTGGGGCTCCCTTATAACGACTTGTGCAGAAGTTGCGGCGATGAGGAGGAGGAAGAGTCAACGGAACATCTTCTCTGTAACTGCCCGGCTTTCGGAGACTTAAGACTCAAAATGTTTGGTCGAAGAACCCTTGGGGACAAAACTTGTCTCTATGATGTTGACGTAAATAGGATCCACTCCTTTATTGAATCGACCGGTTGGCTGCATGGGAATACTAGCAGCCAGATGTCATAGGACCCATGGGAGACGGCGTGATATGGTTACACAACGGGAACTAAGCATAGGACCCACGTGAGCTGTGCTTGATCACGGCTGCCAATGGAACCTAACCTAACCTAACCTATTAATTGAATCCGGTTTCCAATTCTTTCCTGTATATTTTTTTTGTGTCCGGGTTGTGAGCAATGGATAAACAATTGTTGAGGTTGAATTTTAACATTACAATCCTCACACATAATAAAAGCTTCTGCACATGACTAAGGCTTTTGTTGTTTAAATGGTTTATTTGATTGTAACATCGACAGACGCTTCCTAGATGCAGCCGATGTTGAAGGACGTTCATCCATTTCTTCTACTTGTTGTTGTTGCTATTGATGATGTTGTTGTTGTTCTTGTTGCTGTTGTTGAAGGTATGTTTATACCGATCCGGTATCAATTTTTCCATACAAATTTGGGATCATGCGTACGCTACGTCGGCATTTAAGTAAATCGATAGATACGCTACTCTTAAATAAGAACATGGGGGAGAAAAAAAACATAGCTGATAAGCGCTTTTTTATTTTTTGTGTGTGTGTTTGTTTATGGAGAGCCAGATGGAGGGATGTTGTTGTTGTTTTGCTTACTGTAATGACCGAGTGCGTTCGAAAAAAAGTATTTGTTGGAATATGTTTCGCTACAGATGGTTGGTTTACTTAATAAGATATTCGTAAGGTTCGCTATAGTGGAGAGATAATGCATTATGCATATATATTTCTTAAACCCTTACAAAGTTTTACTCACAAATCGTTAGCATTATCAACTTATTTTGATACTTCAAGTATCATTCATATAGTATATATGGATATGGTTTTTAAACCTTAAGCGTTAGCTTCCAGCCTTAAATTCTTATATATAGGTAGGTGGAAAGGCTGGGTTGGAAAAAAAAAAAAAAAAAAAAAACATACCTAAGCTGATAAGCGCTTTTTTGTGTGTTTTTTTATTGGGAAATTCATGAGCACGTGTTAAAGTAGGTCAAATTTTTAAAAAAATTTAATAACAAAGTAATTAAAAAGTCGTTAAATGTTATAGGATAGCAATAAAGCTGAGATTTAGAAAAATGTTGGGGGAGCGATGCACAAGTGTTGGGTGCATTGTTGAAGCCTTTCTTTTGTTGTGATCGATAGACAGACAGACAGGTTAACAACTTCTAAATGTGGGTCCAGTTTCTGTATAGGAAAAAATAATTATTGGACAGACACACGGACAGACATAGAGATAGATAGATAGACATACAGATCTTGTAGAAGCGATTGGAAAATATTGTTGATAAGACTTCCTTTTTTTTGTTTTGAATTAGGTAATGAAAAAAAAATATTATTGGATGGACAGAAAAAAGGGAGAAAAATAACTCATTAAATTGTAAATTTATTAAGTTATTAAAAATTTTGTAGATGTAATTGATGTTTAAAATTCGGTTACTTAATAATAAATAATTTATGACATACGTATACCTAAATATTTTCAGATAAGAAACTGTATGTTATGGAAAGTTAGTCAGACAGACAGATAGTATTTATACTAGTTTGCATGGATTTTCCTATATAAAAAGTATAAAAAGTAAAAAAAGGCTTAGTGGAGTATACTTCTGAAAACAAGTTTATTTACATTTGAACACTGAAGATTTGAACAATGAATTCGAGCCAGTTGGAAATTGAATTTGTGGACGAAAATTCCGTGGAAGCAGCAGAAAAAGATAATACACAGACGCGTAGTAATGCGTTTATCGACGAAGCTATAGCGAATATGCTAAAAACCCCAGGAATTGAAATCCCCAACAACCAGCTGGCATACTATGATTTTTTGTGGGAAGTTGAGGATTTTCTGGACGATGAAGAGGGGGATACCATCATTATGAAGGCAAAGGATGGTTTTTATTTGCACGAAGATGGAGATCGTTGTATTAGGGAAGTAGATTTAAGTTTATAGATGTAGTGATTTTAATTTAAATACATTTAAAAAATTAATAAAGAAAATATAAATAATAAAAAACTAATAAAATTGAAATTACAAATTTTATTCCTATATATTTCCACAATTTTTCGAAATATGATTGTCACTTATTTATTAAAGAATTACTTAGTATTAAGGGGGAGACAAATGTAATTCCAATAAATAAAGAATTATACATTTCTTTGTTGCATACTGTTCGGGTATATACTGATGAAGAAATTGATGATTAGATCATTATAAACATGTCTTATTTAATAAGCAATCAGTAGGGGTATGTATGTACACATTCACATCTAAGTTACACACAATACTAGCAAATCTATATATATAAAAAGAAGTGTACATTTTGATTGTCACTCCATAACTCGAGAACGGCTCGACCGATTGCCATAAAATTTTTAGGGAAGGTACAGGGAGGAGTGATGATGGTTAGTTGATTTTGAAATCCAAAATCGGTCTAGCCATTCTCCAGTTATGATTTTTTTCCTGAAAAAATTCAACATTTGAAAAAAAAAGTTTAAATTTCGGTTCGACCTAACGAAAAAAATCTATCCAACCTAATACACAAACTCATACATACACACATTCATTTGATTGACAGCATACAAATGTCAAACAGATGAACCTGTTGAAATGCACATGTTTGCAAATCACTTTCTTTCACTCTTGGATTCTGATACAGCCGGTCATACATTCGCTGCTTTCCAATTGGAATTTTATTACAAGTGATTTTTTTTTTTTTGAGTTTCATAAATATTGGTAAGTATTGAAAATTTAAAAGGTGATTTTAAGTGTGTTCAGTGCAAAAAATGTGTTTGGATTCCAGAAAACAAAAGGTTGGCTCATCAATTATTTTACTACGGAATTTAAATGCACCAAAATTGTGCAATGGCACAAGATTGGCAGTAAAAAAATTGATGCCGAATTTAATTGAAACCACAATATTGACCGGAACAGCGAAAGGTGAAATTGTGCTCATACCACGTATTCCACTGATTCCAACAGACATGCCATTTGAATTTAAGCGTTTGCAATTCACAGTGCGTCTATCATTTGCCATGTCCATCAATAAGGCGCAAGGACAAACGCTTCAAATATGCGGATTAAATTTGGGGGAGCCGTGCTTTTCACATGGACAGCTATACGTGGCCTGCTCAAGAGTTGGAACTCCAAATTGTTTGTTTGTGCTCGCTTCAAATGGGCAAACGAAAAATATTGGATATCCAAATGTTTTGGATTAACATTAATAATTTTTAAATACAATGCATTCATTTCATAAAAAAAATCTAGAATATTTCATTTCTTTTTTTGGTTGGTTGCAACGAAGTGCATCGGGGTCCGCTAGTAGAGTTAATAAAATAGCTTTAAATTTTATTGATAGTGAACGTAAAATAAGAAATGATGAGATTAATACTCTTGCATGGCACCATTATCAGTTGGGTGGAAGAAAAAATTAATTTCAAAGTATTTGTTTTGATTGATAAAAGAAAAAAAAAATATATGTCTGCAGAAGCGAATCGAGTGGAAAATGAAAATATTTTTGATAAGCCTTTCTTTTGTTTATTGTTCTGAATTAGTTGTTGAACAAATTAGTTGAGCGATTGGCATGTATTAAAAACGTTAGTAAATGTAGGTCAACATTTTTCTATCTATAAATTATGAATTTATTTAGTCTTTTTTTTTTTGAAAACTATATATTAACTATAATTATTTTTATCAAAAATTATTTTCGGGAATGAAATATTTATTAATTAATTCATTTATTAATGATGTGCTAATAATCCCTATTTATGATAAAAAAAACACTGAAATTTATTGTTGTGGGAAAGCTAGTTTCTATGCGCATTTCGCTGG
This sequence comes from Pollenia amentaria, assembly GCA_943735925.1. NCBI lineage: Eukaryota > Metazoa > Arthropoda > Insecta > Diptera > Polleniidae > Pollenia > Pollenia amentaria. The sequence continues at coordinate 84,670,985 of OX031007.1, read as the reverse complement.
TTGCTTAGGCCAGCTCGTCAGGAAACTTTTTCCAAATACTTTAGAAAAGCTAAAAATATTATACAAGTAAGACCATAAGGTGAATAAGAATTTTAAACACTCAGCTCTTGTAACAATATCAAAGCTTCAACAAAGACACAACAATAAATAGTGAATTTTTGCTTTCTTACATTCCCCTACAATTGGCTGGGTTTTTTCCAACTCGAATTGTAGTTGTAAGAGGATAGAAAAAAACAAAATTAAAAAAAAACAAGTTGCTAAATAAAGCAGCTTGCCATTTCAGTTTTTTATTTGCCGGGCACATGCAAATTTATTATCAAAAATTATTTTCGGGAATGAAATATTTATTAATTAATTCATTTATTAATGATGTGCTAATAATCCCAATTTATGATAAAAAAAACACTGAAATTTATTGTTGTGGGAAAGCTAGTTTCTATGCGCATTTCGCTGGTTGCTTAGGCCAGCTCGTCAGGAAACTTTTTCCAAATACTTTAGAAAAGCTAAAAATATTATACAAGTAAGACCATAAAGTGAATAAGAATTTTAAACACTCAGCTCTTGTAACAATATCAAAGCTTCAACAAAGACACAACAATAAATAGTGAATTTTTTCTTTCTTACATTCCCCTACAATTGGCTGGGTTTTTTCCAACACGAATTGTAGTTGTAAGAGGATAGAAAAAAACAAAATTAAAAAAAAACAAGTTGCTAAATAAAGCAGCTTGCCATTTCAGTTTTTTATTTGCCGGGCACATGCAAATTTATTATCAAAAATTATTTTCGGGAATGAAATATTTATTAATTAATTCATTTATTAATGATGTGCTAATAATCCCAATTTATGATAAAAAAAACACTGAAATTTATTGTTGTGGGAAAGCTAGTTTCTATGCGCATTTCGCTGGTTGCTTAGGCCAGCTCGTCAAGAAACTTTTTCCAAATACTTTAGAAAAGCTAAAAATATTATACAAGTAAGACCATAAGGTGAATAAGAATTTTAAACACTCAGCTCTTGTAACAATATCAAAGCTTCAACAAAGACACAACAATAAATAGTGAATTTTTTCTTTCTTTCTTATTTTTGTTTTCTTGTACATAAGTTTAGACTTCTAAAATATTTTTATATCTTTTTATAATTTTCTATATATCTTATAACCTCCATTTTTCTCTTACTGCCCAACCTAAATTACGGCGTAAAGCGCAACGTAATTTAGCGCCCAGCTTTTACGCTGTAATGAGCAACCTAAATAAAAGCGTCAACGTTGTGTCAAGAACAGTAATGTTTACTTACTAGTTAAATAAAAATCGCCAAATAAAAATAAAAAAAGAGATAAAATCGCAAAATTGAACTGAAAGCAGCTAACATGTCATTACTTAACAATGACAAATGAAACCATTTAAAAAAACAAATAACGAATAAAATATAAAAAAGTGCAACTGTTTAAAGATAAAAAACTATTAAAAAGTGCAAATTCTTAAAATAATATAAATAAAAATAAAAGAAATGGAAATAATAAATGATTTGGAAGATTTGATTTTCCTTAAAATGATGAAAGCGAAACGTCGGGAAGGTAACAAGGAGTTATTTAAAACTCGGTCCTCCTTCGGATTTTACTCCACAGGAGTAAATATCATAATAGAGAAGAACCCGGAATTGTTTGTGAAGTCCACCAGACTAACCCACGAACAATTCAACGCCTTATTAAATTTGATAAAGCCGTGGTTAACAAAGAATTCCCGCAGAAAGCCCATTGAACCTGAACAGAGACTTTATATTACCTTAAAGTGAGTACATACATAAGTTTTTCAGATAAATAATTTCTACTCAATTTCCTTATTATATCTAGTTTCTTAGCACATGGACCATCTCTTCATGTTATTTCCATGAAGTTTAGAATAGGTTTGGAAACGGCCAGGTGTATAGTTTTAGAAACATGTGAGGTGTTATGGCGAACTCTTAAAACCTTGTATGTAAGCCCTCCTAATATGGCAGAGTGGAAGAAAATTTCTGAAGAGTTTCTTAGTTCCACTGGATTGCCAAATTGCTTAGGGGCTGTAGACGGCAAGCATATACGTATAGCTTGTCCACAGAAATCTGGTTCCCAATATTTCAATTATAAAAAATTTCATAGTATCGTAAGTTTATTAGCATTTGACTACTGTATTTTAGAATTTAGTTTTTTATAATAACTAATATTCAACACATATGTATGTACATTACTAGGTATTACTTGCAGTATGCGATAGTAACTACACATTTACATTAGTAGATGTTGGTGCTTATGGAAGTCAAAGTGACGGAGGAGTTCTTAAAAATTCGGAATTTGGTAAAAAAATTTTAACAAACACTCTTAACACACCTCCGCCAAAGAAACTACCCGGTTCAGACACATTCTTTCCACACTTTTTTGTTGCAGATGCTGCATTTCCTTTAAAAGAAAATATAATGAAGCCTTATTCCAAAGTATCTGACTCTGCTAAAGAGAAATTTAATCAAAAATTAAGCGGCACTAGAATTCGCATTGAAATAGCCTTTGGTAAGAAATACTTTCTATATAATAAAGCTTTTCATATTTTTGGATATGTACATTATTGTTGTTATTAATTATTAAAGGTATTCTTACTACCCAATGGAGAATTTTAAGAACGTGCATGCCCTTTGAGCCGCAAAATGTCAAAAAGGTTTGTTTTTGTAAAAATTTTATTTACACACTTTTCACTGTTTTTTTATTTTATTTATTTAGATAGTCTTAGCGACAGTAGTGCTGCATAATTACCTCAGATTCAATAAACTAAATTCCAGAGTTCCAGAGGAAACTGAAGAGGAAGATTTGCCTAGTGTAACCAGACAAGATATGCATACAGCAAATACATCTTCTCAGACAGCTCTGAATTTAAGAAACGAATTATATAGCTTTCTTAATTCAATTTAGATAATAAGATATAACTTATTTAAAAATGTAGTATTATTTCTCTTTTTATTTCATTAAACACAAAAGTATTTATATATGTAAATGTAAATTATCAGGTGTGTTCTAGAATCCGAATCCACTCGAAAGTGGATTACTTCAGCATTTTTGCTGTTCTGCATTTCACATACGCATGTTTTTATTCGTTTTCAATTAGAGCAGTTAGGGGTTGGTGAAAGTAAAACGAATCGACTTTTATTCTTATATGTGATACAATTTTTAACAAAAACAAAATTTAGGTTTTTAGTTTGAAATGTTTTTTATTCAATTTAATAAAAAAAAAATATATATTCCTTTGCACAAATATGAATAAAAATAAGATTTTTAACATATCCAAAAATTTAAGTTGTTTTTATTAAACTCACTTGTGTAAAAAAACAAACATGGAGTCAAGCATTATTTTTTTTAACAATTTTTTTTAACAATTTCTTTGAACTTTTGAACATTATTTTCTTGTCTCCGCAATTGTATATAAGATAAAACAAAAGCTCTGGGCATTTTTATGACAAATTTTTATTTTTTAGGAATAATTTTTTATACAATAAAAAAAATTTAATTTTTTTTTAACAGCTGATAAAAAGCTGTTTTTTGTTTTGTTTTTGACATTTAGATTTTTTTTCGAACACAAACTTCGAATACACAAAAACATGCGGATTTAAGAACAACAATTTATGAATTATGCGGATTCAAAAAAATTTGCGTTTTCGAAACCTAGAACAGACCCGTATATATATCGTTAAGTGCGATTTAAATTAATTTTTTGGGTAACCAGTTGTAAAATTTCCATCTGGACGTTATCGACTTCATGTTCCGGCAAGCGGTCAAGTTTTTCCCCCAACATATTGAAAAAGTTTTCATATTTCATTTTGACTGATGTCTCTTTTGTGTCGTATTTCTTTTTCATGGCTATTAAAACATCAGCAAATAGATCATCGTGTTTTCTTTTTTTTGTTGGTGCTTTTACGGGAGTCGAATGACCTTGACTGTCATCAGTGAGCCATTCTACGGTGCTTTCATCCACATCTTCATAGAAATTGCCTGATGTGCTATAAATAAAAATATATACAAATATTAACACATAACAAATGTAAACCGAAATTTAATCTTACTTGGCGCACTCCATGGAGTCTGCTAAAAAATCCAGGCTACTTAAGTATTTCCACTGCGAGCCAATCTTCTTTGAAGAGCCTGAGGGAAGATCATCGGCATTTTTTTCCCTCCTGTACCGATCTCTCAAACTCTTCCACTTTATTTTGCATTCTTTAGCTGAAACAAAAGTCATACATAACATTATATGTCTTTACGTGTACATGTGTTTCCATCAGGTAGCAGCAGCTTTTTCAAAACAAAATAACATACCGTGTAACTACCTGTTTGAAACACATTTACGCAAAGATGATGATTTCATCATTTAAAGATAAATTCTAGTGTTTAAAGTTTTCTCGAAAGGAGAAAACAGAATATACATTTAAGGGAATTTACTCGTTTGGCATTAACTCAATAGTTTTTGGTATTTTGTTTACCAAACCATGGGATGTTGTAAGTATTTTTCAGGTATTTTGTTTTGAAGAAGCTGCTGCTACCTGATGGAAACACATGTACGTAAAGATGCAGATTTCATCTTTTGAAAATCAATTAGAGTGTTTGCTGGCGCCGGGATTCCACCATTGTTCAACAAATATTATAAATATTGTTTAATAAATATACAAGTATATACTTACAAGTCAGATTTAAGTCCATCCCTATGCACTCCCAAATTTTTTCTTTATAATGCACATCCTTGTATTTAGGGTCCCTTTTATTATAAATGCAAGGATGTGAACGCACCAGCTCAATAACTTGTTCATTAAAATTCTAAAAGCAAAAAAAAATATTAAAAAAATATACGATTTTCATTTTTTTTTAATAATAAAAATCATTTACTTACCTCCATTTGCAAAATGTCTACCGGCATCAACTTTTGTAAACACAAATATAAAAGTAAACAAATAAAAAAATCACTTGTTTTACAACCAACTTCACTTCTTTACGCTCTGTCAAAATTGGATTTTCCAATTGCAAAGCGTTGACGCCGCGCAATTATGGTTGGTCTCATACATTTTATATGGGCATGAGAAATTTTGACATTTATTTTGCGCTTTACGCCGTAATTTAGGTTGGGCAGTTATAGAAAAAGTAGCATCCACACAAACCCACGACATCTCCACTTGTACTTTCGTTAGAGCAAGGCATATTATATTCATTAAAACTTGTATATTCTCTTTTGAATGCACATAATAATTCCAAATGTTCTTCAAAGATTACACTTCCAAATTCTTGCAGAAAAGCTTCAATAACCTCCATCTTTCCACATTAATATTTCATTTACAACTTATAAAAAATATTAATAATTCTATATTATATAAACATATTTATATATATATACAAATAAAAGAAAAACACTAGAATTTATAATAATTTATTTTTATTGTTTAATCATTTCATTGAAAAATTATTTTATTTAAAAGTATTAAATTGAGTATAAGGGTAATGAACTTTCATAGGAGCAGCCGTCTTTATTTCTAGCTTATAATTAATGCTATCCTTTTCATCATCTAAAGGACGTCCTAACAAAATGGTGCCAGGGATGTGGACTGGATGTAAATCCCGCCAAAACAGAACTGGTACTTTTCACAAGGATATACAAAATTCCCAAATTTAATACCCCGAGGATAAAAGGGGTGTCACTGGAACTGTCTGACAGCGCCAAGTATCTTGGGCTAATATTGGACAGTAAACTGAACTGGAGGATGAACACCAGCTCCAGGACTAATAAAGCGGCTACTGCATTATATTGCTGCAAAAGGGCCATTGGCCTAAACTGGGGAATTAACCCGAGGAATGTATACTGGCTATACGAATGTGTCATTAAACCCATTCTCTTCTACGGGGCAGCTGTTTGGTGGCCGGCGCACAGTGGGAAACTTTACGAGAAGGCGGCCAAAATTCCATAACTTTTGACTGGATCGGTATTTTTTTATGTGATTTTTTTTGCTCTATAGGTGCGATATTAGGCTTTAATTTGCGCTATAAAACGTAAAATTCGACTGATAGGAGCAAAAGTTATGGGGAGTTCAAAATGCATTTTCATTTTTTTGTTGAGTTTCGGTGTAAAAGTTGAATATTTCAAATATGAATTTTTTTATAATTTATCATTATTTCTATTATATTTTACAACTGATACTTATTTTTTATTGTCGAACTTAGATCCTGTCAGAAAATGCCAATATTTGGCCCCTGTAAATTTTTTTGTCCCAATATTCACAGGGGCCAAAGGTTGGCTTTTTTGGGACGAGACGAGTTGTTATAAGGATAAAACTGAAAAGGAATATTTTAAAAAATGCCCAAATAGCATTCTTGGCTATCGATAACATTTTAGGTAATTCAACTTTTGTTTTTGGTTTGAGATGTATGTGTATTTTATTTTTATATATTAATACAAATATATACTTAAATAAAAAACAAATTATAATCTATAAACAATTTTAAATTAAACAATATAGTAAAAATAGTAATAAGATCTTTATAGTACAACATCTGGACATTTTTCTTGTATTATGCTCGCGGAAGAATCTGTAGTCTTTGTTCCTTTTTTCTTGCGCTTCTTCAGATAGATCTCCAATTGGTAGGATATTGTGTTGAACTATTTGTTCCCCATGGTATAACATTTTATGAACTGTGGTTGGCATATGTCTCCAAGAATATTTTTTGTTACATGATATAACTTGTAAAATGGTCTGGAATCGTTTTATTAATTCAAAATGTACTCTTGTGATAGATGCTGCAGTTTCTGGATCGGAAAAGAATCTCCTTGCAGTGTTTCCATCATTTGAATTTCCTTCTCCTTGCTCCATGAAACGAATTCTGGTATGAAGAGGGGACATTCCAAATTCGTATGCTTCATTGAAACTATTGTGTTGTGATGGGGGTTGGCTTAATTGACTTGATGTCTTTTGACATATGGTACAGCTTGACGAAGACTTTGTTTCGGTTAATGCTTGCGCAACTTTTCCATCGATCATTGTAAGGAACATTTGAAAATTAATTTCAATGCATTGGTCATCAAATTTAAATATTGCCGGTTGAAGTTCTTTAATTTGATCTTTTATTTTTCGAACTTCTTCAGTTATGACATCTTTAGTTTCCTTTTTGTAAACAAACTTTATTGGTCCGCAATACTTTGTTGAAGAGGGAATTTCATTTTTCCATACATCCATTGCTGTAACTCTACTGGTTGACGGCTCTAAGCCAATATAAGTTTTTCTTAAACGTAATGGAACGAAAGATACCATGAATAAGTTAGCATCAGATGAGTTTTCTGAATTACATTGCTTGTATTGTTTCTGACCAGAGCTTCCATCACATCCCCATTTAGAAAATAAAGTGATGCTGCAATTTTTAAGTTTTTTTAAACAGTCAGCATCAAGTGTATTTAATAATCGTTCTGCAGTGTGTTCGAGAAGAGCCTGCAATTTTACTTCTGCTGAACTTGAAGTTACACTAATAGCCGTTTGTGAAGGTAAGCACTCTTTTTTGACAGAAAATAAATCTCGATATGCTGGAAAGATTCCACATTTTTTTTCATTGGTTCGCTTTCGCAGTTCTGTATACTGATTTTTTGTCAGTTTTAAATCCAAAAATAGTGCAAATGCTTCTTCTGGAGTAAATTTCATTTCTTCAGTTGGTGTGCATACTTTTTAAAATCCTCTTTGTGCGTTTAGGTCTCGCTTCCACAATTTTTTCAATTATTGCAATTTTTGTTTTCTTATTTTGCGGTGGTTGAATTTGATGCAGAAATTAATCCTTTATCATACTATGAGAAATTTCTTCATTGATATTTGCAAGCTTGCGTCTTCGTGATCTTTCACTGCAATTGTCAATTTGTTTTGTGGGCCGACCCACTTTTCCAGTTTCCTTAGCTTCTTAAAAATCAGATCATTTGTTAGCCATTTTTCGTTGCGTAAGTAAAACGTTTTCTTGTTTCTAGAACATTTAAGGTACCGTTTTCTTAATGTAAATGAAAAATTTTTAATTTTTATCTTATGAATTTTGATTTCTTCTTCGTTGCATAATTTAAAGAATAGATTATTCATTATGTGTAACACAAAATCTTTTTCATCTTTCTGTTGAAAATATATGTATATCTGCGAGAACCTTTTAAATTACTTAGAAATCTAACGTGTTAGTCTTTAAGATTCACCTTCTTTAATTTCAGTAATGTTTCCTTGCAGGACTTATTTTTTGAACCGAATATCTTACCTTGGGTCACAGAAATTGCTGTAGTTCGCAAGATCGCATCCAGATGTGTGTACAATGGGGTATAGAAATGTAGGTTAGATTCTGGACTACAAGAGAGTATAGATTTTTTTTTGACGCGTTTTGACGGGCAGGACTTATGTTCTATAAAATAGGAAATTTCCGGGAAATTTTGAAATAAAAAAAAAAAAGAAAATTAAATAGTTCTACAGGTCGTAGAGTTTAATGCTTTAAACGTATAGCTAATAAGATAAACTAATACACAAAACTTATTCTGTCAAAAAATCTTGAAAAACAAAAAAGTTATGAGCATTTCAACTTCAAAAGTTTACTCAGAAATTCAAAACTATAACCAAATACTGAGAAAGTCCATTTTGGACCACCCTGTTCTCAATGAAATAGTTGAAATAGGGTTGAAATTTTTTGGTTCCCGAGGTTCAGTAGTATTTACTTTCACATGAATAAAAAAATTTCAAAATCGGAGAACATAAAAAAAAATAGTTTTGGCCGCCTTCTCAAAATATGAACCAGTGTGCGGCGCTCAAGGCGAAGAGTCATCAATCCAGGTTTGAACGTACAATGAGAATGGTGGCGATAGCGGCAACAGGTGCCATTAGAACAACCCCCTCTAAGGCATTGTTTACGATTCTAAACTGGTTACCACCAGACATTTTGGCGAAAAGGTTAGCTGCGAACGCGGCGGTAAGACTAAGGGCCACCGGAGCATGGAGAGATTATAATATCGGACATGCTAACATTCTGAATGATACTAATTGGCACATGGATGTTGATTATGTCACACCCGAGCCAATCTTTGATCCTGGCTTCACGGTAAGCATTGTGGATAACGTGGTCCACTATGATGACCTGCAAATCCCCGCGAATACGATTCGAATCTTCACGGACGGGTCTAAAACACTGTATGGTGTCGGTTCTGGCATATACTCCGAGCAGCTAAACTGGAGCATTCCTATAAGGCTGCCGGACCACTGCAGTGTCATCCAGGCCGAGATAATGGCCATCCACACAGCCGCGAAACGCATCCGGTACGGTGAAATATCTGGAAGGGATATGCACATTATTACCGATAGCAAGGCGGCCATAAGATCCCTGGAGAATGTGTTCATCACATCGAGAATTGTCCGAGAATGCCGGATGTCTCTGGAGGAGATAGCGAGACATTCACTGGTCACCCTTAATTGGGTCCCCGGATACGGGGACATACATGGGAACTGCATGGCGGATTCGTTGGCGCATGCAGGTACCACCTTGAATCGGGACGGTTCCACATATGTAGGTGCTTCACTCCCAAGGTGTAAGCAACTTATAGCGCATAAGTTTCATCTTATCGCCAGTCAGAGGTGGCACGATGAAACCACCTGTGGGGAAACCAGGAAAATCTGGCCCATCATAGATGAAAAAAGGACACGGCGGGCATTACAGCTGTCCAGACATCATCTAAGAAACCTAACTGCGGGTATAACTGGCCACTGGCCAATTGGGAGGCAAGCCCAGAGGCTGGTGCTCCCTTATAACGACTTGTGCAGAAGTTGCGGCGATGAGGAGGAGGAAGAGTCAACGGAACATCTTCTCTGTAACTGCCCGGCTTTCGGAGACTTAAGACTCAAAATGTTTGGTCGAAGAACCCTTGAGGACAAAACTTGTCTCTCTGATGTTGACGTAAATAGGATCCACTCCTTTATTGAATCGACCGGTTGGCTGCATGGGAATACTAGCAGCCAGATATCATAGGACCCATGGGAGACGGCGTGATATGGTAACACAACGGGAACTAAGCAATGGACCCACGTGAGCTGTGCTTGATCACGGCTGCCAATGGAACCTAACCTAACCTAACCTATTAATTGAATCCGGTTTCCAATTCTTTCCTGTATATTTTTTTTGTGTCCGGGTTGTGAGCAATGGATAAACCATTGTTGAGGTTGAATTTTAACATTACAATCCTCACACATAATAAAAGCTTCTGCACATGACTAAGGCTTTTGTTGTTTAAATGGTTTATTTGATTGTAACATCGACAGACGCTTCCTAGATGCAGCCGATGTTGAAGGACGTTCATCCATTTCTTCTACTTGTTGTTGTTGCTAATGATGATGTTGTTGTTGTTCTTGTTGCTGTTGTTGAAGGTATGTTTATACCGATCCGGTATCAATTTTTCCATACAAATTTGGGATCATGCGTACGCTACGTCGGCATTTAAGTAAATCGATAGATACGCTACTCTTAAATAAGAACATGGGGGAGAAAAAAAACATAGCTGATAAGCGCTTTTTTATTTTTTGTGTGTGTGTTTGTTTATGGAGAGCCAGATGGAGGGATGTTGTTGTTGTTTTGCTTGTTGTAATGACCGAGTGCGTACGAAAAAAAAGTATTTGTTGGAATATGTTTCGCTACAGTTGGTTGGTTTACTTAATAAGATATTCGTAAGGTTCGCTATAGTGGAGAGATAATGCATTATGCATATATATTTCTTAAACCCTTACAAAGTTTTACTCACAAATCGTTAGCATTATCAACTTATTTTGATACTTCAAGTATCATTCATATAGTATATATGGATATGGTTTTTAAACCTTAAGCGTTAGCTTCCAGCCTTAAATGCTTATATATAGGTAGGTGGAAAGGCTGGGTGTAAAAAAAAAAAAAAAAAAAAAAAAAACATACCTAAGCTGATAAGCGCTTTTTTTGTGTGTTTTTTTATTGGGAAATTCATGAGCACGTGTTAAAGTAGGTCAAATTTTTAAAAAAATTTCATAACAAAGTAATAAAAAAGTCGTTAAATGTTATAGGATAGCAATAAAGCTGAGATTTAGAAAAATGTTGGGGGAGCGATGCACAAGTGTTGGTTGCATTGTTGAAGCCTTTCTTTTGTTGTGATCGATAGACAGACAGACAGGTTAACAACTTCTAAATGTGGGTCCAGTTTCTGTATAGGAAAAAACAATTATTGGACAGACACACGGACAGACATAGAGATAGATAGATAGACATACAGATCTTGTAGAAGCAATTGGAAAATATTGTTGATAAGACTTCCTTTTTTTGTTTTGAATTAGGTAATGAAAATATTATTGGATAGACAGAAAAAAAGGGAGAAAAATAACTCATTAAATTGTAAATTTATTAAGTTATTAAAAATTTTGTAGATGTAATTGATGTTTAAAATTCGATTACTTAATAATAAATAATTTATGACATACATATACCTAAATATTAGGTCTGTCTGCGTACTTTTCCAGTAGCAAATACTCAGTAAATTTTTTTGGGAGAGTAAGACAAATTTTACTCTTTCGGCTGAGAATATCTCAAAAAGTACGCAGACATTATCCAGTGAAATCTTGCAAGAAAACAGCTGATCGGTGTGTAAACAATTGAAATAACAAACGTGAGCCAAGATAGCGTTGAAGAAATAGCGTCCAATTTGGGAATTTAAAAACCGGGAAATCAAAATACCCAAATAATGGGTATTTGCAGTATAAACAAAAAGTTAGCGTCGAATTTAGGAATTTAAAATAGGGAAGTACAAATATAGGAACAAATCTAGTTAACCGACGCAGCTCCAAATAAAAAAAAATACACAGGGTGATGGAAAATGAAAAAATAAGAAGAAAAAATTTAATAAAAAAGTTGGCGCAAACGCTTAGTTTTCGAGTTATGGACGTTTAAAGTTTTCACATAAATATGTGATTTTCCACTACAATTCTAAACGTATATGGCCAATATTGGTATCACTTTAAAGCTCTTGAACAGATTTTTCTGGATATACATAATTTATTTCAAAATATTAAACTCTTTAGATCACATTACAGTTTTTTTCATTTTACGTCGAAATGTTACGGAAGTGCACTAGGAAAGAATGTAGTTTATTTAAATAAAAGTGTAATACAAATTTTATAAAATAACAAAAACTAGCATCGCAAAAAAAAATTCTTTGCATAGCCAGCCTTTGGCCGGACGCAAGGATGTTCTTCTCTATGGTATAATAAACACCGGTTTCGCTTACTAAAGCTTCTCTGCATAGTCGGCCTTCGGCCGGGCACAAATATTTTCTCCCCTATGGTATAACTAATACCGGCTTCGCTAACTAAAGATTCTCTGCATAGACGGCCTTTGCCCATGGGCAAGGATTCTCTCCTCATTAGTATAACATAAACATAAAGAAGGTTTTACTTGTATTTTAATTAAAATTCTTAAATAAATTAGTATGTAGTAAAGGGTGTTTTTTTAAGCCCGATAGAACTTGAAATTGTAAAAAATAACACAAAAAATTTAATTGTAATCAAAATTTTTTTTTTTATTCGAAAGATCAATACGTGACATTAACATTTGAAAATGATTTCGGGCATATGGGCACCGCGGCTGTTCTTGACGAAGCGCATTCTGGACGTCCAATTTTGGGCCACTTTTTCGAGCACTGCTGGCCGTATGTCACGAATAACACGAACAATGCTGGCCTCCAAGGCGTCAATTGTTGCTGGTTTATCAGCATAAACCAGTGACTTCACGTAGCCCCACAGGAAATAATCGAGAGGTGTCAAATCGCACGACCTTGGAGGCCAATTGACAGGTCCATTTCTCGAAATCAACTTATCGCCAAATTTTGATTTCAATAAGTCGATGGTTGCGTTCGCCGTATGGCACGTAGCGCCATCCTGTTGAAACCACATCTCCTCCGGATCAATGTCATCCATATTTTCAAACAAAAAATCATTGATCATGGTGCGGTAACGATCTCCATTGACCGTAACGCGAGCTCCGGCCTCATTTTTGAAGAAATAAGGTCCGATGATGCCACCAGCGTGAAAACCGCACCAAACGGTGCATTTTTCTGGATGTAATGGAGTCTGTAGGGTCTCTTGTGGATTGGTCTCGCTCCATATGCGGCAATTTTGCTTATTAACAAACCCGTTAAGCCAAAAATGCGCCTCATCGCTGAACACAATTTTGCGATAAAACAACGGGTCAGTTGCCAACTGCTCTAGAGCCCAATCGGCGAAAGAATGACGCATATAATGGTCTCGTGGCTTCAATTCCTACACCAGCTGGATCTTATACGGGTGTAGGCCGAGATCTTTGCGCAAAATTTTCCACGTAGTGGACGGACAGAGCCCCAATTCCTGCGACCGACGACGAATCGATAAATTTGGATCTTCTTCCACACTTTCGTTTACAGCGGCGATATTCTCTTCAGTACGCACATTCCTTCGACGTGTTGGTTTTATTGCATCCTCTAGAGAGTATGTGGTACGAAATCTATCCACAGTTCGACGAATGGCTTGTTCAGATGGACGATTATGTACGCCATAAAAATGACGAAGTCGTCTATAAGTTGCGCGAATCGACGACTGATTTTCAAAGTAAATTTGGATAATTTCGTAGCGTTGTTCAAGCGTGAGTCTATTCATGATGATTTGTCAGAGTATACTGAAACGATAAAAAAAAATATTTCATCAAAATTTAATTTTTTGAGTTACTTTTTACAATTTAAAGTTCTATCTAGCTTAAAAAAACACCCTTTATATACATACATTAAAGAATTAGAAAAAATTAATAAATTTGTTTTTATGCTTACTAAAAAACTTTTGTATTTTGCAAACTCGTCCCACTTCTTAATAAACTAAAAATATTAAAATAAATTCTGTATGTCCAGAAAGATCTAGTGAAATGGTTTGCAATGATACCAATATTAGCCATATACATTTGGAAATGTACTGCAAAATCACATGTTTATATAAAAACTTAAAACGCCCATAACTCGAAAACTAAGTGTTTGCGCCAACTTTCTTATTAAATTTTTTCTTCTTATTTTTCCATTTTCTATCACCCTAGGTCCTTTTTTTTATTTGGAGCTGCGTCGGTAAACTAGATTTAAGCCCAAATATATTTATATTTTTTTTACCACAGGCTTTTGCAGGGTATAAACTATATATTTTCTGAAAGTAAATAGTTTTCTGGACAAAATGAGCGATGCGTGCAAAAAATCGTCGGACAGTTTCCGAGAAATCTGGGTTCATCCAAAATGATCAGTAAAAATCTTTACTGATTTATGCAATGAACCACAGGCTTTTGCACGGTATAAACTATATATTTTTTGCACGCATCGCTCATTTTGTCCAGAAAACTATTTACTTTCAGAAAATATACAGTTTATACCGTGCAAAAGCCTGTGGTAAATATTTTTAGTATTTTTATTAAAAATATAAATATATTTTTACTTCCCCTTTTTATTAAATTCCTAAATTCGACGCTAACTTTTTGTTCATATACTGTAAATCCCCATTATTTGGGTATTTTGGTTTCCCGGTTTTTAAATTCCCAAATTCGATGCTATTTCGTCGACGCTATCTTGGCACACGTAAACTCTTTCATTCAAACAGTATATAAAAACAGCTGTTCAAACTAGTTGCAAAATCTTACCAGAGGAAATTTCTCCAGTAACATTTTGCAAGTTCTCTAATTTCCAACTGTCAAAAAATTCTCTTTTTGGCTCTCTCGCTGTAAGAGATTTGGAGTACGCAGACAACATTTTGCAAGATTTTGCGACATTTTGTACAAAATTATGCAAAATATGTGTACGCAGACAGACCTATTTTCAGATAAGAAACTGTATGTTATGGAAAGTTAGTCAGACAGACAGATAGTATTTATACTAGTTTGCATGGATTTTCCTATATAAAAAGTAAAAAAAGGCTTAGTGGAGTATACTTCTGAAAACAAGTTTATTTACATTTGAACACTGAAGATTTGAACAATGAATTCGAGCCAGTTGGAAATTGAATTTGTGGACGAAAATTCCGTGGAAGCAGCAGAAAAAGATAATACACAGACGCGTAGTAATGCGTTTATCGACGAAGCTATAGCGAATATGCTAAAAACCCCAGGAATTGAAATCCCCAACAACCAGCTGGCATACTATGATTTTTTGTGGGAAGTTGAGGATTTTCTGGACGATGAAGAGGGGGATACCATCATTATGAAGGCAAATGATGGTTTTTATTTGCACGAAGATGGAGATCGTTGTATTAGGGAAGTAGATTTAAGTTTATAGATGTAGTAATTTTAATTTAAATACATTTAAAAAATTAATAAAGAAAATATTAATAATAAAAAACTAATAAAATTGAAATTACAAATTTTATTCCTATATATTTCCACAATTTTTCGAAATATGATTGTCACTTATTTATTAAAGAATTACTTAGTATTAAGGGGGAGACAAATGTAATTCCAATAAATAAAGAATTATACATTTCTTTGTTGCATACTGTTCGGGTATATACTGATGAAGAAATTGATGATTAGATCATTATAAACATGTCTTATTTAATAAGCAATCAGTAGGGGTATGTATGTATACATTCACATCTAAGTTACACACAATACTAGCAAATAGAGTTAATAAAATAGCTTTAAATTTTATTGATAGTGAACGTAAAATAAGAAATGATGAGATTAATACTCTTGCATGGCACCATTATCAGTTGGGTGGAAGAAAAAATTAATTTCAAAGTATTTGTTTTGATTGATAAAAGAAAAAAAAAATATATGTCTGCAGTAGCGAATCGAGTGGAAAATGAAAATATTTTTGATAAGCCTTTCTTTTGTTTATTGTTCTGAATTGGTTGTTGAACAAATTAGTTGAGCGATTGGCATGTATTAAAAACGTTAGTAAATGTAGGTCAACATTTTTCTATCTATAAATTATGAATTTATTTAGTCTTTTTTTTTTTTGAAAACTATATATTAACTATAATTATTTTTATCAAAAATTATTTTCGGGAATGAAATATTTATTAATTAATTCATTTATTAATGATGTGCTAATAATCCCAATTTATGATAAAAAAAACACTGAAATTTATTGTTGTGGGAAAGCTAGTTTCTATGCGCATTTCGCTGGTTGCTTAGGCCAGCTCGTCCGGAAACTTTTTCCAAATACTTTAGAAAAGCTAAAAATATTATACAAGTAAGACCATAAGGTGAATAAGAATTTTAAACACTCAGCTCTTGTAACAATATCAAAGCTTCAACAAAGACACAACAATAAATAGTGAATTTTTGCTTTCTTACATTCCCCTACAATTGGCTGGGTTTTTTCCAACACGAATTGTAGTTGTAAGAGGATAGAAAAAAACAAAATTAAAAAAAACAAGTTGCTAAATAAAGCAGGTTGCCATTTCAGTTTTTTTATTTGCCGGGCACATGCAAATTTATTATCAAAAATTATTTTCGGGAATGAAATATTTATTAATTAATTCATTTATTAATTTTTTTTTTTTTTTTTTTTTTTTTTTTTTCGTTATTTATTTATTGAATCTTCATATATTTAATATGAACTAACAATAATTTATCAAATCTTAACCTAATACTTTATTTATGTCCTGCCAGTGCCAGACAAAAATTTTCTTCATCACGGGTTCTGTTCACTTATATAGGTGTTTATCTCTCATCTAGTTGAGTAAGTGCTGCAGTGTCTCTTCTCCTTAAGCGAGTGTGGCCGCCATGATTTAAAATATTTCGAGCTAAAGGATTTGGGTGTTGTTCAAGTCTTTTTAAATATTTTACTGCATATTTTGTAATCATAGTTTTTACTAATGGCACGTTGAGATCCTTATGAATGTTTGAGTTTTTAACATACCAGGGGGCGGCTGTGATTATACGAAGAAGTTTATTTTGGCGCCTTTGAATTTTTTCGATATTAGAGGCCGAGGCAGTGCCCCATAGTTGAATACCGTAGCACCAGATAGGCTTTAAGATAGAGTTGTAAAGTAGAAGCTTGCAATCGAGTCTAAGAACAGAATTTCTTCCAATAAGCCAATGAATTTGGATGGCTTTTAGTTTCATTTGAGTTAATTTTGCCTCTATATGGCATTTCCACGTTAATCGCCGATCCAGATGTATACCGAGATATTTTACATGCGAATGTTGAGGAATAATTTGATTATTGATTGTAATAGGGGGGCAAGATTCCCGGCGCAGGGTGAATGTTATATGTACGCATTTTTGCTCATTGACCATTATCCTCCATTGTCTTAGCCATATTTCTAGTTGAAATATATGATGCTGTAGGTAACGAGATGCTTCATAACGGTTTTCGTGGACGCTTAGAAAAGCTGTGTCGTCTGCAAATGTTGAAGTTTGGGTGTAGTTGTTTGTTGGCATGTCCGAAGTATAAATTAAGTATAATAGAGGGCCCAGGATGCTGCCCTGTGGGACTCCAGCGCCAATCGGCTGAGATGAACTTAAGAAATTTCCTTCTTTAATAATAAATTGACGACCGACTAAGTAGCTTTCTAACAGTTTGTGTGTGTTTGCTGGTAAATTTTGCTTCAATTTGTGTAATAAGCCTTCATGCCAGACTTTGTCAAAAGCTTGCGAAACATCGATGAAGAGTGCTGAGCAATATTTTTTTTCTTCAAATGTTTTTCTTATGACATTTACTATTCGATGAGTTTGTTCAATTGTGCTGTGTTTTCTTCTAAATCCGAATTGATGGTTTGGAATACATCTATTTTCACTTAAAATCGGTGTTAATTTTGAAACTAATAATTTCTCAAATAGCTTTGACATATTTGACAATAAGCTAATAGGCCTATAAGACTCAACTTTCGTATGATCTTTACCTGGCTTTGGTATCATGGTAACTAAGGAAACCTTCCATTTTTGAGGAAAGTATTCAAGGCGTAAAATAGCATTAAAAATAAAAAGAATAATTTTCTTTGCTACGCGAGGTAGCTCTAATAGCATTTTATTGCTGATCTTATCAATGCCAGGTGCCTTCTTAGTGTTTAAGTCACATATAACCTTTTCGATTTCTCTCATCTCAAATCTTAGGGGAATAGCTGCTCTAGCAGCAACAGGTGGTAAATCGACCGCAATATTGTGAGATATATTAGGTGTAAATACGTTTTTCAAGTGACTTACAAACAGATTTCCTTTTTCAACATCATTTCTTGCCCAACTTCCATTCAAGTTTCTTAATGGTGGTTTAGAGACAACTGGCCTTTTGAGGTTTCTAGCTGCACGCCATAATGAGTAGTCCGATTGTGGAGTTGCATCAAGTTCCTTAAGATATTTTTCCAGAGAAGCCGTTTTCTGAGTCTGCAATAACTTTCTTAATCTTTTTGTACACTCTTTTAGCAAGTTCTTAAGTTGAGGAGATCTGTGCAATTGCCACTCTCTTCGTGCCCTCCTTTTTTCATACAAGAGACGCTCGACATCTGTGGAATATATTTTAATAGTTTTTGTTTTTTTGGGGGCAATATTGGAATGTTGAACAGCTAGTTTCAGAAAACTGTCAAAATTATCAATAGAGCGATCTACATACTCCGGTGTACTGAGCGGAATATTTTCTGTGCAATGGGCACTGAGATATTTTTTATATTTTAACCAATTTATTTGTGTGGCTGACGTCGCTAGGTAACCAGTCGGAGATACAATTCTATTGGGGTTCATTATAGTAATAATTGTAGGTGTGTGGTCGGAAGATAATTCTAGGGAAGCTTCAACGTGAATCGTTTCCGTGGGGATGTTTTTAACCACGCCAAAATCGATGACATCTGGAATTTTTTGCGGGTCAGCAGGCCAATATGTTGGTTGGCCGCTCGCGACAACATTTAAATTCATTTTAGAGATTGTATTAAACAAAACACGACCCTTTGGTGTTATTAGTCGTGACCCCCAGAAGGTATGTTTAGCGTTATAATCGCCAGCGGCCAGGAAACAGGGTCCTAGTGATTTATAATATTCACAATATTGGCTTTCTGATATTGAAAATCTAGGTGGAGAGTATAAAGATGAGATTACAATGCTACGATTCAGCTCTTCAACACAAATGTTCGTTGCTTGGAGATAATCCTCACGATGATCACACATTAGGTAGTGTTTGACTCGATTTTTTATCAAAATGGCAGAACCACCACAAGCTCTATCTCGAGGGTCCTTGGTATCATATAGTATATAACCATTGATGTTAAACGTATTTCTTGAGGTCAAATGAGTTTCAGAAACCATCATGACATCAATTTGTTTATTTTTAAGAAAGTATTCTAATTCATTTTTATGTTGGCGGATGCCGTTCGCGTTCCAAAAACAGATTTTTAAACAGTTCATGGCCTGTTAAGTACAGATTGCAATAACATCGATTGCATTCTAAGAATTTCCTGCATCATATTACCCATTGTGTTCGTAAAATTAGTTACTGTTTGCACTAATGTTTCCATGGTTTTTTCCAGACGACTTAAATTTGAAACTGGAGTTTCATCATTACTTGGCGCAGCACCTTGCGTTGGCGCATGGTTTGATTTTACGACGTTAGCATAAGAGGTTCTGTTATAACTAGGCTGCGGGGCCTGAATGTCACCAGTGCTTACTTGATTTGTTACCTGCATTTGAGGGGGATTAGTTTTCGGTCCAACTGACTGCTTGACGATGGTATATACAGGGCATCCTCTATAATTGGCAGTGTGATTACCGCCACAGTTGCTACATTTTTTTACGTTGGGGTCGGTTTTAGACTTATCGCAAAGATCTGTACCATGTAATTCACCACATACTACGCAAACAGGGGGTAAATAGCAATATGCCTTAGTATGACCATATTCTTGACAGTTTAAACACTGAACGGGACCATTTCTTTTGTGTGGCTCTTCTATAGTTACTCTTCTATAGAGAATATATTTCAAATTGTAAATAGGGTGCGTTTCATTTTTTTTAAGCTTTACGTCGCCGGGTTCAAACTCCACTCAAAAAAGTGGTTGGGGGTTTTTTTCTCTATTTTTTATATTTACTACATGTTTTATTTTGAAGCCTTTTTCTTCGAGGAATGTTTTTACCTCTTCTGGGTCCACACATGAGTCAATTCCCTTAATCACTACCTGGAGACCTTTACTGCTTTTCAGTTGGTATGTATAAAAGTTTTTTTTAAGTACTTCAAATTTGTTTATAATTTTGCGAAAATCATTCTCATTATTGACTTGTATTTTTGTCTCGTTTATACTACCACGCTTGATAGCAGCTACGTAAAACGAATTTTCACCTATCACCGATATCAAACTCTTTATGAGCTCATTTGAGTTTTGCTCCCTAAGATATATCGGGGGAGGCTTGGACGATTTTATGACGTTTGGTGCTTCAGAGGATTCATCCTCCAGAATTGCAAATCGATTTTGAGAATTTATTTTATCAAAAGATGGTACTTTTGAGGCCGAAGCAACTGCTGCAGAGGTAGGGCTGCGACCCCGTTTAAGCACTGTTATGTACCTGTCCATACCAACTTGTACTTGAGGCTTTTGACCACTTTTTACTTGTGGAGCTGAGTTTTCCATCATGCCTGATTTGAGGGAAATATTTTCATCACTTATTAAAATCGTTTTTGCCGCTGAGGCACCGCTTGCAGGTTTTATATTTTTTATTGTATTAATATCAACCGTATTATTAGACACCGAAGGTGATACTGAGTTTTCTATTATGCCTGATTGGGGGTTAATATTTACATCACTTATTAAAATTGTTTTTGCTGTTGAGGCAACGCTAGCAGGTTTTGTATTTGTTATTGTATCAACCGTGTTATTAAATACAGACGGCGAGAGGGATCGCGTACGAGTAATAGGTTTAGCCGTTAGGTATTTGCTATCATCGATTCTTTTTTTTATTTCTGTATTTTTTTCGCTAACACTCACTGTGATATATGCATTTCTACTGTTTGCACTCATAAGAGTTTTTTTTTTCTTTTACTGTTTACAGTTGTGCTCTTCTTATTTGTTATTGTTTATCAACACCGATAATGAAAAAAATGTGTGTTTATGTATGTATGTACATACATGTAATTTTTTTTTTTTTTTTTTTTTCTTTTTCTTGTATTTACTTTTTTTATACTTTATTTGTTCAAAAAAAATAAACCGTATGCCGAGTTTAGAAAACACGTCTATCTTCAACGACCGCGACAGACAGAATGCTAATAATTCCAATTTATGATAAAAAACACTGAAATTTATTGTTGTGGGAAAGCTAGTTTCTATGCGCATTTCGCTGGTTGCTTAGGCCAGCTCGTCAGGAAACTTTTTCCAAATACTTTAGAAAAGCTAAAAATATTATACAAGTAAGACCATAAAGTGAATAAGAATTTTAAACACTCAGCTCTTGTAACAATATCAAAGCTTCAACAAAGACACAACAATAAATAGTGAATTTTTTCTTTCTTACATTCCCCTACAATTGGCTGGGTTTTTTCCAACACGAATTGTAGTTGTAAGAGGATAGAAAAAAACAAGTTGCTAAATAAAGCAGCTTGCCATTTCAGTTTTTTATTTTGCCGGGCACATGCAAATTTATTATCAAAAATTATTTTCGGGAATGAAATATTTATTAATTAATTCATTTATTAATGATGTGCTAATAATCCCAATTTATGATAAAAAAAACACTGAAATTTATTGTTGTGGGAAAGCTAGTTTCTATGCGCATTTCGCTGGTTGCTTAGGCCAGCTCGTCAGGAAACTTTTTCCAAATACTTTAGAAAAGCTAAAAATATTATACAAGTAAGACCATAAAGTGAATAAGAATTTTAAACACTCAGCTTTTGTAACAATATCAAAGCTTCAACAAAGACACAACAATAAATAGTGAATTTTTTCTTTCTTACATTCCCCTACAATTGGCTGGGTTTTTTCCAACACGAATTGTAGTTGTAAGAGGATAGAAAAAAACAAAATTAAAAAAAAACAAGTTGCTAAATAAAGCAGCTTGCCATTTCAGTTTTTTATTTGCCGTGCACATGCAAATTTATTATCAAAAATTATTTTCGGGAATGAAATATTTATTAATTAATTCATTTATTAATGATGTGCTAATAATCCCAATTTATGATAAAAAAAACACTGAAATTTATTGTTGTGGAAAAGCTAGTTTCTATGCGCATTTCGCTGGTTGCTTAGGCCAGCTCGTCAGGAAACTTTTTCCAAATACTTTAGAAAAGCTAAAAATATTATACAAGTAAGACCATAAAGTGAATAAGAATTTTAAACACTCAGCTCTTGTAACAATATCAAAGCTTCAACAAAGACACAACAATAAATAGTGAATTTTTTCTTTCTTTCTTATTTTTGTTTTCTTGTACATAAGTTTAGACTTCTAAAATATTTTTATATATTTTTATAATTTTCTATATATCTTATAACCTCCATTTTTCTCTTATAGAAAAAGTAGCATCCACACAAACCCACGACATCTCCACTTGTACTTTCGTTAGAGCAAGGCATATTATATTCATTAAAACTTGTATATTCTCTTTTGAATGCACATAATAATTCCAAATGTTCTTCAAAGATAACACTTCCAAATTCTTGCAGAAAAGCTTCAATAACCTCCATCTTTCCACATTAAGATTTCATTTACAACTTATAAAAAATATTAATAATTCTATATTATATAAACATATTTATATATATATACAAATAAAAGAAAAACACTAGAATTTATAATAATTTATTTTTATTGTTTAATCATTTCATTGAAAAATTATTTTATTTAAAAGTATTAAATTGAGTATAAGGGTAATGTACTTTCATAGGAGCAGCCGTCTTTATTTCTAGCTTATAATTAATGCTATCCTTTTCATCATCTAAAGGAATCTTGGCAATGATATATGCGCCAGTTGATAGGTTCCCAACATCATTTTCAGTTAAGGCATTAAACCTCTTAGGAAGATAAAGCATAGATCCATCCAATTCCAAGACAATGGCATCTCCATATTTTGTAGTTACCCGTTCAGCTCCTGTAATAGGATTTCCACCTATCATATTTTTAACACTTAAAATATGTTTTACATTTAATTTATTGAATGAAGCAATTAATTCCGCGTTAATATTCATCGTTTGATAATTTATAATGATATGTAATAAATAACTAAATAAATTCACAATTTATAGAAAATTTTTTGGTTGCACTTAGTTTTAACATAAGTTATTTATTAGTATTGTGGTTATTTTATTGAACTGTTAATGGTTTTTTTTTTTTTTTTTAATCCAAATTTAGATATTTTAATTAGGCTTAAGTTCATTGAATTTAATTTTCATTAAATTATTTTTATTAAGACAGGAATTTTACAACATGAAATTAATTAAATTTTTTTTTTTTTTTTTTTTTTTGCTCTAATTATACCCCACCCATTGTAAAACAAAAATTTATAATTTCAATTTTATTAGTTTTTATTATTTATATTTTATTTATTAATTTCTTAAATGTATTTGAATTAAAATCACTACATCTATAAACTTAAATCTACTTTCCTAATACAACGATCTCCATCTTCCAAATAAAAACCATCATTTGCCTTTAAAATTATGGTATCTCCCTCTTCATCGTCCAGAAAATCCTCAATTTCCCACAAAAAATCATGGTATGCTAGCTGGTTGTTGGGGATTTCAAC
The DNA here is from genome assembly GCA_943735925.1 of Pollenia amentaria. Classification (NCBI taxonomy): domain Eukaryota; kingdom Metazoa; phylum Arthropoda; class Insecta; order Diptera; family Polleniidae; genus Pollenia; species Pollenia amentaria. The sequence goes on along the minus strand of OX031007.1, from coordinate 84,647,270 downwards.
TCCTGGGTTTTTTATCATACTCCTTATAGCTTCGTCGATTAACGCATTTATACGCGTCTGTGTATTATCTTCTTCTGCTGCTTCCACGGAATTTTCGTCCACAAATTCAATTTCATACTGGCTCGAATTCATTGTTCAAATCATCAGTGTCAAATGTAAATAATATATTTTTCATTAGTATACTCCACTAAGCTTTTTTTACTTTTTATACTTATATAGGAAAATCTATAAAAGATAGAATTATCAAGAATGGTTTCATATTTCCCTATCCACTCCATATAAAGTTGAAACACAAATTGCATCTTTAAAATTTTTAATAACTGAATAAATTCATAATTTATAGATAGAAAAATTTTTGACCTACACTAACATCAAAATAGCAGTTTTTAAACACATGTCAATCGCTGCAATAATTTTAACAATATTTTCATTTTCCACCCGATTCGCTGCTACAGACATATATTTTTTTTTCTCTTTTCTTTTATCAATCAAAACAAATACTTTGAATTTATTCTTCCACCCAAACAAAATTGAAAAACCAATTGCTTTTACAAAGCCGGCCGGTCTGTCTGTCTGTCTGTCTAACTAACTTTCCATAACATACACTTTTTATCCAAAAATAAATTCTTTATTAAGTAACCGAATTTTAAACATCAATTACATCTACAAAATTTTTAATAACTTAATAAATTCAAATTTAATACGTTATTTTTCCTGTCCTTTCAATAATTTTTTTTTCATCACCTAATTCAAAACAAAAAAAGAAAGGCTTTCAACAATATTTTCCAATTGCTTCTACAAGGTCTGTATGGCTATCTATCTCTATGGCTGTCTGTCTGTCTTCCTATCTATCTAACCACAATAAATATTTTTTTTTGTTTCGTATACACCCGATCATTACAACAAGTAAAACAACAACAACTACAACATCCCTGCATCTGGCTCTCCATAAACATACACAAAAAATAAAAAAGCGCTTATCAGCTGTGTGTTTTTTCTCTCAACAAACATATTATATTCTATTTCAATTTTAATTGCTTTTGCACCCCATTTTTCACATTTTAATGGCTTTTGCACCCATTTTAATGGCTTTTGCACCCATTTTAATGCGTTTTGCATCCACCAATCGATTTTAATGGCTTTTGCACCAAAGTAAACTTAAACTCTCATTACCCATATACTCATTCATACTGTGTTTCGACCCACTTTGCAAAATTTAGGACTAGTGACAAAAATGCGAACACGGGGCGTAATAGAGGAATCTCTAGGCTACATTTCCTCATTCTTAGTTTTTCTCGTTAGATTTCTGCTTTTTAACAATTATTTTCCAACAAACTTTTTTCATAAGTCACTCATACTATATTTCGACACACTATGCAAAACTTAGGACTTGTGAGAAAAATATGAAAACAGGGCATAATAGAGGAGTCTCTGGGCTACATTTCCTCATTCTTCGTTTTTCTCGTTAGTTTTTTTTTAACAATTTTTTCCGAACAGCCTTTTTTCAAAAGTCACTCATACTATATTTCGACCCACTATGGAAAATGTAAGACTTGTGACAAAAATGTGAAAACAGGGAATCTCTGGGCTACATTTCCTCATTCTTAGTTCTTCTCGTAAAAGTGGTCCCAAATTGTATTTTTATTTAAATTTTTATTCGAAATAGTTTTCGCTCTAGCAATTTCTATCTTAAATACTTATGGTCTTTAAAACATTAAAGCGTTATATTGTACCAAATAGGTTTTAAAAGTCAAATTGGGTAATTTACTACCGTTGTTAGAGATTGTTTTTGTTTTCAATTAAAATTCCCAAACGAAAATTTGTTTAAAACATTTCCTGCCTGTTTATAGTAGGTTTTTATATTAGGTTTAAATACCAAGAAACCCACTTTTTATTTACTTATCTTAGAAAGCTTTATAAATGGTATGAGATTGATGTGTTACACTATTGTAAATTTCAGCCCAATTATAATTGCAGGCAATTGATTGTATAGAAAAATATATATTAAAATCACTCAGTTTTTGAGTGCATATTATATACCTAGACTTTTTATGGTTTTTTTATAAAACTAAAATGAATTTGAAATGTATTTAAAAAACATTTCTATTTAAGGAAATTGTTCTCAAAAATACTAAGAAGTAAATGAACACTTTGCCAGCCAAAACTTGCAAGTTAATGTAGTGACGAATATACAGGAATATTTGAGTACCCATTAATTATTCTAAGACTTGGGAAATTTTTATACATTACTGTAAAAATAATGTGATTTTATTAATTTATATTTGTTTATGTTGAATAAAATTAATCATGAATTTTATTTTTTTTTTGTATTAGTAGGTGAAAGAAGTATTCGGGTTTTCATCAATAATAAATGATAAAAAAACCCTCTGTTAACAATAAAAGTATTTATAAGGCAACACAAATTATTTAATTTAACAAGCTATGTATAGCCTATGTATATAGGTATATAAAATTTAAACGTTACGGACTGACTGACAGATTCATTTTCGCACAGCCTTAACGCCGTGAGTTATAAGGTTGGCATTTGAACCGGATACTGGTCTCGCTAAATCGATTCACTAAAAATCGAAGAAATTGCCTAATAGTAGGAAAACTGTGTGTGTGTTAGTAAACAAATTAAGTGCATTGTGACTTGCAAGAAACTAATTTCATTTGTAAATGCTAGGTAAGATGGAATTTTCGGAAATTTGAATGTTTAGTTGATAAAGCGTAAAAACGATTAAATTCGCTAACCTCATAACTCCTAAACTAACCGTGGATTCATCCATGCGTTCCGAATAATATTTTTTTACTGAGAGTGTTCTTCAGAACGATTCACCTATTTCGGAAAATTTGCCCGGAAAAACAAATCTACCCAATGGTTTACAGATGTAAGCAATTATACAAACAAACAGCACAACTAGCAAACTACTTATATTGAATTGTTTTCTAAAAGTGTGTTAAGAAAGTGGACGAAAAAAGGAAAGTGATTTCATAATTTTTAATTATATTTTTTTTAAATTTAATTGTTCGGCAAAAAAACAATTATTGCACTAAGCACTATATTATGAGGCAGCTCAATTCAACTTTTATGTACAAATAGAAAAAAGTGGCATCGCAGTTTATTTTGTTCTGAACAATAATTAAAATTAAATCATTAAGTTTTCAATTAAAGCCAATAAACATAAAAATAAAAACTATTTTACATTCGTAACTTATCCAAAAAATACAAATTTGTTTCTTTTTCGAAATTCAAACATTTAAGGAGTACTTTCTAAACAAAACATTTTTCTCCATTCGTTGCAATATACGTTCTCAATTATGGGCTTCCACTACAATAATGATTTTTTTTATATTTAAAAGGGGAGAAAAAATGGTGAATGTCTCTGTTTTACTTTTTCGTTGTACAAGTGGTACCTTTTTAATTTGCTATAATAGATATTAGAAACATAAAATTATAGGTACAGGGTCCTGAGTGAATGAGGAGAACCTATAACGTTGGTAATTTTTTTTAAAACTTAGAAACATAAACTTTGGCATTTAAATATGACCTTGAAAGAAAGGTAACGAGGAAGCGGGTTAAATTATTGGTAATTATAAAATAATTTTAGATATTCTCATAATCTACTTTATGGCCGTTTTATTTGATCCATATGCATTTCTTTGTTGTTTGTTTCATAATAAACAAGACGGTCATAAAGTAAACAATGAGAATATCTCAAATCATTTTATAATTAATAAGAATCTTTAATTTTGTAAATAATTTAATTTGCAAACAAATTTATTATAAATGTATTATACTGCAATAGTGTAAAGTATCGGGCATTATACTCACAGTACTAATAACAACACCTGATCGGTTAAAAGAAAACAAAATACATAAAGGATTTTTTTAAGAAGTTCGTTATTTTATTTAGCAATACAAATATCGAAATATCTGTCCTAAGTTAAACAAAAGTATGATTTCTTATCGCATAAATAATTTTAATCATTTCTTTTGGAAAAGTTTGTTTTGTAAACAAAAACATGAAACAGCTGTTTCAAAAATTCTTGCAATTAAAAATTTTACCAGTAAATATTTGCAAGAATTTTTTTGTCTCTCAATTTTTTTTCTCTCTTTTGACGCTCTCAACTTGCAATTTTTGTGTGCTAATGAACACTTTCCAGTAACAATTGTTACAAATTCGTAACAATTTTTAGTAAATGAACACAGCTAATATTTAGTACTATCTTAAACTTGGCAGCACTAAAAAATTATTGAAGGATTCTGTTTAATAGAGAAATATTTCTCACAAGTCTTTTAGTAAAGAAATCTTGTTAAAAAACAACTTTTAAAATTTCCCTGCATAAAGCAAGGATCAGAAGAAATATTAAAAAAGGCGATAAATGGTTGTATGGCTTCAAAGATCAAAAAAGAGTGCTTTGTCCAAAGATGCGGACGACGAAGTGAAAATTCTTTATAGTATTGTGCGTGATGGAAGTAACTGAGCTACCTAAACAAGGGCGGCAAGCGTTTTTTTAAACATGAAAATTCTATTTCAAATACATTTTCAATAAGACAAATCGACATAGTGATTTGTCAAATAGGATTTTCCAGCCGGGTGGTGTCGAATTCGCGTTCTAAAGGTTTTTTTCGTATAAACTTTATGCAAATGAAAAGTTTTGACATACAAAAAACGCTTGCCGCTCTTCTTAAGGTAGCTCAGTAAGGGAATATGGATAAGGGCTATTCGAATTCAAGACGCAGTTAAATAAAATTCTAAAAAATTTTGGAAACTAAAATGCTTATGAATGCGGTAAAATCTGTAATAAAGACAATTTGGTATTTTGTTTAATTTTAAAAAGATTTTCTTTATTTACCTTATAAACTCGGTAGTGAACGGTTTGGTAGTTATGTCAATAACTAGCTTAGTATACCAAAAAAAACTTGAAGATGGCAATAACAATGTTTAATTAACCGTTAACAGTATTTTAATTATGAAAAATTATTCCGAAAGAATAAAATTACTAAAAAAGGGTAGCAAACCTTAAACCTTAACCGAGATACCAATTATTATTACAAGTTAACTTAAACTAGTCGTTTTGTAAATCTGCAATTGAAATCAAAATATCATTCGATTTCAATTCCACTTTATAACCAGTAATATTGGTATGTTAACCACATACACAGAGAACCCAGTAGTGACCGAGACCACGGTGAGAGTTCAGTGGTGTAGATCGAATTTCTTAAGCCTGCATAAAGCTATTAAGTCATTTAAATAGGTCAAAATTACGTTTAAAATAGTTTTCGAGTTATGGACCTAAACTAGTAAAATGACCGGTAGTCTTCTTGTAGGGTAATTTGTATAACAAAATTATAAAAAAGAGAAAAGGTTCCAAAGTGCCAATTTCCCCCTCATTACCTCTAAAAAATTACCCTATGTTTCAATCTGGGACATACCCCAAAAGACTATTGTTCATTTTACTTGTTACATGACCAGTAGTGCTCACCAATATATTGGTTATACTTTATATTAGTTTATAAGAGCAAAATAAAAAAAGGGACAGAAACCTTGTGTACATGTGATTTTGCCTCTCTCTCTCTCTAACTCATTATGTCTGTCTCTTTAACTTATTAATTCAATGTAAAATTGTTGCAAGTGAGTTAGTAAAAATTTTTTTTTTTAATTTTGGTAATTCATTTATTGTAGGGTATACTATCCGTCTACCAAGTTCAGCAAAATTTAGGACTTGTGCCAAAAATGTGCAATGAAAATTCTTTATTCTTTGGTAAACATCAGTCTTGACAGTTCATATTTGGCAGTCGTGAAGTAGACACATGGCAAATTTATTATGGAAAAAAATATTCGATAAGCAGTTGTGGCGTTAAAAAGTTTTTAATCATATCACGATATCGCTCCCAATTCACAGTTACCGTTACACCGTTTTCATTTCCAAAGAAGAAAGGTCCAATGATTCCTCCTGACTAAATTGCACACCAGACTGTCACTTTTAATGGATGCAAAGGTGACTGATGAATAATTCGATAATTTGTTTATTCACATATCCATTCGAATGAAAATCTGCCTCGTCATTCATTATGATTTTTTTATGAAAATCGGGGTTGTCATGGGCGAGCTGTAACATCCAATTAACGATTAAAAGACGTTGCTTTATCGGATATTTTTCCATAATAATTTTGCCACGTGTCTAATTCACGACTGCCATATACATATGAACTGTCAAGACACCCAGTAGTATTATGGGTGGTGGAAGTAAGGGAATATGGATAATTGATATACGAATTCAAGACGCAGTTAAATAAAATTCTTAAAAATCTAGAAACTAAAAACCTTATAAATGCGGTAAAACCTGTAAACATAAGGTTTAATATATTTTTGAATCGTTGGCAGCTAAATGAGGGCTTAATTAATTTAATATGCTATCCGTCTACCAAGTTTCATCCAAATCCATTAAGCTGATTTCGCGTGATTGAACCACAAACTAACTTTCGTATTTATAATTTTAGTATATTTGTTTCTATTTTTTTTTTTTAAATAATTCTTGAAGTTATAATTAAATACCCAGAAAATTTTTTTTAATTAACGACCATATGCTGGAAATCAAAATTAAGTAAACTTAACACTTAAAAAATTTTGAAAACTATCCTGTGCTAGGCTTAAAGCCTAGTACTCTGTTCCAATTTGTAAAAATTGTTTAGCAACATCTATTATTTCATGCGAAAAATTTGACATGTATCAATGTTACCTATCTCGAGAGTTTGCACAATTTGACGTTTTCAATCGTTCAAAGTATGCGACATTGTTTTTCATATTTAAACAAAACCCACATGTATATTACTGAAAAGTATTTTTTTAAATAAAAATCAAAGTAAATATGGATGAAAGACGGTTACCGGTTGTGTTATTTATGTTTTTCAGTTCTCATTTTAATATTGAGTTTAAACTTTTTTTTCATTTGCTTAAAATTCCACGTGAAATAAGTGCAGCTTATATTATTTCGCAGTTGTAAAAAAATGTTGCCAGAAACATTTCGCAACTTTTTCACAAATTAAACAGAGTACAACTCTATCAATATTATTTCATAGAAATTCCGCAAAAGTTTTTTTCATATGAGTTTTGACAGCATTTCACGTGAAATGTTGAACAGAGTACCAGGCTTTACATTCATCAAAATATTTTCTTTTATACACTTTAAAGCCAACTTACCTTTATCAATATAATTCAGAAAATAAAATGCTTGATTAAAATTGCTATGATATTCAGGTATGTGATGGGAAACGATATTGAAAATAAAACGATTTGAAATCGATGTCGTTTTCAGTATCTTTAAAAATTGATTTATAACACATTTTCCTATATATAATATATCCCGCACGTGTTTTTGTTTAATTTAATTTATGTGTTCACCTTAGAACAAATACTCGTAACATGTAATGACACAATACATTGCCCATGCCTCGTAAAACTATCAAAACAGAGGTTTTAATTTAAACAAAAGGAATTATAAAAAAAGATCAATCTGTTTATCCCTAGGAACGAAAAAATTGTTAATCTTTACATAATAACTAAAAAATAATATATAATATTGAAGAAGACAACGACGACACGTTGCAACACTATACATTTTGTTGTTTCTTGTTGGCACCCATTTAATAAAAACCATTCGTTAAACATTAATCAAATGAAAATATAAAGCGATAGAAAGTATTTTCAATACGAATTTATGTTGTTTTATCACGCAGTTTGTATCACAAATGGTTTGTATCAAGGCAAATTCATGTATGTATGTATGTATACGGTGGTTTCGATACTACAAGTAACAACACCAAAAACACTGCAATGAATTTTTTTGTTGCTTTCGTTGATCGATATGTCAAAAACACAAGGAACTTTGGACATTTCTCTTTCTAAGTAAGAAAAAAAGTAGCACAATTGATCTCCGTGAACATAACAAACTTTTTAACGAACTTTTTTTCACTCGCTGTGCAGAGAGAGTGTGCCGGAATCTCTCATGAAAACAATATGGCGAATTAATATTTTATGCCTTGCAGACTAAATTTTAGTGCTATCAAGTTCAAAAAAGTGTTTTTAGTACAAAATTACACACATTTAATGTGAATGCCTGTTCTTCTTCTTATTTGCTATATGGTATGGATTTTTGGTTTTCAACAAACCTACGCGAATTTGATTATTCGTTAAGATTTATTTTATTTAATAAATTTAATTTTGGACTTGTGACAAAAATGTGAAAACGGATCGTATAAAGAAATCTCTGGGCTACATTTCCTCATTTTAGTTTTTCTCGTTAAAGTATTTTTAACAATTTTTTCTTAACAAAATTTTTACAAAAGTCACTCATACTATATTTCGACCCACTATGCAAAATTTAGGACTTGTGGCAAAAATGTGAAAACGGGGCGTTATACAGGAATCTCTGGGCTACATTTCCTCATTTTTAGTTTTTCTCGTTAAAGTTTTTTTTAACAATTTTTTCTTAACAAACTTTTTTCAAAAGTCACTCATAATATATTTCGACCCACTATGCAACGTATGACTTTACAACTTTATGACTACCTTGTGAATCACTCAAATATGTTTTGACAGTTATAACTGATAGTTAATTATAATTAAACTTAATTTAACATAATTTAAACATTTTCAGTAGAAGCAAAACAATTTTAAATTTAACATTGAAGGTACCTCCCTTTTTTATTATTTCAAAATGTTGGAAAATCCAAGATTATTTTTTTCACCTGATTCACCCAGAAATCATAAAATGCATCAGGCCGCAAAAAGTCGCAACAATAAATGTTAAGGATGTATACAATTAAAGGACTTGTTTAGGTGTGAATGCTAAATAAGTGCATTTATGCAAATATTGTAGAGTGTTAAGAGAACATTTAAGAAAAGCTTTTGTAGCTTTGAACTCTAACCTTTTTTCTGTTTCTTTTTGTAACTACACAACATACCAAATTGTAAAACAATAGTTAGTTCTCATACATACGCACGAGCACAAGGTTAGTATAACCAAAAAATAAAATTAATCAATTTTACCACGCTTAAACACCCACCTTTTTCTTCAAATATTTTCTGTACGGATTCTTTTTGCGATTTCCACCATCTTTTTGGTCCAAACGAACCGGATAAGCAAAATATCGCAAAGATTAAATTAGTGGAGGAAAACGTAATTTTTTACAAACAACCACTTGGATCAACAAGGAATCATAACCAAATAACTCCCGGAATATACCCATATACAAATGTCAATAACCCCCCAGCTAGACATATATTTTATGTCCATGTTTTGTTAATTGATTACTTATTAATTTCGATATATTTTTTATCCATACATAATGGGACCTTTCTCCATTCTCTATCAGCATTAAGTTGATGTGTTTGGACTTTTCTTCTTTGGTGAAGTAATATGGTCCCACTATGATATCACCTTCTAGTCCAAACACATTCACACTAATTTCAGGATTCATTAGTTCAAAATCTCTTATTTTGTTAACTGCTAGAGGGAAATTTAAATTGATAAAATTTAATTTAATTCCATTATCCATCACTATTACATCGTCTTTTATATTTTTAATGTTATATGATTAGCATCTGTTGCTATGAGTATTTACATCAACTGGATATAGTGCTGATATTATAGCCCATTTAAAACAATTCTCGTCATTGTTTTGAACATTGATACACGCAGACTTTCTCTGTATTTTGCGTGGTAATGGAATGTATTGAGAACCTTTGATGCACTTATATTGAATAATATTCATCTCTAAACGTGTTATTTCAATTAATGTCCAACCACTATCACGCTCCTGAAATTCGCATATCTTTTTAATTATAACATTACATTGCTCGTTGTAAATATTAAGAATATCATCTCTTGTTGAATACATACTAAGAATGTTCATTTTAGTCTGATGGGATTTTATATCAACCATACAAGAATCTTTATCTTCCTTTATCAGTACATATCCGCAAAACAGTTCCATGTTAAATTTAATGTTTTCATGTTTTTGTATGTTGTCTGTTAATAATTTAATTAATTTCTCTCTGATTTCCGTTAAAAAATTTTCAGGTATTAAACTATTTTTATTATTGTTTTCTACTAAATATGTAATAATTCTTTTATTAAATGATGATTTTATACATTTAACATCACCATCATTATCTAATTTCTCAGCACACTTAAGTTTATGTTCATTTAAATAAATAAAATTGAAAAAAACAATTGTCTGTCTGACTAACTTTCCATAACATACAATTTCTTTTCTGAAAATATTTAGGTATGTATATGTATGTCATAAATTCTTTATTATTAAGTAACCGAATTTTAAACATCAATTTATTAGTTATTTTTTCCCTTTTTTCTGTCCATCCAATAATTATTTTTTTTTCATCACCTAATTCAAAACAAAAAAAAGGAAGTCTTATCAACAATATTTTCCAATTGCTTCTACAAGGTCTGTATGGCTAGCTATCTCTATGGCTGTCTGTCTGTTTGTCTATCTATCTATCTACCCACAATAAATATTTTTTTGTTTTTTTTTTTTCGTATACACCCGATCATTACAACAAGCAAAACATATCTACCCACAACAAATACTTTTTTTTCGTACGCACTCGGTCATTACAACAAACAAAACAACAACAACATCCCTCCATCTGGCTCTCCATAAACACACACAAAAAATAAAAAAGCGCTTATCAGCGATGTTTTTTTTTCTCCCCATGTTCTTATTTTAGAGTAGCGTATCTAGATTTACTTAAATGCCTTTTTTTTCTTTTATCAATCAAAACAAATACTTTGAATTTATTCTTCCACCCAAATAAAATTGAAAAAACCAATTGCTTTTACAAAGCCGGCCTGTCTGTCTGTCTGGCTTTCTTTCCATAACATAACTTTCTTATCTGAAAATATTTAGGTATATGTATGTCATAAATTATTTATTATTAAGTAACCGAATTTTAAACATCAATTACATCTACAAAATGTTTAATAACTTAATAAATTCACAATTTAATTAGTTATTTTTTCCCCTTTTTTCTGTCCATCCAATAATTTTTTTTTTTCATCACCTAATTCAAAACAAAAAAAAAATGAAGTCTTATCAACAATATTTTCCAATTGCTTCTACAAGGTCTGTATGTCTATCTATCTACATCTATGGCTGTCTGTCTATCTATCTATCTACCCACAATAAATATTTTTGTTTTTTTTTTTTGTATATACTCGATCATTACAACAAGCAAAACAACAAAATCGCCCCTTCATCTGGCTCTCCATGTCTGTCTGTCTGTCTATCTATCTACCCACAACAAATAGTTTTTTTTTGTTTCGTATACACTCGATCATTACAACAAGCAAAACAACAACAACATCCCCCCATCTGGCTTTCCATAAACACACACATTTATTTCACCTACTTTCCATCTATCTATACCTAAACAAGTCGTCAAAATGGATCATTTTGGTTTCTGGGTAAAGGTGTGGAGGAGACTTTACACCCAGCCTTAACACCTGCCTATATATAAGCATTTAAGGCTGGAAACTAACGCTTAAGGTTTAAAAACCATATACATATATACTATATGAATGATACTTGAACTATCAAAATAAGCTGATAATGTTAACGATTTGTGAGTAAAACTTTGTAAGGGTTTAAGAAATATATATACATAGTGCAATATCTCTCCACTGTAGCGAACCTAACGAATATCTTATTAAGTAAATTAACCAACTGTAGCGAAACATATTCTAAATAAACAAAATGCTTTAAACAAAACATCCAGGGATGGGAGCACTGTTTTAACTGATTCTGGCTTTTTTGTGGGTTTATTGTCCTTTTAATGATTTCTTTCCAGCTCTGTATGATCCCAAATTTGTATGGAAAAAGTGGCGCCTGACCGGCATAAACATACTACTAAGCGCCACCCTAATCCTTTAATTTTGTTATTTAATATTAACAGTTAAATCATACGAGACATTTCAATACATTATAATCATATTTGTTACACAGACATTTCAATACGTTGCATATTTGTATTTATATAGTGTGTTGTTGTTTTAGTCAAAAATATTATCTCATGTTCTCTTTGAACTATGTAAGTATGTATCTGTATTTGCATTAAATTAATTCTTTTTTGGACGCACAAGTGACTTAATCATCTCATAAAATACATAATTTGGTTTAGTTTTTAAACAGCCGCCGACCAACAAACAACAAAAGACTTTTATTTGAAACACATACTTAAAACTTAACAATTCATTTGGTAAACATATTTATGACTAGCAGTGGTTTAGCTTTGCACAGCATATATACAGAGATAACATTTAAAATCAGTAGGGTCTATAGATTCATGTGTCTTAAGGCAAGTTAGATCTACACCTCTATTACATACAATACATTTTATTTCTAACGTGTTTCCACCTTAACAACCCCCCCAACGACGAGCACGGCCGAATTAATAGGTAGCCCAAGTTATACCATCTCAGTCTCCGAACTGAAGTTTCGTTACAACCAACAATGTTGAATTTTTGGTATTTTACTTGTGGTAGTATCGCCAACGCCGTTTATATGAATTCGCCTTGGAAGCACTAAGTCTGTGCAAAAAGCACAGAGTTAACAACGCTGACAACGATAAAAGTTTATTTAAGACAGTGGCTGCGATACCTAAAACAATACGTTGAAAAAAGTGCCCTAAAATATGATCTTACAACAAAAGTTTTTATTTTTTGTTAAAATATATTATTTGCAAAACAAGTGCAGTGAAACAATCTTATATAAATCCAATTATTTTAACAAGTTTTTTGTGTTTGGCAATGCAATTTTAAAGAAATGTAAAATGATTGGCACCTCGGATAATAAACGAAATCGAAGGCACTTATGTGTTTTGTAGAACAATGGTTTGTATTAAATTTTAACACCATCTTTTTGTTTTATTAAGCGGTTTGATCAAACATTTGAAAAACGTTAAAACATTTGAAAAAATGTTATTTTAGTTTTTGTCAAATATTTTTGTAGTTTTTTGCCTTTTTAGTTTTGCTAAAGTTAATACATACAGCCCAATTATGAATAACAATTCCCCGGGAATTTATTCCCTTTTCCCTGTTCCCCTATTATAAATAAAATCTCCCGGGAAAGTTCTCTCTTTTCCCTTATTCTAAACAGACTTCGAAAATGCGAAACTTTTCCCCGGGAAAAAAGTAGGTATTACGAATGACAATTAAAGGGAGAATGTGATGACAAATTTTAAAAATAATTCCGCCAAAAAATTGCAAGGGAGTAGTGCTAAAAATTGTAAGTTCTTTAGTTTTTTTTTTATAAATAATTTCATACATTTCATGCATTCTTTATTTTCAGGTCAGAAATGACAAATAAAAAACAGTTTGAGATCCTTTTGAACGAAATGAAAACCCCCAGATAAAGTGTGATAAAAAGGACTGTGAAATATAACTATTAATAAGTTTTGTTTTTCAAATTTTAAGTGAAATGTTATTGGTGTACCTGAATATGAACACTTTTTGCTTTTAACGCTTTACCTTTTATTTTTTAAGAATATTTTAAGTTTTCTTTTTAATGAATTAATTTTTTCCTTTTTTATAAAACATACAAACCGTAACTAAAATATATAACTGAAGCTCCTTAATATGAATTATTTTTGTTTTAAAGTTAAAATATTATCTTTATTTTGTTTGTTTGTTAATAATACAGTACACAAAAGCGTATACGCGGCGTGTTTTACTACGTAAAATAAAATTGTTACAAATTATTTCCAATGGTATTTCTAATGGTATGGGCTGCAGGTAAATACTGTTGGAAGGCTAAGGACACCACATTAATCCCTTGTGTAGTAAAAGTATCAAAACAGTCTGAATCATATACAATAGTATTGCATTTAAAATAAATGCAGATGTTGTGCAACGCACAACAAACATTCGTAATTTTTGCTGCTTTTGTTGGAGTGTAATGCAGCTCTCTAGCGCCAAGAATGCACCTCCATCCAATTAAAATATATTTATAATAACATCTTTATATACTTACAACGTTTGCGGCAACTCAAGTGGGTTTGCATTATCACGCAACTATCTCCTAGCAACCCTTTGCTCGTTTTTTAAATGTTGCTGATTTTCTACCATCCGAAATGATATACTAAGCATTATATTTTGTTTTTTATTCAAAATTATTTAATTTTTCACTTATTCGCTTGTTTTTTTACAAAAATATTTACAAGTTTTAAGTCAACACAACACAGCTCAAGCAAACCAGCTGACTGCGAATATTCGAAATTCCCTTTCACATAATACTATTCTCCCCGTCTGGTTATAATAGGGGAGTTTTATTCCCGAGAAAAACTAATTCCCAGGGAACTCATTTCCCCGGGAATATTTATAATTGGGCTGATATTGTCCTTTGTTATAAGTATTTGTAAAATACCATTATCAATATACGTGATTGCTTAAAATATATTTGTCCAATTCAAATTTTTGATTATATACTTCTGAATAGACAAATGTGTTGTATCGATATGTATTTCTTCTTCTTTAGTAAAAGTTGACATTCACTTTATTCGATACCATGAAATTAAACAAGGCATTAATAAAAAATAACGATTTTTTGACTATTAAGTAAAAATATTCTGCTATCTTTTTCTTATTAATGCTTTTTATGTGTCTTTCATTATAAATTTTCTGTCCCTGTTTTTCTAATTGCTTTTGTTAGTTGAATACTTTTCGATTGCACAATTGAATTTTGAAAATGTTAACGATAATAATGTATACTGGGTAAAATGCAAAAATAGCTGAATTCATATCGAAAGTAAATCACATTTAAAAAAAATTTACATTGATATTCAGGATCTGTAAAATGGTATCAATCGTATTTTTTATGTGGTTTGCAGCGCGAAAATAAGTAACAGTTTTCTTTACTTTTTGATTCGATTTTTAACGAAATAAAGTCAGATTTTATATATGTATGTAGAATTGAAAATGAATCTGGGTTGGAAGTTACTTGTTTAAAATAATTCATGTAATGAAATTATTCATAAAACTATGTTGACTTTCCCCTTTTTTCTGTCCATCCAATAATTTTTTTTTTTTCATCACCTAATTCAAAACAAAAAAAAAAAATGAAGTCTTATCAACAATATTTTCCAATTGCTTCTACAAGGTCTGTATGTCTATCTATCTACATCTATGGCTGTCTGTCTATCTATCTATCTACCCACAATAAATATTTTTTTTTTTTTTTTTTTGTATATACTCGATCATTACAACAAGCAAAACAACAAAATCGCCCCTTCATCTGGCTCTCCATGTCTGTCTGTCTGTCTATCTATCTACCCACAACAAATAGTTTTTTTTTGTTTCGTATACACTCGATCATTACAACAAGCAAAACAACAACAACATCCCCCCATCTGGCTTTCCATAAACACACACATTTATTTCACCTACTTTCCATCTATCTATACCTAAACAAGTCGTCAAAATGGATCATTTTGGTTTCTGGGTAAAGGTGTGGAGGAGACTTTACACCCAGCCTTAACACCTACCTATATATAAGCATTTAAGGCTGGAAACTAACGCTTAAGGTTTAAAAACCATATACATATATACTATATGAATGATACTTGAACTATCAAAATAAGCTGATAATGTTAACGATTTGTGAGTAAAACTTTGTAAGGGTTTAAGAAATATATATACATAGTGCAATATCTCTCCACTGTAGCGAACCTAACGAATATCTTATTAAGTAAATTAACCAACTGTAGCGAAACATATTCTAAATAAACAAAATGCTTTAAACAAAACATCCAGGGATGGGAGCACTGTTTTAACTGATTCTGGCTTTTTTGTGGGTTTATTGTCCTTTTAATGATTTCTTTCCAGCTCTGTATGATCCCAAATTTGTATGGAAAAAGTGGCGCCTGACCGGCATAAACATACTACTAAGCGCCACCCTAATCCTTTAATTTTGTTATTTAATATTAACAGTTAAATCATACGAGACATTTCAATACATTATAATCATATTTGTTACACAGACATTTCAATACGTTGCATATTTGTATTTATATAGTGTGTTGTTGTTTTAGTCAAAAATATTATCTCATGTTCTCTTTGAACTATGTAAGTATGTATCTGTATTTGCATTAAATTAATTCTCTTTTTGGACGCACAAGTGACTTAATCATCTCATAAAATACATAATTTGGTTTAGTTTTTAAACAGCCGCCGACCAACAAACAACAAAAGACTTTTATTTGAAACACATACTTAAAACTTAACAATTCATTTGGTAAACATATTTATGACTAGCAGTGGTTTAGCTTTGCACAGCATATATGCAGAGAAAACATTTAAAATCAGTAGGGTCTATAGATTCATGTGTCTTAAGGCAAGTTAGATCTACACCTCTATTACATACAATACATTTTATTTCTAACGTGTTTCCACCTTAACAACCCCCCCAACGACGAGCACGGCCGAATTAATAGGTAGCCCAAGTTATACCATCTCAGTCTCCGAACTGAAGTTTCGTTACAACCAACAATGTTGAATTTTTGGTATTTTACTTGTGGTAGTATCGCCAACGCCGTTTATATGAATTCGCCTTGGAAGCACTAAGTCTGTGCAAAAAGCACAGAGTTAACAACGCTGACAACGATAAAAGTTTATTTAAGACAGTGGCTGCGATACCTAAAACAATACGTTGAAAAAAGTGCCCTAAAATATGATCTTACAACAAAAGTTTTTATTTTTTGTTAAAATATATTATTTGCAAAACAAGTGCAGTGAAACAATCTTATATAAATCCAATTATTTTAACAAGTTTTTTGTGTTTGGCAATGCAATTTTAAAGAAATGTAAAATGATTGGCACCTCGGATAATAAACGAAATCGAAGGCACTTATGTGTTTTGTAGAACAATGGTTTGTATTAAATTTTAACACCATCTTTTTGTTTTATTAAGCGGTTTGATCAAACATTTGAAAAACGTTAAAACATTTGAAAAAATGTTATTTTAGTTTTTGTCAAATATTTTTGTAGTTTTTTGCCTTTTTAGTTTTGCTAAAGTCAATACATACAGCCCAATTATGAATAACAATTCCCCGGGAATTTATTCCCTTTTCCCTGTTCCCCTATTATAAATAAAATCTCCCGGGAAAGTTCTCTCTTTTCCCTTTTCCCTTATTCTAAACAGACTTCGAAAATGCGAAACTTTTCCCCGGGAAAAAAGTAGGTATTACGAATGACAATTAAAGGGAGAATGTGATGACAAATTTTAAAAATAATTCCGCCAAAAAATTGCAAGGGAGTAGTGCTAAAAATTGTAAGTTCTTTAGTTTTTTTTTTTATAAATAATTTCATACATTTCATGCATTCTTTATTTTCAGGTCAGAAATGACAAATAAAAAACAGTTTGAGATCCTTTTGAACGAAATGAAAACCCCCAGATAAAGTGTGATAAAAAGGACTGTGAAATATAACTATTAATAAGTTTTGTTTTTCAAATTTTAAGTGAAATGTTATTGGTGTACCTGAATATGAACACTTTTTGCTTTTAACGCTTTACCTTTTATTTTTTAAGAATATTTTAAGTTTTCTTTTTAATAAATTAATTTTTTCCTTTTTTATAAAACATACAAACCGTAACTAAAATATATAACTGAAGCTCCTTAATATGAATTATTTTTGTTTTAAAGTTAAAATATTATCTTTATTTTGTTTGTTTGTTAATAATACAGTACACAAAAGCGTATACGCGGCGTGTTTTACTACGTAAAATAAAATTGTTACAAATTATTTCCAATGGTATTTCTAATGGTATGGGCTGCAGGTAAATACTGTTGGAAGGCTAAGGACACCACATTAATCCCTTGTGTAGTAAAAGTATCAAAACAGTCTGAATCATATACAATAGTATTGCATTTAAAATAAATGCAGATGTTGTGCAACGCACAACAAACATTCGTAATTTTTGCTGCTTTTGTTGGAGTGTAATGCAGCTCTCTAGCGCCAAGAATGCACCTCCATCCAATTAAAATATATTTATAATAACATCTTTATATACTTACAACGTTTGCGGCAACTCAAGTGGGTTTGCATTATCACGCAACTATCTCCTAGCAACCCTTTGCTCGTTTTTTAAATGTTGCTGATTTTCTACCATCCGAAATGATATACTAAGCATTATATTTTGTTTTTTATTCAAAATTATTTAATTTTTCACTTATTCGCTTGTTTTTTTACAAAAATATTTACAAGTTTTAAGTCAACACAACACAGCTCAAGCAAACCAGCTGACTGCGAATATTCGAAATTCCCTTTCACATAATACTATTCTCCCCGTCTGGTTATAATAGGGGAGTTTTATTCCCGAGAAAAACTAATTCCCAGGGAACTCATTTCCCCGGGAATATTTATAATTGGGCTGATATTGTCCTTTGTTATAAGTATTTGTAAAATACCATTATCAATATACGTGATTGCTTAAAATATATTTGTCCAATTCAAATTTTTGATTATATACTTCTGAATAGACAAATGTGTTGTATCGTTGTGTATTTCTTCTTCTTTAGTAAAAGTTGACATTCACTTTATTCGATACCATGAAATTAAACAAGGCATTAATAAAAAAATAACGATTTTTTGACTATTAAGTAAAAATATTCTGCTATCTTTTTCTTATTAATGCTTTTTATGTGTCTTTCATTATAAATTTTCTGTCCCTGTTTTTCTAATTGCTTTTGTTAGTTGAATACTTTTCGATTGCACAATTGAATTTTGAAAATGTTAACGATAATAATGTATACTGGGTAAAATGCAAAAATAGCTGAATTCATATCGAAAGTAAATCACATTTAAAAAAAATTTACATTGATATTCAGGATCTGTAAAATGGTATCAATCGTATTTTTTATGTGGTTTGCAGCGCGAAAATAAGTAACAGTTTTCTTTACTTTTTGATTCGATTTTTAACGAAATAAAGTCAGATTTTATATATGTATGTAGAATTGAAAATGAATCTGGGTTGGAAGTTACTTGTTTAAAATAATTCATGTAATGAAATTATTCATAAAACTATGTTGACTTCAAGTATTGGAAATTTTCTGCGAAGTCAAATTAATTGTCGAACGTTACATTCACCCTTATTCTGCGTTTCGATTCGGATCGTAAATTTCTCAGTTTGGCAACTTTGGTATTCTGCGTTCCGTTCCCCGTAGCAATTCGATTGTATGTATTCTGCGTTACGATCGTAGCTACGTTTTTTCAAGATGTTTATTTACTAACGGAAAGTTTTTTGATTTTTGTTTCTGTAGTTAAAAAAGTTTTTTTTTTTTTTTTCAGTATTTATTTATTGAATCTTCATATATTAAATATGAACTAACAATAACTAATCAAATCTTAACCTAATATTTGATTTATGTCCTGCCAGTGCCGGACAAAAAAGATTTCGTCATCACGGTTTCTGTTCACATATGTAGGTGTTTACCGCTCATCTGATTGGGTGAGTGCTGCAGTGTCTCTTCTTCTTAGTCGAGTGTGGCCGCCATAATTTAAAATATTTCGTGCTAATGGATTTGGGTGCAGTTCCAGCCTTTTTAAATATTTTACTGCATATTTCGTTATCATAGTTTTTACTAATGGCACATTGAGATCCTTGTGGATATTTGAGTTTTTGACGTACCAGGGGGCGACTGTGATAATTCGAAGAAGTTTATTTTGGCGTCTTTGAATTTTTTCGATGTTAGAAACCGAGGCAGTGCCCCATAACTGAATACCGTAGCACCAAATTGGCTTTAAGATAGAGTTGTAAAGTAGAAGTTTGCAATCGAGGCTGAGAACAGAATTTCTTCCAATAAGCCAATTTATTTGAATTGCTTTTAGTTTCATTTGAGTTAATTTAGCTTCTATATGCCATTTCCACGTTAAACGCTGGATGTATACTAAAGTACTGCACAATTCAACATTTTATGTAAAAATGTCGTTCTCCATATTTTCATGCATTGACATGTTATGTTAACTCAGAAAAGGTGTTATGCCATGTTATGTCTACATTAACATACTGTCTTTGCATGCCTATGCAATTAAGTTAAACTGTTGTAGGCTGTTATTTCAATAACATGTATTTTTAAATGTTTAACCTGCAGCATGTTTTTAATACTGTTTGAACCTGCCTGCCTTGTATTAAAAATATTCATTATTTCTTAAAGATTCTAAATTAAATAACAATTGTTGGAATAGAAAAAAACTTTTATTTTAAATTTTATATTAAATTTTGTTTTTAGAATACATTTTTTATTTCAAATAAGCTCAAAAACAATTTAATAAGTAAAAAACGGGTTTTGATGTACATTTCTATTTGAATATTTAAAGTTAAACTTTAAATCCATATATATTGGGTAGTTGCAAAATTAACATTTTTTCTCGATAAAACGTTTAACGTTAAAACCCTACTTTACTAATCATTTGAATTTGTAGTATTCAATGCATTCAAATCTAAATTGGTATGTAAAAACATAATTTGATTAACACTTTCGGGGTTTTTTCCGAGTACCGACCTTTTTTCGGATAACAAATGTCGAGCTTTTGAAAAGAGCCTTTCCGAAGAAGCTGAGCTGGCTGGTGTTGCTAATACAAAACAACTTAAATTGAAAATCGAGGGATATTCTCTTTTGCGGGCTTCCCACCACTCCAGAGAATCAAATTCTTTGTGGTATAAAATTGTCTGGCTCTCATACCTCAAGATTTGATTGTGTACTTGGTCATCGTATTCGGGTGGAAAAACAGCCTGCACAAAATCATTAAAAGGATCATCTTCAGAATCTACTGATTCCATTGTAGTGTCTGCGACATTTGATGTGTTTTTGTATGTTTCTAACATTTTTATGCATTGTTCATGAATGCTTCTCTTCTCACTCTCCGAAAAATGTTGTAGCTTGTTCGCCGGTGGAAATAAAAAGAGTGCAATTTTATGAAAATCCTTTATGTTAGCATCAATCACAGATTCTATATAAAGCGAAATTTTTTCCTTAAATGTTCTAATAGTTTGTGAATCATTTTGTTCGTTTCCTATAACTGCTTTTTTAAGTTTTCTTATTTGAGGATAAACGTAATGAATTGTAGGATATTTTTCTCCTTCCAAAAGCTTCGATACTTCCTCAAAGGGTTTAAGAATCTCAATTATATCGTTTATATTAGCTATATTAAGATTTGTCGATGTCGATGAACGATGATATCGTTTTCAGTATCTTTAAAAATTGATTTCTAATCATTTTCCTCTGTCTTCCTGTTCCTATATATTCTTTTAAATTATTATTATATATGTAAAGTGAACTGTATTTTGAACAAAAAGTTAAGACTCTACTGTAGAAATGGATTTTAAAATCGGTTGAAATTCATCACACCTGTTAAAAACGATAATTTTTAAAACGATCGTTTTTCGTCACACACCTGAATATTTTTTTTTTCTAAAATCTTCAAGCAAAATCCTTGAAATTAATAACAATCATAATTAATAAGTTTTCCTATTTTATTTCTAGTTATATTGTTTATAATAAGCCATTCAAATGATGAATTGTAATTATTAAAAACCTATACTGCATATGTCGCATGTGTCGCAAGTTAATGTTAATGTTGACATGTTAATTTTCCATGTTGATGTCTGTAAAGTCACTGTTAAAACTATGCATTGTTTTGTTTTCATTTAATTCGACAGTGTCTTATTATGTTATTGTCAAACATGTTTGAGTGGCATAACATGAGTTGACAATAACATTATGTGGCGATGTTAACATGATTTATAGTTCAACATTTGCAGGTCTTTAATGTATACCGAGGTATTTTACATGCGAGTGTTGGGGTATTATTTGATTATTGATTTTAATAGGGGGGCATGTTTCCCGACGCAGTGTGAATGTTATATGTGCGCATTTTTGCTCATTGATCTTTATCCTCCATTTTTTTAACCACCTTTCCAGTTCAAATATGTGATCCTGTAAGTAACGAGAGGCTTCTTGACAGTTTGCGTGTACGCTTAGAAAAGCTGTATCGTCCGCAAATGTTGAGGTATGGGTGTAGCTGTTTGTTGGCAAGTCAGAAGTATAAATTAAGTATAATAGAGGGCCCAGGATGCTGCCTTGTGGGACTCCAGCGTTAATTGGCTGAGGAGAACTTAAAAAATCGCCTTGTTTAATAATAAAGTGACGCCCGACTGAGTAGCTTTCTAACAGCTTGTGTATATTTGCTGGTAAGTTTCGCTGCAATTTCAGTAGTAACCCTTTATGCCAGACTTTATCAAAAGCTTGAGACACATCGATGAAGAGTGCAGAGCAATATTTTTTTTCTTCAAAGGCTTTTCTTATGATATTTACTATTCGATGAGTTTGTTCAATTGTGCTGTGTTTTCTTCTAAAACCGAAATGATGATTGGGAATACATCTGTTTTCATTTAAAATCGGCGTTAATTTTGACACTAGTAGTTTCTCAAATAGCTTTGATATATTAGACAATAGGCTTATAGGTCTACATGACTCAACTTTTGTGGGATCCTTTCCTGGCTTAGGTATCATGGTAACTAAAGATACTTTCCACTCTTGTGGGTAGTATTCAAGGCGTAAAATAGCATTAAAAATTAGTAGAATAATTTTCTTTGCTATGCGGGGTAGCTCCAAAAGCATTTTGTTACTGATGTTATCAAAACCAGGGGCTTTCTTGGGGTTTAAATCATGAATAGCCTTTTTGATTTCTCTTATCTCAAATCTTAGTGGAACAGCTGATCTAACAACAACAGGTGGTAACTCGACCACAGTATCGAAAGATGTATGAGGGGTAAATACGGTTTTCAAATGATTAACAAAAATATTTCCTTTTTCTATATCATTTCGTGCCCAACTTCCATTTAAGTTTCTTAATGGCGGTTTAGTTATAACTGGTCTTTTTAGATTTCTAGCTGCACGCCATAATGAATAGTCAGATTGAGGAGTTGCACCAAGTTCCTTAAGATATTTTTCCAGAGAAGCCGTTTTTTGAGACTGCAGTAAGTTTCTTAGCCTTTTTGTGCACTCTTTTAGTAAATTTTTAAGTTGAGGGGATCTGTGCAATTGCCACTCTCTTCGAGCTCTCCTTTTTTCAGTCAAGAGACGCTCGACATCTGTAGAATATATTTTACTATTTTTGATGTTTTTGCGGGCTATGCTAGAATGTTGAACAGCTAGTTTGAGATAATTGTCAAAATTTACAATAGAAAGATTCACATTTTCCGGTGTTCTAAGCGGAATATTTTCAGTGCAGTGGGTACTGAGATATTTTTTATATTTTAACCAATTTATTTGTGTTGCTGACGTCACTAAGTAACCACACGGAGATACAATTCTATTAGGGTTTGCTATAGTAAGAAGTGTAGGTGTGTGATCAGAAGATAAAAAAGTGTATAAATTAATAAAATGTGAGTTTAAAATGGTATAAATTTATTTTGTAATAAATGTTGTTTTTTTTTGTAACCTTAAAGCTTTATTTAATTTATTGCAGGTCAAAAAACAAAACACCTTTCTAGTCTTGATTCTGCATTCTGGACTACGTTATTCTCCTCTTCCAACAACAACGCCGCTGCTATCGATTCCATTTCTTCTCTAAACTAAATTTTTATTTTGCAATGATGTGTAGAAAATGAAAATTTCGCTCCGGCGCTTCAAGATTCCTCACACTGGTAAAGTTTGGCCACAAATACCGTTTGCTTATAATCTGGGTATTTTCTTCCTTTCCGCACTTAACTGATGAGTTTATTTAATTATAGTTACCACAATATTTAGTTTTTATATATATATATTTATCACTATATATTCATAAAATTTTACATTTTATAGTTTAACAAATACAATGTTTACAAACTTTTTTATTTTTTATGTTTCCATTTCATACGTTTTATAACAAGGTAGCTGGTTTAAACATACTCTTCTCTTCTTTTTTTTCTTTCGATTAGGTTTTTTATAGAATACCTATTTTCGATTCGAGCGTAACTGAATGCGGGAACGTAATCGAAACGCAGAATAAGAGTGATTATGTTTCGATCAAAACCGAAAACAAAAAATTTTACAATATTCTGACTTATTTTTCGAATCAAATTCTACTCCTTTTTCTTACTAGTTAAAATTAAAATTTTTGCAACATTTAATTTAATGATTTCGCCAATTATAAGTTTTAATTTATTTATTTTAAAACGTTTTTAATCTTTTTATAGAAAATTTCCATTTGTTGATTTTTGGACAATTTTTTTCACCAAATATCTAAAAAAAAGTAAAATTTTTGCGATTTTCGGAAATTTTCAATATACTATTTGGCAATAAAGGTAAAAAATAATCTGACAGCCCTGTTTAGTACTGCTACCTTAAAATTATTTAACGTTGCCTTTACACATGCAAGTAGTGGCATGCCACTGTTCTATACATATTATCAACGAAAAAGTGTTCGAAATAGTCGAATCTCATGCCATTTGCATATCTGTTTAAACATGCCACTGCCAGTTCATTTTCAAATTGTCGTCGAAGCGTCAACTTGAGATAATTTGTTTACTTCTCAAATTAAAAAAAAAGTACCAGAAAACAAAAAAGAGTTACCGACTCATCACATAGTTTTAGTTTTGGGGAAATAGTTTACATTTATTTATATTAGCATTATTTTAGCAAAATGAATGCTCTATAATTAGAAAACTTACTTATTTTAACGCCCATTTCTACAAATTAATCATAAAAATTCATCTAACAGTTAAAACTTTAATTACAGTTTGACAACAATCCAGTCGATTTACATTAAATTTTGAACAGGGTAACATTGCTAATCGTTTTGAAATTTAGTGGCATGCAAGTGCCAAATTTCCACTCGCATGCACTTTTTGCTGCCACTGGAGCTGCCATTGCGAAAAATCTGAGTGTATTAGTAAAAAATCGTGAGTGTATTAAGTTTTTCGAACTGACAGTTGCATGTGTAAATGCTAAGTAAATACGACTTTTTAAATAACACCGAAGAACCCAAGCTGCATTAAAATACGATTTAAGTATGCGTGTTAAGGCTAGTTTACACGATAATACAATGTGTTACGACATGTCAAAAAATTATGTAGAATGAGAAAAATCTTATCATGTAAAAGCCAAATGCATTGAGTAAGAGAGAATACGGATAAAAATATGACAATCGGTCGGTAAATGTTCTTTTTCTAAACCATTTTAGAAACTTATGTATTCTCATCACACCAGAGTCGCATTTTAACAGAATATATTCAAGGTGGTAACATTTTTATAACATTACAAAAACAAGCAGAATCAACTCAGGAAATGTTCATGTTGTTTTTGTAAATATTGTAAACTGCAACCATCTGATATTTTGTTATTATTTTACTTAAACCATCCGTGTAAACATGAAAAATACTTACCAACAGATTTTTATTTTTTTATTTTAAACACGGAGAGAATTTCATAATATTTTGATTCCACAAAGTAGTAATACATTGTATTACCGTATAAACTAGCCTTTAACAAATCAATACCGAAATCAACCGCAAACAAAAACATTTTTTTGGTTTTGACCACGTGCTATTATTATTGATTTGAAAACAACAGCACGTGCGTGGCAAACAATAACAAAACATGCAAAATTATATCAGAAAACATTACGAACACCATATATTCATAAAAAATTAATTAAAATATGAAAAAATCTTTAAATTTAGCAGTTGAAAATGTTTGAAAAATTATGCAGAAATGGTATATAAACAAATTTGCCGGTTTATAAAATCTGATAACTGATTTTGATAGCACGTTACTAGGGCTATTAAGGCCGCCAGTTGTCACTTTTCACAAATCTAAACTTTGGGATTATTCCATATAAAAGAAAAAAATTCAAAAATTTACCCAAATGTGGTTACATGAATAAAATCTACAAATTTGCCGGTTTATAAAATCCGATAACTGATTTTGATAGCGCGTTACTAGGGCTATTAAGGCCGCCAGTTGTCACTTTCGACAAATCAAAACTTTAGGTGGTATTTCATATTAAAGAAAAAAAATTCAAAAATTTACCCATATGTTGTTACATGAATAAAATCTACAAATTTGCCGTCTAATTGTTTGCACTATGACTTGTTCACTAATATTTCTTAAAGACTGTTTAATTACAAAACAAATTCTGTTTAATTCGGAATTTTTAAGTTAAAAAAATATTATAAATTTAACATGAGTTTTCTGGTTTTCACTACACAATTTTACGTAAAATTTTACGTCCTATGTAAGTCCCAATTTACATTATACGATTTTTGTCGTTGCGATTCTTACCTTATAGGCGAGAGGGGAGAGAGGAATTAAAAGGGGTACACAAGCGAGTGTACTCTACGATTCGTTTTGTTCATTCATTCGTAGTGTCTAATTATATGTATACATAAGGAGTTGTAACGACAAAAATCGTACAATGTAAACATTAGACCGACTTCAAAGAAGAAACGACAATAATCGCAACGACAAAAATCGTATAATGTAAATTGGGACTAATGCTTTTGTTTAGTAACCAGAGTTGCCGTCTTTTGTTATTTCTAACGAAAATTCGTAATTTTTTCAATGTGGAGATGCGACTATTTATTTTATTTTGGTTATTTTTTTTTTTTTTTTTTCTTTAAAATTCTAATACGTATAAACATTTTTTTTAATTTTCTTGATAAACTTTTAAATCAGGTTTTTTTTCATTTTTAACAAATTTATTAACCTGTTTTCATTTTGTTTGTAGCATAACACAAATTGTATGCACTCCTTAAATCCTTGAAATTCGCCAAATTAAATTTTCTTAAGAATTTAGTTAAGCAAAAATAGCCAAATTGTGATTTTTGTGTTAGAAACGGCCATGTTCTCGAAATTGAAATCAGGTAAAGTGAAAACCAATGGAGATTTTCTTTTAATTCTTTTTTGTCAATGATCTTAGTTTTTCCTGATTTTTAGGGTAGTATGAAATGTATAAAAGCGTTTGATTTCAATATCACTCCGAATTAATTTCAGAAAATTACTAAAAAAAAATGTGTTCAAAAGCAAAATATTATAATATTCTAAATTAAGATTATTTCTAGTAGTATAGGTAATATTTGAAAATGCACATAGGAATTTTAAAGATTTTCAAAAATGTATATATAAAAAATATATCACTGTAAGAAAATGAGCGTGAATTTTAGAAAATGTATATTCTACATTTTATAACTTGTAGGTATGCCTATTTTGTAATGTTTTTTTAGATATTTACTCGGCAATATTATTTATAATACTTCATATAATTATTCCCCGATGAAGTGTGCACGTTTCAAAATGTAAATTTATTTATGTTCGCATTACTTTCATACTATCGTTCGAAAATATCAATTTTGAAACAGAAGATATAACAATTATAAATTTAAAATTAAATTTATAAACAAGAGAAAAAAATTGAACCTGTTTTTATAAAATTTTAATGTATGTCAATTACACAGTACAACACATGATTTGCCAACTCAATTCTGTGAACTGTATGTGAAATTAGACCCAAACAGAAGAATTTCTGCATCATTCGTTTTGTCTTCTTACCTGCGATTTGAAGTTAGTATCGATTTGAAGTTAGTACTATCGTATAGGGGAATTTATCACGTTTTAGGCCCTGTTGTTTGACATAGCTCGACAACCCCTAGCCCAATTTAGTTGAAATAAATTTTAAAAAATTAAGAATTACAATTCCCTTAATCTGTTCATATATTGTTTTCCTATACAAGTAACACTTTCGAAGTTAAAAATGAATGTATGAAGGGAAAAAATTATTTTTTGCCTAAAAATTTAAATTTTTTTTTTTTAAAAATACATAAAAAATGCAAAATGGAAAAAAGTTTCAAGTCTAGTTATTTTTTCGCAAAGTCACATAACCTATGAGCAAAATGAGACAAAGATCATAAAAATCGATGCACGCGTTTCGCTTTTATTCGCAATTGAGTAAATGTATGAATTTCAAAAATTTGCTCGAGATATGCACAACATTATTTGGAGAAAACATTGACACCTTTTTCATGATTCTGAGAATTAAAAAAAAAAAGGAATAAACAAAAGGTTATTTGATTTTTATGATTGCGGTAATAAATGTACGTGGACAATTAAACGGAAAGTGGACCTTTTTATTATTTGGGTTTTTCCGGTGGCTACCTATATGATTTTTTTACAGAAATTGCACCCACATTTAAGGGTGGTCATTATTTGGAAAGTTTTGCACAGTTTGAAACGTACAAGTGCTGAATCAGGTATATAGCCAGCCGCCCTTAAAATATGCGCCCATTTATAAGTACCTGGCAGTAAAATATTCAAAAATACGTAGTATTTATAGGTGTGCATTGATCGATTTTTGGCATTCAGCCAGTGCCGACGAACGCGAACAGTAAAAGTGATTTTTCTCCAGTTTTTTAAAAGTGAATAACAACAAAACATAAAATATATCAATATGGAAAACAACAAGTGCCCATATTTGGATGAATATTGTTACGTTTGTGGTCATATCGTCCGAAAAATACAGAAAAAAGATCGAAAAAATTTGTTTACTGAGCAATTCAAAACCGCGTATTGTAATTATTTCGATGAAGCAGATTTAAGTGGTGCAAATTTTACGCCGAACACAGTGTGCAACAGTTGTTATACTACCCTTCTAAAATGGATTCACGGAAAAAGTAGAAAGTTATCTTTTATGAAGCCAGTAATTTGGGTGGAAGACACAACTGGACATGATGAATCCAGGTGCTATGCATGCATAAATTTTCGTCCTGGATTAAACAGACAACAATTGAAAACAAAAGTATACACTGCTGCATTTACTGCCACACTTCCAGTGCAACGCCCCGCTGATACCGATGCACCTAAACCTCCGAGTGCGGATACTGTGTCCCTGCTAGCCGAAACCGTTTTCACCAATCCGACCGGTTTGGATGATGCTGATTGGATACCCGATATTGAAAATAGTGCACCACAACCGCTACCACAAATCGAAATGGATTACATTGTGGCCAAGCTGGGACTATCACAGCACGACTCCGAGTGGCTGACATCATTTTTGAAGAGAAGAAAACTCACACAGCAAAATGTCAGCGCAACATCATACCGACAACGCCAAGCTGATTTTCAGAAATTTTATTCCGTTGACGAAGCAAATACGTTCACGTACTGCCATGATATCCCAGGTTTAGTGAAAAAATTGGGAATGGATTATATCGCTGGCGACTGGCGTTTATTCATCGATGGTTCAGTTACTAGTTTGAAGGCTGTGCTGCTGCACAAAAAAAATAAAAAATCATGCATTCCATTGGGATTCAGCACAACTATGAAGGAAACGTATGAAGCATTGGGCGAAATTTTGAAGAAAATCAAATACGATGAACACAAATGGAACATTTGTTGCGATCTGAAGGTGGTCAACATACTACAAGGGATTATAGAAAAGGGCGGATATCCAAAATACTTCTGCTTCCTTTGTAATTGGGATTCACGATACAAAGGAAATCAATATCAATGTAAAGATTGGAAAGGAAGAACTCCCGAGCTCAACAAACAATTAAAATTACGCAATGAACCTATGATAAAGGACCTGGATGATATTTTGTTGCCACCGCTCCACATGAA
Organism: Pollenia amentaria; assembly: GCA_943735925.1. Taxonomy (NCBI): domain Eukaryota; kingdom Metazoa; phylum Arthropoda; class Insecta; order Diptera; family Polleniidae; genus Pollenia; species Pollenia amentaria. The sequence continues at coordinate 84,617,595 of OX031007.1, read as the reverse complement.
ACTGGGAATAGCTGGGAAATTCGTTGAAGTGGTGGTCAAAAAAGTTAACGGCGCCTTTGACTGTTTGAAATCCATCTTTCCGAAACTCAGTGATGAGAAAATGAAAAACGGTACGTATCGTACTCTGTATTTCAATATTGTCAAATCTAAATTTGTTAATTTCTATACATTCGCATTACCAATAATTTTTTCGTTTTTCTTATGTATTTAAAAAAGGTATTCTCAATGGACCTGATATTCGGAAATTGATCAAAAGTGATTCTTTCACACATTTGCTTTCAGAGCATCACGACCACCAACATGCATGGAACGCATTGAAAGAAGTAATAGAAGGCGTTCTAGGAAAGAACCGTGTCCAGCGAGAAGAGATACAGCAACGAGTGGACAGGTTGCTGTTTTATTTCGAAAAAATCGGTGCATCCATGACGCTGAAATTGCATTTCTTGCACCACCACCTCGATACTTTTTTGGCACAATCACCTCAGGAATCAGACGAACAAGGAGAGAGGTTCCACCAGGTGACCATGCCATTTGAAAAGCGGTTCAAAAGCAAAAAATTGGATGCATTGCTTGCGGAGGTTTGTTGGTGGAGTTCCACAATTATGCAGTTTGAAGAAAGCACCGAAGATGAAGACATTGAAATTGGTGGACACAGTGAAAGAAACACGCCCTTGAATAGTATGTGTATCTCGGATGACGATACAGACTCAGACCATGAATATGAACAACCTACGAAGAAAACAAGATCATCAGAACCACAAGCGTCAACTTCTACAAGGATGGATATTGCCAATAATTGAAAAAATGTTCTAAATTTTGTTTTTATGCATATTATAATTGCGTATTAATTGCATATTATTTTATTTTCATTAAGTTTTTATAAATAAAGTTTTTTTTTGCATGATAATTTTTTAATTTATATTTTTATTTTAAGGGTGGTGGCTATAACTGATTTTTGAAATTCATACCTTTACTCAATTGCGAATAAAAGCGAAACGCGTGCATCGATTTTTATGATCTTTGTCTCATTTTGCTCATAGGTTATGTGACTTTGCGAAAAAATAACTAGACTTGAAACTTTTTTCCATTTTGCTTTTTTTACGTATTTTTAAAAAAAAAATTTAAATTTTTAGGCAAAAAATAATTTTTTCCCTTCATACATTCATTTTTAACTTCGAAAGTGTTACTTGTATAGGAAAACAATATATGAACAGATTAAGGGAATTGTAATTCTTAATTTTTTAAAATTTATTTCAACTAAATTGGGCTAGTGGTTGTCGAGCTATGTCAAACAACAGGGCCTAAAACGTGATAAATTCCCCTATACGATAGTACTAACTTCAAATCGATACTAACTTCAAATCGCAGGTAAGAAGACAAAACGAATGATGCAGAAATTCTTCTTTTTGGGTCTAATTTCACATACAGTTCACAGAATTGAGTTGGCAAATCATGTGTTGTACTGTGTAATTGACATACATTAAAATTTTATAAAAACAGGTTCAATTTTTTTCTCTTGTTTATAAATTTAATTTTAAATTTATAATTGTTATATCTTCTGTTTCAAAATTGATATTTTCGAACGAAAGTATGAAAGTAATGCGAACATAAATAAATTTACATTTTGAAACGTGCACACTTCATCGGGGAATAATTATATGAAGTATTATAAATAATATTGCCGAGTAAATATCTAAAAAAACATTACAAAATAGGCATACCCACAAGTTATAAAATGTAGAATATACATTTTCTAAAATTCACGCTCATTTTCTTACAGTGATATATTTTTTATATATACATTTTTGAAAATCTTTAAAATTCCTATGTGCATTTTCAAATATTACCTATACTACTAGAAATAATCTTAATTTAGAATATTATAATATTTTGCTTTTGAACACATTTTTTTTAGTAATTTTCTGAAATTAATTCGGAGTGATAATGAAATCAAACGCTTTTATACATTTCATACTACCCTAAAAATCAGGAAAAACCAAGATCATTGACAAAAAAGAATTAAAAGAAAATCTCCATTGGTTTTCACTTTACCTGATTTCAATTTCGAGAACATGGCCGTTTCTAACACAAAAATCACAATTTGGCTATTTTTGCTTAACTAAATTCTTAAGAAAATTTAATTTGGCGAATTTCAAGGATTTTAGGAGTGCATACAATTTGTGTTATGCTACAAACAAAATGAAAACAGGTTAATAAATTTGTTAAAAATGAAAAAAACCTGATTTAAAAGTTTATCAAGAAAATTAAAAAAAATATTTATACGTATTATTATTTTAAGAAAAAGAAAAAAAAAAAAAAAGTAACCAAAATAAAATAAATAGTCGCATCTCCACATTGAAAAAATTACGAATTTTCGTTACAAATAACAAAAGATGGCAACTCTGGTTACTAAACAAAAGCATTACATAGGAAGTGTGGCAATAACATATTTGTTTGTTTACGTAAAATTGTGTAGTGAAAACCAGAAAACTCATGTTAAATTTATAATATTTTTTTAACTTAAAAATTCCGAATTAAACAGAATTTGTTTTTAAATTAAACAGTCGTTAAGGAATATTAGTGAACAAGTCATAGTGCAAACAATTAGACGGCAAATTTGTAGATTTTATTCATGTAACAACATATGGGTAAATTTTTGAATTTTTTTTCTTTAATATGAAATACCACCTAAAGTTTTGATTTGTCGAAAGTGACAACTGGCGGCCTTAATAGCCCTAGTAACGTGCTTTTAAAATCAGTTATCGGATTTTATAAGCCGGCAAATTCGTAGATTTTATTCATGTCTAAATTTAAAGATTTTTTCATATTTTAATTAATTTTTTATGAATAATATGGTGTTCGTAATGTTTTCTGATATAATTTTGCATGTTTTGTTATTGTTTGTAACGCACGTGCTGTTGTTTTAAAAAAAAAACAATAAATATAGCACGTGGTCAAAACAAAAAAATATTAAAGCTTGCGGTTGATTTCGGTATTGATTTGTTCACACGCGTTGAAAATTAACAATATATAGATTTAAATACTATCCTAAAATTTGGACATTAACCCACGTTTAGTTTTCCAAGAATAGGCATCACTGTTCAATCGACATTCATGTTTTAGAAATGTGTAAAGCGTAAATTTTTGGTTTTTAACAAATATATATTTGTGCTTTACCCAATTTTTATATGTTTTCATGTTACAAGATATTTCTCAAGAATATTATAAAAACAATTATTTAAGATAAAATATTTAATTATTAAAGACTTACCAAATAATAGTAAAAATAACACAGTTGCGTTGTTTTTAATGCTGCGTATTAGGTTGTTCTTGGTTCATGTGAATTTTTTTTATGAATGGCTGTACACATATCAGTGTTACCAGGGAAGAATAAAAAAGGTTACCCATTAAAGTCAAAAAGTGGCATGAATTCTTTTAAAGGGAACTAAAAAAAAGTGGCATTAAAGTGGCAAGAGCCTTAAAAGAAGCATAAAAGTGAAAAATGTTATTGAAATTGTTGCCGAATTTACCACATCATTTTTAAAGCAGAGTTATTTGTCAATGAACTTAAGTTAAAAGACAGATAAATATTAGAGGTTGAAAATTTATAAAACAGATTTAATGAAAATTATTAGTATTGTTATGAAAATATTTAATTAAATTTAAATAAATTCGTTGGATTTTTTTGGTTACCCCAAAGAAGTGCTTCAGTGTTTGCGAAATTAGCATTGCTTAAAAATAAACTTTCGGACAGACTCAAAGTGGAAATTTGTGATTGCATGCGGAGCTGGAAGAATAGACTTCAAGTGAAGATTTAATAACCAAATATAGAACGAACATTTCTAAAAGTTAGTTAAAGGCAGACAGACGAAGGCCCCTATTATGAGTTACATTCGATAAACGATTTTCGCTGGCTATCGAACATCGAATATCGAATGTTAATTTGGTGTTATGAGTTGGCAGCACTATCGAAAATTTCGTTGTGCATCGAATTTTTCAACGAAAACAAATTTGCTTTCGACGGTGTAAATAATTTTAAAAAAAATTGTTGAAAATGTAAGTTTTTGTTAATTTATTAGTTTTGGTGTGCAAATTTCACATTCTTAATTATTTTTGGTTATTTTATGCAGGTGTAAAGTCGATAGTAGTAAGCAGCAGTTGGAAAAGCTTGTTTCCCTTATGGAACAAAATCCTTTGTTGGCAAAAGAAATTTTTACAAAAGTTCAGGCTAAAGGTACAGCTCAGTTCCAGTAAGCGTTCATCTTCATCAGATGAATCATAGTACCATAATTCCGACGTAGTCATGAATTATATTAGTTTTTTTTTTTTTAAATTTGCTAACAAAAATTTTTTATTTAAAGTGATAGCTGATAGAAAATGTACTACTGTGAATAAACTAAATCACAATAGTACGTTTTTATCGAATGTGTGCCATAATACCAAATGAAAATTCGTTCGATCAACTAATTCGACTGCTGTCGAAAATCGAATTAAGTTCATAATAGCCACCGAAGTTTGTTGGTAAGGGGGCGACGATGTATTCGTGACACACTTTACTTTTTTTTTCTCTCACCTACAAACTTCGTCTGTCTGCCTTTCACTTGTCACATTGTAAAAGGGGACTTATGGTACCCACAGACGTGGCAACATTAGTCAAAACCTGTGTTACCACAGACGATGACACTAATAGCAAAACATCAGTATTGTGTTTTTTTTTTTTTAATATAGAAGTACGGCTTTACTTAACAAATATGTATATGCGAAAGATATTTTTCATACCTAGGTATCCTGCTTTTTTTTTTATTTTTATAACTTTCACATTTAACGTTCCCTAATTCTGTAACATTTTTAAAACCATTTATAAAATTTCTTCATTTTTCATTGTTTACAATGTTCTTCATTTTTTGTTTTTTTTTTGTGTACAATTGAATTTTTATGTACTTATTTTGTTGTTTCAATAATTAAGTGTTATCTATATTCACACAATATAGTTGTTTTGTGCTATTTTTTAATTTGTTTAGTTCATAAAAAACACTTTTAACAGGAAATTGCACTGCAACATTCACGTTTGGCCTACGTCATGAAGATAGTTAGTAGTGTTTTTGGCAACTAATATGTATTTTCTTACTGTCTTGCCAGTACTGGCAAATGTAAACGCTGTGTGAAAAATAAGGCAACTTTCATCTTTTTGTGCGCTTTGACAATCAGCTAGTTAAATTGTATTTGTTATTTCCAATAAATCGAACAATAAAATTTTCAACGTTTATTTCTATAACAAAAATATATATATATTTAAAATTTACCAATCGATTTTATATGTGTCATACACCTTTTGCTTTACGATTTCAAGTCACAAGTAGAAACGTCGCGCAATGCAACGAAGTTGAATCTGATACGACCTTTACTTGCTTTTCAAGCATGTAAATATTTTTTTTAACGCTCTTGTTTTCTTCGCTCTTCAAAATATTTTTCAAGTTTATGTTCTTGGATACATATTTACCTCAAGAAAATTGACAATTCGATAACAATTTAAAATTTCAAATTGTTATTTTTCCCTGAGGAAGTCACACAAAGGCGCGACATATTTCATATACAACTAAAAATAACGCTTTTTGCCAAAAACAAAAAAAAGGCAAAAATTTCCTATAGTGCATTGACTAAAAAATGGGATAATAGTTTAATGTTTTGATCACACAAGCAAACGTATTAAATAGGAAATAAAAATTAAGCAGTTTTCCCTCGAAGATTTCTTTTTCTGTGGTGCATAATACACAAACATATAAAAATATTAACAAATGTTTCATTTCGAAGACTGAATAATATTATCACTAGAAAAAATCATCAAATCGGCACTTTGCTAAATTCGGAACAAAAAATCGTCAAATCTGGCAGCCCTTCTTTGTTACGAATTTGTAACAATTGTTACTGGAAAGTGTTCACTAACCCAACAAATTTGCAAGTTGAGAGCATCAAAAGAGAGAAAAAAATTGAAAGACAAAAAATTCTTGCAAATTTTTAATGGTTAAATTTTTACTTGCAAGAATTTTTGAAACAGCTGTTTCATATTTTTGTTTACAAAACAAACTTTTCCAAAAGAAGTTTTAAATAGGCAGATTTTGCAAAATGTATAAGCTTGTTGATTTGTTGTTGATTTTTAAAATTATTAAAAATATTAATGCGATAAGAAATCATACTTTTGTTTAACTTAGGACAAATATTTCGATCTTTTTATTGCTAAATAAAATAACGAAATTGTTAAAAAAAAAATCCCTTATGTATTTCGTTTTGCTTTAAACACGGTGTTTATATTTGCCAGTACTGGCAAGACAGTTGCAATACATGCAAACTTTTTCACTAATACATGTACACTTCTCCAACTGTCTTGTCTACTGTCTTGCAAATTTTACAAACAGTAAAATGGACAGTAGATTGACATTTGCTGATAGTAATTTTATATATTGTTCGCAAAAGTAAAAAAAAATCAACAATTAAAAGAAAATTAATAAATGATGTTTTGGTTTTGCATATCTATGTTCACAAAAAAAAAAATTAAATGCTATTTTTCAGTTGTTAAGTTCATATAAAACACGTTTAGCTAGAACTTGCACTGCGATATTCACGTTAGACATTTTTTTAAAAGTGAACTGTTTTAACTACTGTATGGACGCCTACGTCACGAAGTTAGCAAGTAGTGTTTTTGGCGACTAATATGTATTTTCTTACCCCCGTATTTATAAACGATTATTAAATTTAACAAACGTTTATTAAGAAAATTTTCATAGAAAATTTGTTTCGTAAACCTTTATTAAATTAAAAATATTTTTATGAATACGGCAGTTACTGTCTTGCCAGTACTGGCAAATGTAAACGTTAGGTAAACGTTACTACCCGTCTCCACTATCCATCAACTTGGTAAGAACATCATGTCGCACATGAATTCTACTGTTCATGTTTCGTCCATGTGCTGCCATCGTTGGCTAAGCATATGTCTTAGAAACCATGTTCGCCATGATGGTCGCCTTACAATGAGATTTTCTGTCTACAATCAAACGCACAACAACAAAAATTGTGGTAAATTAGAACATGAACATCAACACGTATTCGCCACATACAAGAACATGAACAAATAAGTACCGTTGCTCTTCCGGCGTTATGTTCATGTCTTGTTCAAATCGATAGTGCATGGAGACGTGGAGTTAGGTAGCCGATCAGGTGTTGTTATTAGTACTGTGAGTATAATGGTTACCTAGATACCCGATACTTTACACTTACAGTATAATACATTTATAATAAACTTGTTTTCAAATTAAATTTATTTACAAAATTAGAGATTCTTATTAATTATAAAATAATTTGCGATATTCTCATTGTTTACTTTATGACCGTCTTGTTTATTATTAAGCCAACACTAAAGAAATGCATTTGGACCAAATAAAACGGTCATAAAGTAGATATGTAATGAAAATATCTAAAATTATTTTATAATTAACAATAATTTAACCCGCTACCTCGTTACTTTTCTTTCGTGGTCATATTTAAATGCCAAAGTTTATGTTTCTTAGTTTTAAAAAAAAAATTATATAATAATTTTATGTTTCTAATATCTATTATAGCAAATTAAAAAGGTACCACTTGCAGAACGAAAAAGTAAAACAAAGACATTTAATTTCCCGCATTTCACCATTTTTTATATTTTTTCTCCCCATTGAAATATAAAAAGTTCCGAATGTAAAACAGTTTTTATTTCTATCTTTATTTGCTTAAAATGAAAAATTAATGGTTAGATTTTAATTCTTGATCAGATCAAAACGAACTGCGATGCAACTTTTTCTCTATTTGTACATAAAAGTTAAATTGAGCTGCCACATCCTATAGTGCTTTTGCATTAATATTATAACAATTGTTTTTTGCTGAATAATTAAATAAAAAAATAAATATAATTAAAAATAATAAAATCACATTCATTTTTACGTCCATTTTCTTAACACACTTTTAGAAAACAATTCAATATATGTAAGTAGTATGTTAGATGTGCTGCCAGTTTGTATACTTGTTTACATCTGTAAACCATACATATGTTAGCTTTGTTTTTCCGGGAAAATCATTCTTCGGTCAAAAATATTGTTCGGCACGCATGAATGAATTCACGGTTAGTTTAGGAGTTATGAGGTTAGCGAATTAAGCCGTTTTAACGCTAATTGTCCCCTAAACATTCGAATTTCCAAAAATTAAATCTTACCTAGCATTTACACATGAAAGTAGTTTCTTGCGAGTCGCAATGCACTAAACTTGTCCACTAACACACAAACAATTTTCGTACTATAAGCTTCAAATTTCAACCTTATAACTCACGGCGTTAAGGCTGTGCGAAGATGAATCTGTCAGTCAGTTCGTAACGTTGAAATTTTATATACCTATATACATAGGTTATACATAGATTGGTAAATTTAATATTTTTGTCTTGCCTTATAAATACTTTTATTGTTAACAAAGGGTTTTTTTATTTTTTATTATTGAAGAAAACCCGTATTCTTCTTTCACCTCCTAAATAAAAAAAATTCCAATTCATGATTCATTTTATATAACATAAGCAAAAAATCCAAATTTAGATATTCTAATTAGGCTTAAGTTCATTGAATTTAATTTTCATTAAATACTTTTTATGAAGACAGGAATTTTACAACATGAAATTAATTAAAATTTTATTGATAATTTTTCATTCTTGACTGCGCTGAGATTTGAACCCAGGCTTTCACTGACAGGTTGTCCAGACAACTTTCGATTGTAACCACACAATCTCGTCGGTGGGGTTTGCCGTTTTACTCACTCGGCTATTGCAGCCCGATTACGTCAATAGTCAAACATCAATCCTTTAACCAAATGGTATTTCACTTTGGTAGATCGAAATTTGCTTTTGAATCAATGATTATCTATTTAAATTAATTTACATGTTCTTCCTAACTTCTGTTTTTTTCCGTACTTTTTGTGAAGAATTCTTCTTGAAATCCAAAGTACATTTTTTTGTTTTTCATGTTTTTTTTTGTCTTTCTTTTTTCTTGTTGACATTTTCCAGCTTAACTTGAAGGACAAATGTAAACATAGCTCGTGCCTTAAGGTGCCCGTAGACGACATGTTTTTTACATCTGACTTGTCAAGTTTTCAAGTCACATGTAATTGTGAATGTCTGTCAAAATTGCTGTTTTACATAAGCTTTATAATATTTGGTCACACACGTACATGTAATTTGCTTCTGACATTGGCTATGTTTTTTCTCTGTAGTTATGGAGTAAACCAAAGTAGTTCTCGGTTTCAAAATAGCGTGCTACCGCCACAAAAATTTTTATTTGCGCCGTAAAAAAGTTCAGCCATCTAAACATTTTTTTTTTTTTTCTTTAAATTCCAATATACCAGTTTAGGATATTATAATGATACGTTTTTATTTATATATGTACATAATTTCTATTCAATGGTGAAATGATTATACATATATCGGTATTGTAAAATATTAACTTAAGCCGGCTAATGATTCCGTCAACAATGCACCGCCGCTGCGGTTTTCTTTCCGGCATAGATTTCTGACACAGCTGATGTCAGATGATTTGTCAGAAGAAAATAGAGCACGCTCTAATTGAAATTTTGTCAGATGACTTTGCGTCTGACTTGTACAGATGCAATGTTTTAAAGGTAACACACGACATGTATGTATTTTGCAGTGGGAAATTTGACATGTCAGATGTAAAAAACATGTCGTGTACATGCAACTTTAGCTGTTAACAATAGGTCTGTCTGCGTACACATATTTTGCATAATTTTGTATAAAATGTCGCAAAATCTTGCAAAATGTTGTCTGCGTACTCCAAATCTCTTACAGCGAGAGAGCCAAAAAGAGAATTTTTTGACAGTTGAAAGTTAGAGAACTTGCAAAATGTTACTGGAGAAATTTCCTCTGGTAAGATTTTGCAACTAGTTTGAACAGCTGTTTTTATATTCTGTTTGAATGAAAGAGTTTACGTGTGCCAAGATAGCGTCGACGAAATAGCGTCGAATTTGGGAATTTAAAAACCGGGAAACAAAAATACTCAAATAATGGGGATTTACAGTATATGAACAAAAAGTTTGCGTCGAATTTAGGAATTTAAAAAGGGGAAGTAAAAATATATTTATATTTTTAATAAAAATATTAAAAATATTTACCACAGGCTTTTGCACGGTATAAACTGTATATTTTCTGAAAGTAAACAGTTTTCTGGACAAAATGAGCGATGCGTGCAAAAAATATATAGTTTATACCGTGCAAAAGCCTGTGGTTCATTGCATAAATCAGTAAAGATTTTTACTGACCATTTTGGATGAACCCAGATTTCTCGGAAACTGTCCGACGATTTTTTGAACGGATCGCTCATTTTGTCCAGAAAACTATTTACTTTCAAAAAATATATAGTTTATACCCTGCAAAAGCCTGTGGTATATTTATATTTTTAATAAAAATACAAAAAATATAAATATATTTGGGCTTAAATCTAGTTTACCGACGCAGCTCCAAATAAAAAAAAAGTACCTAGGGTGATAGAAAATGGAAAAATAAGAAGACAAAATGAAATAAGAAAGTTGGCGCAAACACTTAGTTTTCGAGTTATGGGCGTTTTAAGTTTTTATATAAATATGGGATTTTGCAGTACATTTCCAAATGTATATGGCTCATATCTTTCTGGACATATAGAATGTATTTTAATATTTTTAGTTTATTAAGAAGTGGGACGAGTTTGCAAAATACAAAAGTTTAAAAACAAATTTATTAATTTTTTCTAATTCTTTAATGTATGTATATACTACATACTAATTTATTTAAAAATTTTAATTAAAATACAAGTAAAACCTTCTTTATGTTTATGTTATACTAATGAGGAGAGAATCCTTGCCCATGGGCAAAGGCCGTATATGCAGAGAATCTTTAGTTAGCGAAGCCGAAGGCCGGCTATGCAAGGAAGCTTTAGTAAGCGAAACCGGTGTTTATTATACCATAGAGAAGAACATCCTTGCGTCCGGCCAAAGGCTGGCTATGCAAAGAATTTTTTTTTGCGATGCTAGTGTTTGTTATTTTATAAAATTTGTATTACAATTTTATTTAAATAAACGACATTCTTTCCTAGTGCACTTCCGTAACATTTCGACGTAAAATTAAAAAAACTGTAAAGTGATCTAAAGAGTTTAATATTTTGAAATAAATTATGTATATCCTGTAGTGTTAGAAGTGGCAGGATAGTGTAGGATGTGAAGTGTATATTCCCTAATGTGTATTGGTCCCTATAGCCCTTATTTTGTTTAAATAGCTGTTAGGGTACCAGCTGATTAGTAAGGCGTTCAAAGGAACTGCCGAATTTGGATGAGTCTTTAAATTAAAACCAGGCAAGTTATTGCCGAATTAAGTTATTAATTTTAAGTCTAATTTATTTTCAATATACTGGTGCTTATATACTATACATGAGATTTTAACTTAACCGTTCTAACTTAGTTTAATTATTTACATCTTTATGTTTGTCTTTGTCAGTCATATGGAGATATCAATATATCGTAACAATAACAAACTCTCTTGCCAATCAGAATGTTGCAAGTTGGAATGCACTCAATTCTCACTCAATGAAATGTCATTCACTTACATTCCGATTGCCGTCATTTGTTTATACCGTTATTTGATACTTAAAATACCCTACTCTATATAAGTTGGTAAGTGTTGGTTTAAGAGTAGTTTAAGGGTATGCGGTGGCGACTTACGAGGTACACTACACCCTCACCGCTAAGAGAAAAATTAGGGGATTGATTTTTCTTGATATATTCATAGTACTGACAATGTTCATAAAATAATTCTTAATTTCTATTTATATATTTTATGTGTTCTTAAGATTTTTATAATTTATTTTATAAAGTAATTCTTAATATATATTTATATAAAGTTTTTTATATTTTATGTACATTTAATTATTGTTGTCCGTTAGTGTAAGTGGTTCCTCAATATGTTTGGTTTTTTTGTTTATGTTACACTTGTCACAGTATTTTACGAATTGTTTTATCATCTCAATCATATTTTTCCAAATGTACCGCAGTTTCAATTTAATTATTGTTCTTCTTATTGGGGCATTATATATTAATATTTTTAGTTGAGGACTTCTGTTGTTCATTCTTATCTTTGCATATGCTTTTTAAAATCTTCCATTCTATATATTTTAAATATTTTTCATTCTTCGCTAGCGCTAATTCTTCTATATTCTCTTTCTGCATTACAGATATCAGTTTCCTCAGAATCGAATCTAGTTTCGCTGAGTTATCGCTGAATCTTGCATGCATATTATCTTTATTCTTGGAATGTAACTTCTTCATAATCAAATCTTGTTTTGATGAATTATCGTTACTTCCTTCATTTATATAATTATTCTTTTGGGTACGTGATTTCTTCATAATCGAATCTTGTTTCGATGAATTATCATCACGCACTATGTGCACAATATTATCTTCAATTCTTATATCGACGTATTCTATATTTTCAAACTTTATTAAATTGCAATTTCTTCATATTCCTAACATCATTTATGTATGTGCATTCCCATATTAGAAGTTGATCAGACTCCTGAGAGATGCATTTTCCATATCCATATTTATTTCTTTATTCTTATTTGCCTCTTTATTTGTATTTTCATCTTTCTTTTTATCGCCCTTGTAGTTATTAGTATTTTCTTTCTTGTTTCATCATTTTCCAACGGTATCATTTGTTTTAGTATGTCTGAGTTTATTTCTATTCATTTTGGTCTAACTGTAGCTCATTAAAATTTTTGTTAAAACGTTCGTCATTGTTTACATTTGTGTAACTTAATATGTCAGAGTTTCTCAGTGGGTCAGCGTGCAGTTTAATGCCCTGCAAAATTTCTGTCTTATTTATTTATTTTTAATATTTAATGTGTCATTCTGATTTTTTTTTTGTCCTATTGAATTACTAAAAAAAAAATTTTCGTCTTTTAATTCATTATTATTTAATATGACGTAAGAATCAGTAAGGTTCAATTTCAATAATTGCATAATTTCTGTTTTGGGGTAGTATACATTTTTTTTGTGTTAAATGCTTTTGTTTACATTGAAAGTGCTATGTTTTATTTAAATTTTTTTTTGAAAATTAGTAAAATATTCTTAAAAACTAAATAAATATTTATGTGTTTATAATAGTTTTTTATAATAATTGATAATAAAAATACAAAAATATTAATAAATGTTTAAGAATGTTTTGATAATTTTAATAAAATAATTATTTAACATTACTGTTTCTATATATTTTTAACAAATTAAAATAAATACAATATTTTTCGTTTTGTTTTTATAATATTTAAAAAATTTTTCTTTGTTTTACTATTTTTTTTCTTTTTAATTTATGTTTATTAAAAGGTTTCCTTTTTCTCTTCTTTTTTATTATTAAAACCATTTCATTTATTTTACCCATTTTTTTAAATTATTCAATCTTAGTTCTATTTTCATCTATCAAAACATTAGAATAAACAAAAATTTTGTTTCATATCTTCTATTGTTTTAATCTATTTTTCCGTTTTCCTCTATACGAAAACTTAACGAAAAGATTTTTCCTTTCTTAAAAACTTTGAGACAGCAGGATCTGTACGATCTTCTTCAGGTTGAAAGGAAGCGTAGAATTCCATCTATCTTGATCCGAATAGGTATGTAATGAAGTGAAGGATCTTCTGTGGTGGGTGAAATGTAGTGGCAGGAATTTCCTAATTATAAAGGCATTTCTTAATTATTTTAAAAAATTAAAAATCTTTTAAAATTTTTCTTAAACATTTTTTTTTTAGTTTGGTAGGAATTTCTACCGAATCTTAATTATTATTTAATTTAATTTTTTTTTTTTTTTTTTGTCAGGATCTTTTCTTAATTCAATGGAATTTTTAGTCTGGCAGGATAATTAATCTGTTCTGGTCCTAGTGGTCCGAGTGCAGGATCGGTTAGTTTGTTATGGTCCGAGTGCAGGATCGCCATGTAGTGTTAGAAGTGGCAGGATAGTGTAGGATGTGAAGTGTATATTCCCTAATGTGTATTGGTCCCTATAGCCCTTATTTTGTTTAAATAGCTGTTAGGGTACCAGCTGATTTGTAAGGCGTTCAAAGGAACTGCCGAATTTGGATGAGTCTTTAAATTAAAACCAGGCAAGTTATTGCCGAATTAAGTTATTAATTTTAAGTCTAATTTATTTTCAATTTACTGGTGCTTATATACTATACATGAGATTTTAACTTAACCGTTCTAACTTAGTTTAATTATTTACATCTTTATGTTTGTCTTTGTCAGTCATATGGAGATATCAATATATCGTAACAATAACAAACTCTCTTGCCAATCAGAATGTTGCAAGTTGGAATGCACTCAATTCTCACTCAATGAAATGTCATTCACTTACATTCCGATTGTCGTCATTTGTTTATACCGTTATTTGATACTTAAAATACCCTACTCTATATAAGTTGGTAAGTGTTGGTTTAAGAGTAGTTTAAGGGTATGCGGTGGCGACTTACGAGGTACACTACAATCCAGAAAAATCTGTTCAAGAGCTTTAAAATGATACCAATATTGGCCATATACGTTTAGAATTGCAGTGGAAAATCACATATTTATATGAAAACTTTAAACGTTCATAACTCGAAAACTAAGCGTTTGCGCCAACATTTTTATTTTTTATTTTTTCTTCTTATTTTTCCATTTTCCATCAACCTGGGTACTTTTTTTTTTATTTGGAGCTGCGTCGGTAAACTAGATTTGTTCCTATATTTGTACTTCCCTATTTTAAATTCCTAAATTCGACGCTAACTTTTTGTTTATACTGCAAATACCCATTATTTGGGTATTTTGGTTTCCCGGTTTTTAAATTCCCAAATTGGACGCTATTTCTTCAACGCTATCTTGGCTCACGTTTGTTATTTCAATTGTTTACACACCGATCAGCTGGTTTCTTGCAAGATTTCACTGGATACCGTCTGCGTACTTTTTGAGATATTCTCAGCCGAAAGAGTAAAATTTGTCTTACTCTCCCAAAAAAATTTACTGAGTATTTGCTACTGGAAAAGTACGCAGACAGACCTAATATTAGTATTGTGGTTATTTTATTGAACAGTTAATGGTTTTTAATCCAAATTAAGATATTTTAATTAGGCTTAAGTTCATTGAATTTAATTTTCATTAAATTATTTTTATGAAGACAGGAATTTTACAACATGAAATTAATTAAAATTGTATTGATAATTTTTCATTCTTGACTGCGCTGAGATTTGAACCCAGGCTTTCACGGACAGGTTGCCCAGACTAGTTTCGATTGTAACCACACAATCTCGTCGGTGGGGTTTGCCGTTTTACTCACTCGGCTATTGCAGCCGGATGACGTCAATTGTATAAATTAATAATATCACATTATTTTTACTGTAATGTAGAAAATTTTCTCAAGTCTGAGAATAATTAATGGGTACTCAAATATTCCTGTATATTCGTCGCTTCTTTAACTTGCAAATTTTGGCTGGCAAAGTGTTTGTTTACTTTTTAGTATTTTTGAGAGCAATTTCTTTAAATTTCTACTTACTCTCTCTTTGCAAGTTTCTGCAAGTAAAGTAAATGAACACACCTTATTTCTTTCGCTGACGTTTCGCTTGCATTTGACACTTAAGGCCTCGTTACTCTTACGTAAACGTATACGTTGCTGATCAGCTGTTCCGTTTTCCTTACCAAGTCTATGTATAAATAGGTAACTCTTACGTAAACGTAAAGTTCAGTTGCGGATGAACCTGATAAAATTAAAATTTCTCTCCGTTTTTACGTATCCGCTCTTAAGAATTTTATTTTTGTTGTCAACAGAACTTATTATCCGGCGGTTAACTTTTCGGTTGTGTTAATAAGATTCTCTTTTTAATATATATAAATAAATATAAATATATATTATAAATGAGGTGTAAGTTTGTTTGTTTTACAATAACGTCCAAAACCCGTTTTTGGTTAAACTTGGTAAGAAGATAGAATGTTACAGCGAAATTACTATATGCTATATTTTTCCGGAATTTTGGAGCAGGCCGGAATA
Organism: Pollenia amentaria; assembly: GCA_943735925.1. Classification (NCBI taxonomy): domain Eukaryota; kingdom Metazoa; phylum Arthropoda; class Insecta; order Diptera; family Polleniidae; genus Pollenia; species Pollenia amentaria. Next base: position 84,601,484 of record OX031007.1, on the reverse strand, counting down.
AAATGGTAAACAATTAGCAAAACCCAATTTTTTGGAAATAACCCTATAATCTTAAATCCAAATTTTTTCTTACGAATTTCTAATCGGAAAATCGGCATTAAAAAGGCAAATTTCAGGTCAATTTTGATCAATTTAGACTGAAAAATTGTAATAATTTTTTTTGGCTTAAACTACCATTAGTGATAGAGGTTTGAAAAAATTCAACATTTTTTATTTTTCGAATTTATTCTATGAGTTAAAATTCAGTTATTTTATAAAGGTTTTTGTAATAGTTCTATTCCTTTAATTTTTTAGGAATGACTTTATACACTACCAGACTATTATCTTGTATCTTCTTGTTACATTTTACCTTAGCTATCCATTGGATAGCAATGAAGTATATTGTATGTACAGGAGAATTTAGAATTATTAGACACCAGCAGAATGTAATGCATTTTCTGGCCCGCTACGGTCTTCGTCAGCAATCTTTGTGTCACACTGGATAGTGTGAAAATGCATTACATTCTGCTGGTGTCTAATAACTGTAAATTTTTCTGTACATACAACTAAAGTTATAGCAAATATTAAATTCTAGTCACAAAACGGTAAAAATGCGTACTTTTTTTGTAAACCTATTTTCTTTCACATAAAGGTAGCAAACAAATAAAGTACATTTAAGGGCAAACAGGGTAAAAATTCGTACGTTTGGTACTTTTTTGTGAACACGTTTTTTGCAGTTATTTTGATGGTATGTCCCCGAGCATCTCCGGAAATAAACAGCGTGTATGCACATATATAGTAAGATCAAATTTGTACTTAAAGATATATTAATAAAGTCTTAAAAAAATTTTAAGGTCCATAACTCCTTAACTAGGTGCTTAGGTGCAAAAAACTATATCAAAAGTTTGTATGTTATAGCATATTTCAATGCTGTACATACAAACATATCTGTAAATATACATATGCACGTATATACTTTTCTACTTCTTTTTTAGAAAAGTGTCGATATCGTTATGTATTGGCGATTTTAAACATGAGACATGGCTAAATAAATCTATCCCAGACAGTTTAATATGCTTACATGGTTACAAGGTCTTTCGGTTTGACAGAACAGGAAGGGGAGGTGGAGTTGCAGTTTTTATCAAGAACTCTATTACAAGCAAGCTTCAATCTAAATCAGGAGAATGTGAAAACATAGAATATGTGTTCGTGGAAGTTTCAAAGGAAAGTAGTAAAATGCTCGTGGGATGCGTTTATAGGCCAAGTCGTGACGTGCCCTACGCTGATTTCTTTAGCAAACTGGAGACCTTAACTATGCGTTACAATAATGTATGTATACTTGGTGACTTCAACTCAAATGTGTTAAGAGAGTCCTCGCTTAAGGACAGCATGGGGGCCATAGGACTTATCCCTATTAATACAACAGTGCCCACGCATTTTACCTCAACATGTAGCACTCTACTTGATCTCATTTTCGTTGAAAACCTATCAAATGCTCTTTTCTATGACCAACTTGCTGCCCCCTGTTTTTCTAAACATGACCTGCTATTCCTAACTTATGATTTTAATTTTCGTCATGAAAATCAAGTGTTTCTATATCGTGATTTTGAAAACATCGACTTTAATATTCTCTATGAAACATTTTATTCTCTGAACTGGGACTATTCCTATTTCTTGTCGTCAGCTAATGATCAACTGGCTTTTCTGGAATCAAACATATCTACTCTTTTCGATAGCAGTGTACCTATTAAACAGAAGAAAATTACAACAAATAAAAAACCATGGTTTACTGCAGAAGTTTTGCAAGTGATTAAAAACAGAGATTTGGCTTACTCCCGTTGGAAACGTTTTAGAACGTTGAGTCTGAAAACTGCTTTTTGTATTGCCAGAAGAGACGCAAATAAAAAAATACGTATGGCAAAGTCAAAATTCTACTCCGACAAGTTCAGTGCTGCAGTAAGTTCCAAAAATACCTGGAAAACTATTCAGGATATAGGAATTGGCAGGAAGTGTAGCAACAGTGGCTGTACACTTGACCCGGATGAACTCAACAAGGCTTTTACCAATTTCCCCATAAATTCTGCAGACGTCTCAGGAATACAGAACGATTACAATAATGTAGATTCTTGTTTTAATCAAACCCAAATTCCATTCGCGTTCTTATGTGTCGATCAAACAGATGTGATTTCTAGCTTCGTTTCTGTCAAATCAAATGCAGTTGGTTTCGATAACATGCATCCGAAATTTATCAGAATTATACTTCCGTTGATTCTTCCCTTTATTACACATCTCGTCAACACCATTATAACAACAAGTACGTTTCCTGAAAAATGGATATATGCAAAAATAATTCCAATACCTAAGTCAAACACTGAATATAGGCCAATCTCAATATTGAGTTTTCTTTCCAAAGCATTTGAAAAATTATTGTGCCCAAATGACCACATATATTAATGAAAATCACTTAAGGCTAGTTTACATGGTAATACAATGTATTACGACTTTGTGGAATCAAAATATTATGAAATTCTCTCCGTGTTTAAAATAAAAAAATAAAACTCTGTTGGTAAGTATTTTTCATGTTTACACGGATGGTTTAAGTAAAATAAAAGCAAAGTGAGTTAATAGCAAAAAAGCAGATGGCTGCAGTTTTACAATATTTACAAAAACAACATGAACATTTCCTGAGTTGATTCTGCTTGTTTTTGTAATTTTATAAAAATGTTACCACCTTCAATATACTGTTAAAATGCGACTCTGGTGTGATGAGAATACATAAGTTTCTAAAATGGTTTAGAAAATAAACATTTACCGACCGTTTGTCAAATTTTGTATCCGTATTCTCTCTTACTCAATGCATTTTGCTTTTACATGATAAGATTTTTCTCTTTCTACATCATTTTTTGACATGTCGTAACACATTGTATTACCGTGTAAACTAGCCTTTAATGACATGCAAGCAGTCTGGTTTCCGAAATCAACATAGTTGCGTAACAGCTTTAACTGAAGTGACTGAGAACATAAGACCTGATCTCGATAATAGAAAAGTGAACTTTTTAGTACTTCTTGATCATTCTAAGGCGTCCGACACGGTTAATCATCAAATACTTTCTTTGAAACTGAAGAATCTCTTCAACTTTTCAACAACGGCTACATCAATATTATATTCTTACCTCACTAACCGTTTTCAGTCTGTATGTGTCAATAATAATATTTCCACGCCCATAGCAGTCTCAAGGGGAGTTCCTCAAGGTTCAATATTGGGGCCATTGCTGTTTTTCATCTACGCTAATGATTTGCCACAACAACTGCAACACTGCAATATACACATGTATGCTGATGATGTTCAGGTGTACCTCAGTAGCCCAGTAATCTCCGTAGCGGAGAATGTTGAAAAACTCAACCATGATCTGAACAGAATCGTCCGCTGGGCAGACAGAAACGGTTTGTGTCTTAATCCTCAAAAATCAAAATTTATGATAATACATAGGAGATCCCAACATATCACCGGCATTAATGTATTGATTAACAACCAGCCTATTGAGATTGTTCAAAAAGTGAAAAATTTAGGGATAGTTTTTAATAACAACTTGACTTGGTCAAGTCATATGGATGCACTAGTGGCACAGACTTACCAGAAGTTAAGATCGCTTTGGGCTACACAATATTTTACACCGCTCAACGTAAGGAAGCTCCTGGCCAAGTCGTATTTAATTCCAGGACTTTTGTATGGCTGTGAACTATTCGGTAAGTGTGACTCTAAAAGTAAGAGGAAACTTAATGTACTTTACAATAACATTATAAGATACGTTTATAGACTGCAAAGGCATGATAGAGTTTCATCGTATTCAAAATGTCTTTATGGTGTATCATTTGAGAACTTAATAAATATTAAAATGCTAATGTTTTTGCATAAAATCATTTACAGTAAAGTACCAGCTTGCTTATTTAATATGATTCACTACACAAGATCCTTGAGAGGGAAAAGGTTGATAATACCTGTGCATTGATGCCTTATATCGGAATGGTAATTTTTCATCAATGCGGCACGTCTTTGGAATTCTCTTCCTCCTTACATTCAGCAAGTGAGCAACGCAATACAATTCAAACAACATATTTTTAATTTCTTCAATAAATAGACCACAGGTCATACAACTTTCCTCTTTTAATTTTTTTTAATTTAAATTTGTTTTAATTTTGAACTTATAATTTTTATTGCTTTTTTTTGTACTTTTTAATTTTTATCTTGTACGTTTTAATTTTGTTTTAATTTTGTACTTTTAATTTTGTTTTAATTTTGTACTTTTAATTTATTTTTTTTTTTTAATTTTAATTAATTTTTATTTATTAAATTGTTGTGGCTTTTTTTCTATTAACATTAATACTCTTGCTCTATAATTATAAGATATATTCTTGTTGAGCAGGATTTCAATAAATAAATAAATAAATAAAATAAATTAACAACATGCTTTAAAGAAACACTGAGTGCAAAATCAAAACAAAACAAAATTTTTTTAATTTCATTTTCTTTGTTTTTTTAACACACTTTAACAACATATGACACGTTTACGTATTTTTAGTAACTATCAACCATTGAAGTCGACCGCAACGTTTACGTATCCGCAACATTTACGTAAAGAGTAACGAGGCCATTAGGCCCTAATTATGTAAAGCGCAACGCAACGCACAAGAATAACATTGAAAGCACAAACAATATCATAAATATTTTGTAATATTGTTGTTGCTTTTCCTCATTCTTAGTTATTCTCGTTAAAGTTTTTTTTTTAACAATTTGTTCCCAACAAACGTTTTTCAAAAGTCACTCATACTATATTTTAACCCATTATGCAAAATTTAGGACTTGTGACAAAAATTTGAAAACGGGGCGTAATAGAGGAATCTCTGGGCTACATTTCCTCATTCTTAGTTTTTCTCGTTAAAGTTTGTTTTAAGCAAGTTTACTCCAACAAACTTTTTCCAAAAGTCATTCAAGTATATGGGTGCAAAAGTCATTAAAATGTGAAAAATGGGGTGAAAAAGCCATTAAAATTTAAATCGAATAAGAAATCTTTGTTGGGAGAAAAAACACACAGCTGATAAGCGCTTTTTTTATTTTTTGTGTGTTTATGAAGAGCCAGATGCAGGGATGTTGTGGTTGTTGTTGTTTTGCTTGTTGTAATGATCGAGTGTTTACGAAACAAAAAAAAATATTTATTGTGGGTAGATAGATTGACAGACAGGCATAGAGATAGATAGCCATACAGACCTTGTAGAAGCAATTGGAAAATATTGTTGAAAGCCTTATTTTTTTTGTTTTGAATTAGGTGATGAAAAATAAAATTATTAGATGGACAGAAAAAAAGGAAAAATAAATAATTAAATTGTGAATTTATTAAGGCTCAATCATGTAAAACGCAGCGTACGCCAAAGAATAACATTGAAAGCACAAACAATGTCATAAATATTTTGTAATTTTGTTGTTGCTTTCAACAGAAATTCATGTACCGTTTGAAAATTTTAAATGACACAAGCAATGGAGCGTTCGAAATTTTAAAACGCAATGTGAATTTCTGTAGGAAGCAACAACAAAATTACAAAATATTTATGACATTGTTTGTGCTTTCAATGTTATTCTTTGGCGTTACGCTGCGTTTTATATGATTAGGGCCTAAGTTATTAAAAATTTTGTAGATGTAATTGATGTTTAAAATTCGGCTACTTAATAATAAAGAATTTTTGACATACAACTACCTAAATATTTTCGGATAAGAAAGTGTATGTTATGGAAAGTTAGTCAGACAGACAGACAGGCCGGCTTTGTAAAAGCAATTGGTTTTTCAATTTTATTTAGGTGGAAGAATAAATTCAAAGTATTTGTTTTGATTGATAAAAGAAAAGAGAAAAAAAATATATGTCTATAATGAAAATATTTTTGATGAGCCTTCTTTTGTTTATTATTCTGAATTTGGTGTTAAACAAATTAATTGAGCGATTGACATGTGTTAAAAATGCTAGTAAATGTAGGTCAACATTTTTCTATCTATAAATTATGAATTTATTGAGTTATTAAACATTTTATAGAAGCAAAAAAAAAATTTTTTTTTTTTGTTGATAAGTAAATTTACGATTGCATAGATATTTGAAAGTATATACATATAAGGTTTTTAAATATATTCTATTCATTAGTTTCTAAAGTATACTTGCTTAAGAAAGCAAATAAAAATAAAAAAATATTTAAAATAATAATAATGGATAGTGTACTAATTTGTGAAATTTGTCAAAATCAGTATAAAAGCAATAACAATTTAAAAAAACATGTAAAAATTCATGTACCATGTGATGTGTGCAATCATATATCCTTGACATCAATGGAGAGGAAAAAATATATGGAAATCCATCTAGATTTCCTTCAACAACAACAACAACAACAAGTGGAAGAAATGGATGAACATCCTTCAACATCGGCTTCATCTAGGAAGCGTCTGTCGATGTTACAATCAAATAAACCATTTAAACAACAAAAGCCTGAGTCATGTGTAGAAGCTTTTATTATGTGTGAGGATTGTAATGTTAAAATTCAACCTCAACAATGGTTTATCCATTGCTCACAACCGGACACAAGAAAAATATACAGGAAAGAATTGGAAACCGGATTCAATTAATAAAAAATTCATTTCAATCTCCACTATTGACGTATCGTTTCCCGAAAGGAGATTTGAATTTGAATGTAAATGAATATTTGAAAAAGGGCCAAATGTATGTTCAGAAATTATTAAATAATTGTCTGTCTGAGCACATAATTGGGAAATTTTATTTTGAATTGACTGCTCGATATAAGCTACCAGCACATCCTCTTAAACCAGAAACTGATATGTACCACAATACGGAAATTATACGTTTATCAAGGGCAGACAATATAGACTCAGCTCTCACATTTCAATTTGAAAAGATTAAAGCAAAGAGATCTGAGTTTCAAGAAAGAGATTCTGGTTGGACGCTTATCCAAATTAAATGTCTAGAAATTAATATTAACAAAGCATCACCATTATCCGGATCCCAGTACATACCAACACCTGTAGAGCTAATACGAAAACATGCTTGCGTTAACGTTCAAAATAATGACGTCTTCTGCTTAAAGTAGAGTATTATAGCAGCATTTTATAATGGTTATGATATTTATGTACATAGGCAGACAATTTATAAAATTAATAATATTTCTGAGCCAAGTATTACGCTTGGTTGCGGTAGAATACTTAACTTCACTTCAATGCAATTTCCCGCTGATGTGAAGGATATTAAGTATTTTGAAAAAAATAATACAGAAATTAGTATAAATGTGTTTAATAAAGAATATTTCTAGGTAATTAGCATAAACTTATAAAAAATTTTTTAAAAAAATCTATTCAATTTAATAAATTAATTTCTTATTTTTGTTTTTTTTTTTAGATTACTTTCAAGTCAAATATCAGCACATAATGGAAGAATTATATTTTGCAATGTATGCCTTTACCACACAGACATAGCGAAAAAAATGCTTATTCACAAAGAAAAAAAAATGTGGAGAGTGCATTCCCAAGATGCCGGAGGGAGACAAATCCATCATAATATACCACCATTATGAAAGGCAGATGGAAGTTCCATTTATTGTGTATGCGGATTTTGAATGCGTTCTCGAGGAAGTAGATGTAAGTAGTATTAATGAAAATGGTAGATATATAAAAAAAAATGTTCCATGTGCATATAGTTTTAATATTAAGTGTAATTTTAATGAACATTTAGATAAGTTCCAAATGTTTAGTAGTAGTAGTAGTAGTGATAGTTGTGTTAATGTAGGGCAGCATTTTGTTAATAATTAAATAAATTAATGTAGACAAATTTATAAGAAGTATTATGAAAAAATTGTCCCCATGCATTCATTAACTCCCTTTGAAGAAGAACAATTTTTAAACTCTATTAACTGTCATATTTGCGGTTTAGAACTAGGGGATGAACTAGCTGTGAGAGATCACTGCCACTTATCAGTGTAATTTAAATTTTAAAATTCCAAATTTTATTCCTATATGTTTTCACAATTTTTCGAAATATGATTGTCACTTATTTATTAAAGAATTACTTAGTATTAAAGGGGAGACAAATGTAATTCCAATAAATAAAGAATTATACATTTCTTTGTCGCAAACTGTTCGGGTATATACTGACAAAGAAATTTATGATTATATAAATGAGTTGTATATAAGAAAAGTGAAGCAAAATATTCCTCAGCATATTATTTCAAAACAACTTGAAAAGGTGCGAGATTATAAAACTGAAAAAATGGGCTTAGATTTTAAGAGTCTTTAAGATTTATGGCATCTGGTATGGAATCATTAGCTAGTAACCTCAATGATCAAGATTTAAATGCAGTTAGAAAATACTTTCCAATTGCTGAGAAGTTTTCTCTTATGAAGCGAAAGGGTGTTTTTCCTTATGAATATTTAAATTCATTTGAAAATTTAAATGAAAAGAAACTCCCACCAATTGAAGCATTTTATAGTAGGTTAAATGAAAAAAATGTTCAGAAGAAGATTATTTGACGTATTCATAAATAAATTATTTAAACTTGAAATCTGTTTTAAGAAACATTTGTATAAACATTTTGTTTTAAAATAAATTTCAAAAGTACTTAGGCCCTAATCATGTACAACGCAGCGCAACGCCAAACAATAACATTGAAAGTACAAACAATGTCATAAATATTTTGTAATTTTGTTGTTGCTTTCAACAGAAAAAATTTATGACATTGTTTGTGCTTTCAATGTTATTCTTTGGCGTTGCGATTTGTTGTTCATGATTAGGGCCTTAAATTATTGATAATGAATCTCGCCCCCACCCTGGAGGTGTACTGCACTGCAGTAGACTTAGTGTTACAGTTTTTAACTCAGCTATCGAGATCGATGAGGGACTACACTTTGCAGTGTATTTATGTCGTCACAACTTAATTCACATTAAAAATTGAATTTCTGTCAAAAAACCGAAATGAATTGATCTAGAAAAACTAAGAGATACGTATATTTTTTTAAACTTTTTTCAAAACCTGATCAGTTTGATCATGGGTGAGGCCAGTGTTATAAACATATGTATAAAATAAATTGTTTTGTTGTTTTCATTTTTAAAAATTTATGTTACGTATATAAAACCTTTTAAATATTTAAAAAGTGTTTATTAAAAAAAGTAGCATTTTAAGGCAACACATTGATCCCGAAAAATCCCGGGATTTTCAAAAATCAGTCCCGATTGGCATCCCTAGTACATGGCAATGATAAAAATATAAAAAAACTAAAAGAAGTCTTGTTTTTCTCGTTGAAAACAAGACTTGTACATTAATCGCAAAAAAAAAAAAGCAAATGTGACCGATTTTTAATTGTAGGGCAATAATATGTGTTTTATTGTTGTACAGATGAAACTTTATCGATTTGCACCGAAGTTCAAATGCTGTTAGTGTCTAAACTTCAACAATTGTTGGGATATAAGAAATAAATTTTCTAAAAAAAATTAACTGCTTTGTTTACTAAAGATATTTTATGTTTACTAAAGCGACATGGCGACATAATCAAGATGAGTACATGGGTAATGAGAGTTTAAGTTCACTTTGGTGTAAAAGCCATTAAAATGGCGCAAAAGCCATTAAAATGGGTGCAAAAGCCATTAAAATTGATTGGTGGATGCAAAAACCATTAAAATGGGTGCAAAAGCATTAAAATTGAAATCGAATATAAAATGTTTGTTGGGAGAAAACACACACAGCTGATAAGCGGTTTTTTTATTTTTTGTGTGTGTTTATGGAGAGCCAGATGTAGGGATGTTGTTGTTGTTGTTTTGCTTGTTGTAATGATCGAGTGTATACGAAAAAAAGTATTTGTTGTGGGTAGATAGATAGACAGACAGACAGACATAGAGATAGATAGCCATACAGACCTTGTAGAATCAATTGGAAAATATTGTTGATAAGCCTTCCTTTTTCTGTTTTGAATTAGGTGATGGAAAAAAATATTGGATGGACAGAAAAAAAGGAAAAATAACTAATTAAATTGTGAATTTATTAAGTTATTAAAAATGTTGTAGATGTAATTGATGTTTTAAATTCGGATACTTAATAATAAAGAATTTATGACATACATACATATACCTAAATATTTTCGGATAAGAAAGTGTATGTTATGGAAAGTTAGTCAGACAGATAGACAGACAAATAGACAGGCTGGCTTTGTAAAAAGCAATTGGTTTTTCACTTTTTATTTTGGGTGGAAGAATAAATTCAAAGTATTTGTTTTGATTGATAAAAGTAAAAAAAAATATATATATATATATATATATGTCTGTAGCAGTGATGGAAAATTGAGTACTATGGTACTTTTTCTTTTCAGAAGTACCACAGTACCCCCACGTCAGGTTTAGACCTCTTATATTTTTATGCTTCCTTGTAAAGAAATCCAGGGTGACTTTTTTAAACACTGACAAAATATTGTACGGGCCAATAACATACAATTTAAAGTTATTTTTCGTTCATGTTTTTTGTTGCAAAAATATTGATTTTCTTCAAGCACCAATGTCAATTTAAATGCGTTTCAAATACATGGTTTCGATAACAGTATAATATGTATAAACTATTTTTACTCACCAATAGTTAACAAACATATTTTGAGCACCACTAGAAAACTTTTTCTTCGGGAATGGAGAACGAAAATTAAAAGATGCTTTGAAACTTTACAAAAAATGGAGGCTGCTTCCAGTGGGTTAATATTTATACAATTCTAGAAAGTATATGCTCATGTCAAATCAGCAAGGCGCAATGTTGATTGAAAATCATAGTCAATTTCGGCTAAAGTACGGATTTTATTTAAATTTATCATTGTTTCATATTAATTTTAAATGAATAATGTCAAAATAACGTTGCTCAATATTGAATCCATAAAATCGTGTTTTACGTGTTATGTGTGAAAACAACAACACTCCAAGAAAAAATACATGAATTTTTTATTTTTATATATAAAATAATATAAAAAACAAAGGCGAATTCTCGTATTATTTAGTTGAATACATCAAATTCTCGAAGAAGAATGATGACGAAATCATATCGGGCCTTTTCTGCTGGTGCCTTTTAATTGTGAGTGCTTCTGTAAACATCGGGGAAAACAACAATGTGCAACAGGAACATAAATAATAATATTCTTTCTCTCTCTTAAATTCAGGGGGTAAAGGCCCAACCATAATATGCATGAGGCCACTTAAGTCAACTTAAGCAACTGTGCGAATGCATTTAAACATATGTGGCCAACTATAATGTTCTTAATGAAACTTTTCCTTAAGTTTCGTCAAATGTCATTTGCTGAAGCAAAGTGCCAAACTGAACGCACATTCCGTACGGAATCAGCTGTTTGTGCGTTGTTACAAAAAATAAAATTAATTTAAATGGATAAAGAAAAACAAGAATATAGAAAAAGAGGAATTTTACATATTTTAATTTTGAAATCATTTTTTATTAATAAGTAAGTACAACAATCACCAATTTTTTTCTTTTTATAACGTTCCTGGCAAATTAAATAAATTATAAAATAATAAAATACAGGGCTGTAATGTTTGGTACTTCTTTATTTGAAGTACTCGCAAGAAATCAAAATAGTGCACAAATATGTAACATGGATCATAAGTTTATGTAAGTACATTATGGCCACCTTTAAATCTCTTTTAATTTTCTTATGCATTTGACAGACTTTTCGTTAATTTTTGACAGTACTTTAAGCTAACTTATGCATATTATGGTTGGGCCTTAAGTGTTTACAATCATTCTAAAACAAAAACATATGTAGATTCTGAAGCTTCTTACTATTATTTCATACTCAAATTAAACTGATTCTACTTTAAATACAAGTTGGTTTAACTTGAAACAACTTTAATTCAACGTGAGTCCTAGTGTTATTTCAATATAAATTTAATTTTGCTCTAACTTTACTGGAATGTTAAATTAATATGAATTAAGGTTATTTAAAAAAAATATATTGCTAGCAAGTTATTGTAACCGAAAAATTTAAAATCAACCTCGTTTTCGACGATTTTACATTGATTTTCTTTTGTGTGTTTTCTGACCAAAATTTTATTTTTTATATTAAAATTAATATATTTTTTACTTTTTTAAATTGTTGTGTTTTTTGAGTATATTTTTGAATAAGAAATATGTTTTATAAAAAGTACCAAAATATTGTATAAAGTACTCTTTTGCTTGGTGGTCAGTACCATCTTAATTTTTAAATTTTCCATCACTGGTCTGTAGTAGCGATCGGGTGGAAAATGAAAATATTTTTGATAAGCCTTTCTTTTGTTTATTGTTCTGAATAAGGTGTAGAACAAATTAATTGAGCGATTGACATGTGTTAAAAACGCTAGTAAATGTAGGTCAACATTTTTCTGTCTATAAATTATGAATTTATTTAGTTATTAAAAATTTTATAGATGCAATTGGTGTTTCAATTCTATTTGGAGTGGATAGGGAAATATGAAACTATTCTTGATAATTATGTGAAGAAAAAATTTATTAGGTGAACAATCAGACAGACAGATAGTATTTATACTAGTTTGCATGGATTTTCCTATATAAAAAGTATAAAAAGGCTTAGTGGAGTATACTTCTGAAAACTAGGTTTATTTACATTTGAACACTGAAGATTTGAACAATGAATTCGAGCCAGTTGGAAATTGAATTTGTGGACGAAAATTCCGTGGAAGCAGCAGAGAAGATAATACTTAGACGCCTATAAATGCGTTTATCGACGAAGCTATAGCGAATATGCTAAAAAAAAACCCAGGAATTGAAATCCCCAACAACCAGCTGGTAGTTGAGGATTTTCTGGACGATGAAGAGGGAGATACTATCATTTTGAAGGCAAATGATGGTTTTTATTTGGACGAAGATGGAGATCGTTGTAATAGGGAAGTAGATTTAAGTTTATAGATGTAGTTGTAGATTTTCAATTCAAATACATTTAAGAAATTAATAAATAAAATATATATAATAAAAAAACTAATAAAATTGAAATTGAAATTTTTTGTTTTTTTACAATGGGTGGGGGTATAATTAGAGCAAATAACTTATGTTAAAACTAAGTGCAACCAAAAATTTTTCTATAAATTGTGAATTTATTTAGTTATTTATTACATTTCATTATAAATTATCAAACGATGAATATAAACGCGGAATTAATTGCTTCATTCAATAAATTAAATATGAAACACAATTTAAGTGTTAAAAATATGATAGGTGGAAAGGACTATACTATTACAGGAGCTGAATGGGTAACTACAAAATATGGAGATGCCATTGTCTTGGAATTGGATGGATCTATGCTTTATCTTCCTAAAAGGTTTAATGCCTTAACTGAAAATGATGTTGGGAACCTATCAACTGGCGCATATGACATTGTTAAGATTCCTTTAGATGATGAAAAGGATAACATTAATTATAAGCTAGAAATAACGATGGCTGCTCCTATGAAAGGATATTACCCTTATACTCAATTTAATACTTTTAAATAAAATAATTTTTCAATATTAAGATTAAACAATAAAAATAAATTATTATAAATTCTAGTATTTTGTATTTTATTAGTATATATGTATATAAATATATATATATATACATACATAAATAAAACTCAAAAAGTTTATTTAACAAAAAAAAAAAAAAAAAAAAAAAAACAACAGTTTTTATTCTTTATTTTACATAAATTAAATAAGAAGAAGAAAAGTAGGTATTAGAATGTATTAAAAAAAAAGATTATATAACTTTTCGAACAATTCCAGTTAAAGGTGTGTACTCCATCATACTATCGTGTAGGATTAAACAATAAGCATTTGTATTTTCTGGTACTGGACTACTTGTCTCAAACTCAATTTTCACATCGATAGGTCCATTTTTAACAATTTAATTTTGATAACTAACATCAACTACTGCAATTGGAATATTTTTAAATTTCTCACATGAAAGAAGAGGTTGTGCTTCTCTCACATAGTAATTGGGTAATGAAACACCCTCCTTGATAATCTTCATTATTTGTATTTTTCGTGTATCTGATGATTAATATGTGGTATTCTCCATGTTATGTTTTTAATCGATAAACTCAATTTTTCATTAGCATCCGTAGAGTAATACGCCTTATCATCATTTGAACTTCGTAAAAGAATAAGTTCATGTTTACTATTTAAAATTATTTTATTGAAATCCTCAGCAAATCCCAATAGTAGTTTAAGGGGAATATAAAAATTACATTTTCGCATTGACAGGTCTCCAGAAATATTCCACCCTCCACTTCTCATCATATTGCTTTCAAATTCATTTAGTGAGACATAATTCTTAATTGTACTGGATATTCCCAAGTATCGAGTACGATCAATTTCAACACCATTAATCTCATACCGTATTTCATCAAATAAGTATGCAACACAATTATTCCTCAATCTAGTATTTTGTGATGCTTCTTCACCTTTAGTGTTTTTTATGTTTCCTTCTATATATAAGTAGCTTTCAGACGGAAGAACATATAAGTCTTGATTTTGTAGTGAAATTCGAATTTCATCATTGTTTTTAAAGGAATGAATATAGGACACATAGCTGTGATAATCTTTTTTTTATTATATTTTCATCAGAATATGGGTTTTCAATGACATTGAGTGTATTAGACATTTTCTTTATTTTTAACTTAAGCAATTTTAAAAAGGCTGTATTTTTTTCGTTAATGATGCTATTGTAGCTTTAATATGATTAGTAGGAATGTCTCTATTAACTTTAATGTGCTTAGTTTTATTGTAAATGATCATTTTTCCCTGGGTCTTAGATGTAATCTAAGTGTTATTTCTTCGCCTCTGAAATTTACTGCACGATTTTCATTATCAACAATCCAAATTTTGAGATATGTTATTTCTTTGACGTTTACTGGTAAATAAATTAGGTTATTAGCAATAACATCTAATTTATACCCTGGTGGTACGTCTAATGCGAACTCGTGTAGTATATGTGCGGAAGAGTTATTCATATATGCTCCTGTTATGATGTTACACTGAATTTGTATAGCATTCACTTTTAATATATTTACAGGTTGATTTGATATATGTTTCATACCAGCCTTTAAAATTTCTTCACTGAAACCTAACAGATTACCAATGGATCGTTTTCGATTAAATAAAATTGCATCGTGGGAGGAAGTTATTTCAATTTGTAAAGTATTATTATTAGCTTTAATGAGAATAGATTTATTGAAATTTTTATACTGCCTAACTATATAATCAACAATATCTTGTAACTCGTATGATACAATAGGAATTTCCATTATTTTATCTCCTATATGAAATAAATTATTATCATAATATATATTAGGAATAGAGTTATATGAATGAAAATCAACTAGGGAACATTCATAGTCATCTTTTAAAACTATTGGTGGGAAATAATTTGCCGTTAGGATTGATGAATTTCCACTTAAAGCTAAAGTAATTGACATCCTGAATGGTAAATTGTAAATGAAATGAAAATGCTTGAGTTTTTTGTTTTATTAAATTTATACATTTATTAGAAAAAAACTTTTTTATTTGTTTTCTTATAATATTTCGTTTTTACTTATCCAAGAATTATGTTGGTTTGGAAAACCAAACCATTTAACATACGCTTTATCACCTTTTTCTTTTAAAATTTTTTCCACCAGAAATGTATTAGGATAACATGTACGACGTATTTCTTCCTTGTAAAATGCGCCTTTTATAGGATATCCTTGATAGTCTTCAAGTAAAATGTGAATGGGTAGGTGTTCTGTATCGTTTTTATTTTAAATATTTATGTAGTCCAGTTCGGTGTATAACCTTTTTCAAATATATGTTTATATTTACCTATGCGAACATAGTCCCTAACCTTAAACCGTGATGATTTAAACATTTTTAAATTATTATATACAGTATTCAGTAAATATTGTTCATGTTCAGGTTTTACATCCATAGGTGCCATTTTTATTGTACTGTGAGTTTTTCTATTATATTTTTTAACTAGGTTTTTATAATTATCAATCCAGTGAAATGTTCCATTATAACTAAATTCTCTCCACATCATACCTTTTAGTGTTCGATTAAAGCGTTCAATAATTGAAGCTTTCACAATTGAATATTTACGCATTAGTAAACCTTATTAAAAAAATATTTTCCGTCATCTGTTTGTAAATTTTTAGGTATTCGCCCCTGACTTAGTATTTCCTGAAAAGCTTTGGAAACTTCATATGCGGTTTAGGCTTTAATTGCTGCAGCCCAAGCATATTTTGAAAATTTATCAATGACTGTTATCATATATTTGTATCCGTTGTTTATAATGGAATAGTATCCCATTACGTTTTTAACAGGCAGGATTATTTATTTTTTTAATTTTTTTGGTAGATTATCAAAAATAATGATATTAAAAACTCGTATGCAAAATATCAAGAAATTTTAATTTTATATTACATGCAAATTTACAGTTTACAATTTTTTTTAGTGGAAAAACGTTTCATATCCACAATCGCGATGTCATTTAAAACGTTTTTCCACTTCACAAGCGGCTTTTAAAACGTTATTCCACTTTGCAAAACCAGTTCGTTTGTATAATTTTGCTGGTAACTTACAACGTTCTTCCACTGGATGACTCTTTGTACCGCAATTTGACGGCGTTCAGTTGCATAATTTTGGGTTATTTGAGGTTTAAACAGTGTAAGAGAGTAATGTTAATGGTAATCTGCAAAAAAACAGTTTTTGCAAAAAGTGGCTTTTACAACGTTATTCGCGGCTTTGCTTCAATTCCCTTTGTTATTACTTTCCGTCTTAAGAAATTCTTACGCGCTTGGGAATGTAGTTCATTTATTATCGTTCTGTTTTCCATTATGTTGTTGTTGTTGTGATGAAAGCGTAATCATTACACTATATATATCAGAATTTTTTTTATTTAAATCTTTTATTTCATTTCTAACAATTAAAACTTCTTTGTTTATACCCCTTTTTAAATGTTCTTGCATATGGGTCATTTGTGTATTCACATAATTTTTGTTAACAGCATCTGCCCCATTCATTGGAGGTGAGAAATGTAACATTCTTTTATTCTCTATATCAATATTATTTACGTTGAGTGTGATACAGAATTTTTTTGAAATGTTGTTTCTTGTTATATCTCCTATATATTTTTGATTATAGTAATGACCAAATTTGTCAACAGTTATAATTTTTTTATTTATTTAAAAAGCTTTTCCATTATATTTGCTTCCCTTAGTTCTTCGATTATAGATATTATTTCATTAGAATGATTATTGTTACCAGCATGTTGTGATGCTACTAACAGCCTCAATCGGTCTACAATTTCATTAGGATTATCCCAGTATACATATATAGTTTGGTTTATTAAGATTAACCTCCATTTAACCCTTACCGACGTGAGTAGTTGTAGTAAACAATTTGTTTCCATTAATTTGATTATTAGGATCATAGTTCCTTCGATGTGCGTTTGTATCAAGTAAAATATGTTTATATATTGCCAACTCTGACGAATCGAAAAGCAATGAGTAAAACCCTGGGGCTAAAGCCCAAGATTTTTGACCTATTATTATTTTATCATCAGTAAGCTTTAAAATAGAATTTCCAAATTTCCAGTCTCCATTTTTCATTTTATGAGGTCCAAATATAGTGTCAAGCTTTTTATTTCCATTTAGGGTTGATAAATTAAACTCCCAATCGGATGATTGAGAATAAAATTTTTCATTTTTCGATTTATCATTTACTTCATCTTCACTATTACTGTTATAGTCTCCTGCTTCTTCTTCTTTTTTATCCCTTTTTATTTTATTAGGTGCTGAATTAATGTTTTTCTCATTCAATAATTTTTTCTTAGGAGTGCTGGTGAATATAGTATTTTTTTCCGTTTTTATTTTAGTATTGTGCTTACATTTATAATTTTCGTCTGTGGGTATTGTTAGATTTGACGAATCTGACAATTTGACTAGTTTCTTTAGAGGTTCTGTTAAAGGTTTTAATGTTCTTTCTAAATTATAAAATTTTGCCAATTCTCCAAGTCTTATGCTTTGAAATTTTTTCTTAAAAATTTTTTTGGATTTCACAAACTCTTTTAAAATATTTTCTTCCATGATTATAACTTTAAACTAGTGTCGTCACCAACTTTAGATCCTGGAATAACTCGTAGTATACTTTTAACAGCTTCCTAAAACAGCTAAACAGTTTCTTAAAACAGATAAACAGATTCTTAAAACAGTTAACAGCTTCTTAAAACAGCTAAACAGCTTCTTAAAACAGCTAAACAGCTTTTTTATAACAGCTAAACAGCTTCTTAAAACAGCTAAACAGCTTCTTAAAACAGCTAAACAGCTTCGTGGAATAATTTTGACAGTTTTGCAAGTAGAAAAAAACGTATTTAATATTAATAGGTATACGTCTGATGTAGTTAGTAGTATTTATATTACTAAGTCACTTGCTTCATTTCATCATCTTTGCTTATTATAAGAAATCCATATTTATCCTTCCAACATTCTCCGCAAATGTTGCGAAACATATTTAAACTCATGTCACTGTCAACATGATCATTGTAGATGTGCTTTAAATTTAATTCATCTTGCTTGAATAAAATAATCATATTTGCATTATCACGTACTAAATGTTTTGGAATGTGTGTATAAGTCTGACATAAATAAAAAGAATCAATATCCTTATGTCTCCCCATACAGAAATATGATCTTATATTATTTTGTTTTTCACAAGGAACATCGTCAAATATCATAATAGAATTTACTTTAGCTTTTTCGGGTGGTATGAAATGTTCATTATCTAAAAATGTCTAAAGTCCCATACCCTTTACTGATGAAATTAATCTTGACAGATATTTATATTTCGGTTGATTTAATGATTTTGAGTATATATAAATATTTTTTAAGTCTAAACCATTCGGACTTTTAATTAAACTAAGCATTATATTTGTTTTGCCACAGTTGGAGGGGCCAACTATTAGTGCTCTGATAGAATTAGTTAAAAGGCAGCTATGTTTAAAAACATTTCTGTTTTCCGTTAAATCCAAGTTTCTCACTGAAATATTCGATTGTTGTTTTACCAAACGCATCTTTATAACTGAAAGCATACGTTTGCTTAATATTGCGTTTTATTTATTTTCGAATTTTTTTAATTTTTATTTTCAGAAAACTAATTTATATAAATGATTGTGTATAAAAAAAAAAATTTAGTAGAAAACATTTCGTTCTTGGAAAAGGACTTGTAAATAGCTTAATTAATTCACTACCACTTGAACTTCATTTACCGCGTTATAAATTTTGTGGACCAGGAACTGGAATTGGAAAAACGATTACAAAGGGGTGACATAGCTATCAATCCTTTGAATGCAGCTTGCAAATTCATGATATTGCTTATTCCTCAACGCATACCTTGTCACTAACGCTAGAAGTCAAAAGTTAAATTGGGCTTGGGAGTAAAAACTGGCAACCAAAAGAAAAAGGGTAGACGAAATATATTTAAGAATGCCGTTAAATCAGCAACCGAAATTTTAAAAAAGGAAAAACCAAATGACATCAAAACCGCTATTAAAACTGCACGAAAAGCTATTCAACATTCATATCTTGGAAAAAAATCTATAGTAAAAATTCCTAGAATTATCAACATACCTAAACTTGGCGGTCTTCTACCACTTGTCCCTATTCTAACAGCACTTGGAGCATTGGGAGTAATAGCTTCTGGTGGGTCAGCAATCGCTAAAACTATTACTTTAGCTAAAAATGGTAGACAGCAGCTCGAAGAAAGTAAGCGTCATAACAAAACATTAGAGGCAATAGCTATGGGTAAAGGTCTATATCTTAAACCTTATAAAAATGGCTATGGAATATTTTATACCTCATCAAAAAACTATTAAAGCAGCTACCTAATAGACCGCTAACAGATGTTGACTTGAGATCATTTGGGAAGAAATATATTCCTTATTTTATAGGAGTATATATGAGGGATAAACTTCCTAAAACTCCACACCAAATAGAGAATGGAATTATAAACTTGGACTCAAATAGAAGATATGGAACACATTGGGTAGCATTTTATAAAAATAATGATAATGTAGAATACTTTGATAGTTTTGGTAATCTCCAACCACCTATAGAAGATTTAAGATACTTGGGTAAAAACATTAAATATTACTATTTAAGATATCAAAAATGTAATACTTTTATTTGTGGTCATTTGTGTTTAAAATTTTTAATAAATTTCAAAATAAGGAATTAATAAAAAAAACTAAAATATTTGTTTTTGCTTTTATATTATATTATTTTTATATATCTCTTTCATTTATACCTTTAATTTCATAATATTGTACATTTGTTTTATTTAAAATAGAGCAATTTGGAGTATAATGTTCATACTAAATATATAAAATTTGCTTGCGAAGAATTATATTCCAGCTTAAAAATGTCGGCAAGAATATTCCGATTTCGGTTAACGATTTCCAAGTTTCAGCATCAATTTTAATTTTATGGTTTCCCTGTTGTAGGATGAGATAGCAAATATTATTCTTAAACTGAAATGTATATTGAACATCCCTCTTATCATCCTTATAAATTAGATTCATACAATCTAGGAATTCACATTGATTTAGTGTTGCCTTAATATATTCCTTATAGCTCATAAGGTATATCCATTCATCCCGGTCTAATCCAATGAAGTTCCTCTCCTTATAATGTAACCAAACAATAGGCTTAAAACCAAGGGATGTTGAAAAGCCGCATGCAATTTTTAACTTTAAAGTTAGTAAATACTCCAGTTCAAATACCATATCGTGTATTTGCGGTTTTCTCTTAAGATGAAACATTCTCGATGAATTTTAAATGCAAACTAATAATACTTTTGCTTTGAAAATCTCTATTTAAAGAAAAAAAATGCTTCCATCTTTTTTTTTTTTTTTTTTGAAAACTATATATTTATTATTTTTGTTTTCGTGTACATAAATTTAGACTTCCAAAATATTTTAATATCTTTTTATAATTTTCTATAATTCTTATAACCTCCTTTTTCCTCTTATAGAAAAAGTAGTATCCACACAAACCCACGACATCTCCACTTTTACTTTCGAGAGAGCAAGGCATATTATGTACATTTAAATTTGTATATTCTCTTTTGAATGCACATAATAATTCCAAATGTTCTTCAAAGATTACACTTCCAAATTCTTGTAGAAAAGCTTCAATAACCTCCATCTTTCCACATTAAGATTTCATTTACAACTTATTAAAAATATTAATAATTCTATATTATATATATTGAAAAATTTTTTTTATTATTTTATTTAAAAGTATTAAATTGAGTATAAGGGTAATATCCTTTCATAGGAGTAGCCGTCTTTATTTCTAAGCATAAAGCATAGATAAAGCATAGATCCATCCAATTCCAAGACAATGGCATCTCCATATTTTGTAGTTACCCGTTCAGCTCCTGTAATTGGATAGTCCTTTCCACTAGTCCTTAACACTTAAAATATGTTTCATATTTAATTTATTGAATGAAGCAATTAATTCCGCGTTAATATTCATCGTTTGATAATTTATAATAAAATGTAATAAATAACTAAATAAATTCACAATTTGTAGAAAAATTTTTGGTTGCACTTAGTTTTAACATAAGTTGTTTGCTCTTATTATACCCCACCCATTGTAAAAAAAAAAACAAAAAATTTCTAATTTCAATTTTATTAGTTTTTATTATTTATATTTATTTATTAATTTCTTAAATGTATTTGAATTGAAAATCACTACTACATCTACAAACCTTAATCTACTTCCCTAATATAACGATCTCCATCTTCGTCCAAATAAAAACCATAATTTGCCTTCAAAATGATGGTATCTCCCTCTTCATCGTCCAGAAAATCCTCTTATTCTTCCACCCAAATAAAATTGAAAAACCATTTGCTTTTACAAAACCGTTCTGTCTGTTTGTCTGTCTGTCTGACAACTTTCCATAACATACACTTTCTTATCTGAAAATATTTAGGTAGGTATATGTATGTCATAAACTATTTATTATTAAGTAACCGAATTTTAAACATCAATTACATACAAAATTTTTAATAACTTAATAAATTCACAATTTAATTAGTTATTTTTTTCCTTTTTTCTGTCCATCCAATAATTTTTTTTTTCATCACCTAATTCGAAAAAAAGGCTTATCAACAATATTTTCCAATTGCTTCTACAAGGTCTGTATGTCTATCTATCTATCTCTATGTCTGGCTGTCTGTCTATCTATCTACCCACAACAAAATTTTTTTTTTGTTTTTTTTTTTTCGTATACACTTGATCATTGCAACAAGTAAAAACAACAACAACATCCCTGCATCTGGCTGTCTGTCTGTCTATCTATCTACCCACAACAAATACTTTTTTCGTACGCACTCGGTCATTAATACAAGCATAACAACAACAACATCCCTCCATCTGGCTCTCCATAATCACAAATAAAAAAAAATAAAAAAACGCGCTTATCAGCTATGTGTGTTTCCCCAACAAACATTTTTTATTCGATTACGATTTTAATTGCTTTTGCATACATTTTTCACATTTTAATGGCTTTTGCATACATTTTAATGGCTTTTGTGTCATTTTAATGGCTTTTGCATACATTTTAATGGCTTTTGCTTACATTTTAATGGCTTTTACACCAAAGTGAACTTAAACTCTCATTACCCATATACTAAAGATAGCACGTTTTTATTTATTTTATATCAGTTTTGTGGGAGACAATGCAGCAGCAGGATAGTTTTATAGTCGTTGATCTGCAAGGATTTTGTATTGCAAATAAATTATATGCAAATGAAGTCTGCACTTCAGTCTCTGATTTCAAAATCCAAACTTTTCTCATTGAATCACCATTAAAATATTCAGAATTAACTAATAAGGATAGGATAACAAATAAATGGTTATATAATCACTTGCATGGATTACATTGGGATACTGGAGACTCTACACTGAAAGAGTTAATAGAATACTTAATATTATTTATGAAAAAAAGAAAGGAAGAAGAAGAAGAATATTCTGTTGTAAATATTAAAGGATTTGAAAATGTTAAATGGTTAAAAGAACTACTTGGAGGAGAAATAGAAATATATATAATTAATTTAGCTTATTGGAATTGTCCGAATATAAAAACTTTATATAAAAATAATCCTAATATAAATATTTGTAAAAATCATAATAATATCAATCAAATATGTGCTGAAAAGAATGTAATTTTACTTAGAAATTTTCTAAATTGATATCTAAATAAAGAAAACCTTATTAATCAATAAATACTGAAATTCGCTCATCTTTTTAATTATAACATTACATTGCTCGTTGTAAATATTAAGAATATCATCTCTTGTTGAATACATACTAAGAATGTTCATTTTAGTCTGATGGGATTTTATATCAACCATACAAGAATATCTTTATCCTTCTTTATCAGTTCATATTCGCAAAACAGTTCCATGTTAAATTTAATGTTTTCATGTTTTTGTATGTTTTCTGTTAATAATTTAATTAATTTCTCTCTGATTTCCGTTAAAAAACTTTCAGGTATTAAACTATTTTTATTAATGTTTTCAACTAAATATGTAAAAATTCTTTTATTAAATGATGATTTTATACATTTAACATCACCATCATTATCTGATTTCTCAACACACTTAAGTTTATGTTCATTTGTTCTATTATGGTAGTGCCAATTTGTGTTTGTTATATATTTTTTACAATATTTACAATAAATATTAGTTCCATCATCATTGATGTCATCTTTTGTATTAGAGTGTGAGTGTCGATGCCATTCCAAACGATCCGAAAAATGTATATTAAATGTTTGACATTTAAACGATGAGGATGGTCCATCATGATATCATCGAATTTGTCTTCTCCGCAAAATTCACAAATAAAACCGCCAGCCATTTTACTTTTTTTAGTCAGAACCTAATGATTTAACTATCAGAACAAGAATGGTTCTTTGTCCCCCCAGAAGTAGTCATATTAATATCATTAATTGTTGATGAGGGGAGTAATAAGTAAGGGAGGTAAGTTCCATATAAGTCTTATTCGAAAAATAAAAAGGTTTAATATTACAAAAAAAAAAAAAAAATTAAGAAAAGGAACAACAAACAAAAGAAAGGCTTATCAAAAATATTTTCATTTTCCACTCGATTCGCTATTGCAGCATATATTTTCTTTGTGTTTCTTTTATCAATCAAAACAAATACTTTGAATTTATTCTTCCACCCAAATAAAATTGAAAAACCAATTGCTTTTACAAAGCCGGCCTGTCTGTCTGTCTGACTAACTTTCCATAACATACACTTTCTTATCCGAAAATATTTAGGTATATGTATGTCATAAATTCTTTATTATTAAGTAACCGAATTTTAAACATCAATTACATCTACATACAAAATTTTTAATAACTTAATAAATTCACAATTTAATTAGTTATTTTTCCTTTTTTTTCTGTCCATCCAATATTTTTTTTTGTCATCACCTAAATTAAAACAAAAAAAGAAAGGCTTATCAACAATATTTTCCAATTGCTATCTGTCTGTCTATCTATCTACCCAAAACAAGTACTTTTTTTTTCGTATACACTCGATCATTACAACAAGCTAAACAACAACAACATCCCTGCATCTGGCTCTCCATAAACACACACAAAAAATAAATAAAGATATGGATAGTAGACCATATGTACAATTAAAAATTTAAGATAGTTTATATTTTGCTCTTTTAGATAGTGGCGTTAATAAAAGTGTTATTGGTGGAAATTTAGCGAATCAAGTTCAGGATAGAAAAAAATTTAGAAAATGTAAAGGCAATGTACGTACTGCTGACGGACAAAGACAAGACATTTCAGGAACTATATTCTTGGATATAACTTATCAAGGACAAACAAAATTGATTAAATTTTTAGTAGCACCGACGATACAACAGAACTTGATTTGTGGTTTAGATTTTTGGACGACTTTTGAACAGAAGATTGTTGTACCGAATATTGGAAAAATTAACTGTACGAATGATAATCCGGATATAATAAAATTAACGTATGAACAGCAATAAAGACTAGATATGGTAATTGTAGCATTTCCTAATTCAGAAGTGGAAGAATTGGGATGTACTACTCTTATCGAGCATTGTATTGATACAGGTAGCGTAAAACCAATAAAAAAACTCTACTATCCTATTTCACCAGCTGTTGAGAAGCAACTGAGCTGTGAAATAGATAGAATGTTGTCACTTGGCGTAATAAAAGAGGCTCCAAGCTCACCTTGGTCTTCACCAACAGTTGAAATTGTTAAGCCTGGTAAAGTTAGGATGTGTGTGAATAGCCGTAAGCTTAATTTAGTAACAGTTAAAGACGCGTACCCTATACCAAACATTGACGGACTTATTGCAAGGCTTCCTCCGGTTTACTATATTTCAAAAATTGATTTGAAAGATAACTTTTGGCAAATTAAATTGGAGGAAAGTTCTAAGCGTAAGACAGCTTTTACAGTCCCTAATCGGCCATTGTATCAATTTGCAAGAAAGTCGTTTGGACTGTGTAATGCACCGCAATCGTTGTGCCGACTTATGGACATGGTTATTCCGTACTATTTAAAAACACATGTATTTGTTTATTTGGATGACTAACTTATAGTTTCGCAGACATTTAACGAACATATTACACATTGGATGGACGTGGCATCACAATTTGACCATAAATGTGAAGAAAAGTAGTTTTTGTTTAAATAAGGTGTATTATCTAGGATATATTGTTCGAAACGGGACGTTGCAAGTAGATGATGATAAAGTTAAGGCTATTAAAGACTTCCCAGTACCAAAATCGATTAGGCATTTATGGTGTTTTCTTGAATGAATACTTTTCCGTACTTTTCCTACTTTTGGCTATTTGTTTTGTTAGTTGCAACTGTGGACTTACTTGTTTATTATTTATATAATTAACATTCCCCGGTTTGGCATTTAATGATACAGTAGTTATCAGGGCTTAGTTTCGATTTAGAGAAGTTGTTCTGGTTTATATCGGTTCAATACTCATTTGACTCATTTCCTTCTTCTTCTGTTTTTCTTTTGGTATTTCTCTTTAAAATTATATTATAAGCTCGATACTTCGAACCGTGTGGATTTAAAGTTATTGATTTTTTTTATCGATTACTTTCCGGCGGCAGATAATCAATGCTAACCTTTTATCCTTATACTCATATTTGGTTTTGGACTATATTCTCTTTGGCTTTTGTCAAAAAAGTTTCCACCAAATGGGTATCTTTTCAGTTTACTCCTTTGTGGTTTTTGGTTGGTGATCGAATGTTTTATATATTTTGTTGTTTCAATCATTTTAATTTTAGTTTTCTTTAATTTTTGTTTTAGGTTTGCTTAACTATCATACCTAGAAGCTTCACAGAGTAGTAATTAAATATATCTTGTTGCATTAAACAGTTAACCTTAATTGTGAATATTGATTTAAAGTGAGACAAATTTTAATTCGTGATATTTGTTTTTCGATGGCGTTGTGCTATTTCGTTTTGTTTATTTTTTTTTATTGTTCATTGATTACACTATGCTAGTTGAAAAAACAGACAAGCCGGGCACATGGCGTTTTAACATAATTCGGGTACGCTGAATCCAGTGGTGCCCGTGGTTTTTTAAGATTGGCTCTGGTTTTCGAGATATACCGTTATTTCAAAAATGGAGGAGGTTGCACAACATATGTTCGCGTAAATCAAAAACGCTTAAGCTTATTGAAAAAACTTCAAAAACCGAAATTTCCTTTAAGAAAAGTAACACTTCTTTCTAACATCCGCAGTCGTTTTAGAAACATAATTTTTTTTTTGGAAAAAAAAAAATGATTTTTTTAACAAAATTTCGAAATTTTTGTTTTTTAAAAATTCATAAAAAATTGGAAAATGCAGCTATGCCTCAAAAGTCTGTCTACAACTTTTGATTTTTTCAGAAAAGATGAAATTTTTTTTAATTTTTTATAATAACCAACTTAAAAATTTCAAAACATTTATTTTTGTTGCTAATTAGTTAAAGTTTTTATTTAGAAATTTATTCTTCTTCCTCCTGCAGATTCCAACAAATATCCCCTAATAGCGAATCAAGTTGTTTGCCGCTATACCAGTGTTCGAGCCATGTTCATCAGACTCTCGCCATGTTCATCAGACTCGGCTGGTGATTGTTCATTAAATTTTTCGGCCTGGTAATGCAAAAAATGTATTTTCAATGACATTCTAACGTTTAAGTTTATAAATGCGGTTAGCATATTTTTCATTAAAATTCGCCAGTTTTCAGACCGATGATTTCCTAATACAGTTTCTATTACCGATTTCACACAATTCCAGGCCAATAGCTCGATATCATTCAATGCAAGCTCAAATTGATGGTCCTTCATAAGACGACGAATGTCCGGTCCATTAAGAGTTCCTGTAAAATAAAAACATTATGATATGAAATATAAATCTAATTTAATAAAGTAGTTAGAGTTCATACCTTCTTTTACTTTCATGCCGCTTAATCGTGGAAAAATTCGGCGCAATTCGGTAAAAGCAACACCATCTGGGCTCAATGCTTTTATAGAATTTTTTAATCGGTAACAGTGGATTTTGTTTGCAGCTTCGTTTTTTATATGTCTGTAAAAATTAGAAGCCTAGCTGCATTGTTTAATTTTTTATGAATTTTTAAAAAACAAAAATTTCGAAATTTTGATAAAAAAATTAATTTTTTTTCAAAAAAAAAATTACGATTCAATAACGACTACTAATATTAGAAAAAAAGTTTTACTTTTCTTAAATGAAATTTTATTGCGGAATTTCGATTATTTTAGTAATTTCAATAAACTAAACCGTTTTTGAGTTACGCGAATATATGTATATTATATGTATATATGTATATTCGCGTAACTCAAAAACGGTTTAGTTTATTGAAATTACTAAAATAATCGAAATTCCGCAATAAAATTTCATTTAAGAAAAGTAAAACTTTTTTTCTAATATTAGTAGTCGTTATTGAATCGTAATTTTTTTTTTGAAAAAAAATTAATTTTTTTATCAAAATTTCGAAATTTTTGTTTTTTAAAAATTCATAAAAAATTAAACAATGCAGCTAGGCTTCTAATTTTTACAGACATATAAAAAACGAAGCTGCAAACAAAATCCACTGTTACCGATTAAAAAATTCTATAAAAGCATTGAGCCCAGATGGTGTTGCTTTTACCGAATTGCGCCGAATTTTTCCACGATTAAGCGGCATGAAAGTAAAAGAAGGTATGAACTCTAACTACTTTATTAAATTAGATTTATATTTCATATCATAATGTTTTTATTTTACAGGAACTCTTAATGGACCGGACATTCGTCGTCTTATGAAGGACCATCAATTTGAGCTTGCATTGAATGATATCGAGCTATTGGCCTGGAATTGTGTGAAATCGGTAATAGAAACTGTATTAGGAAATCATCGGTCTGAAAACTGGCGAATTTTAATGAAAAATATGCTAACCGCATTTATAAACTTAAACGTTAGAATGTCATTGAAAATACATTTTTTGCATTACCAGGCCGAAAAATTTAATGAACAATCACCAGCCGAGTCTGATGAACATGGCGAGAGTCTGATGAACATGGCTCGAACACTGGTATAGCGGCAAACAACTTGATTCGCTATTAGGGGATATTTGTTGGAATCTGCAGGAGGAAGAAGAATAAATTTCTAAATAAAAACTTTAACTAATTAGCAACAAAAATAAATGTTTTGAAATTTTTAAGTTGGTTATTATAAAAAATTAAAAAAAATTTCATCTTTTCTGAAAAAATCAAAAGTTGTAGACAGACTTTTGAGGCATAGCTGCATTTTCCAATTTTTTATGAATTTTTAAAAAACAAAAATTTCGAAATTTTGTTAAAAAAATCATTTTTTTTTTCCAAAAAAAAAATTATGTTTCTAAAACGACTGCGGATGTTAGAAAGAAGTGTTACTTTTCTTAAAGGAAATTTCGGTTTTTGAAGTTTTTTCAATAAGCTTAAGCGTTTTTGATTTACGCGAACATATGTTGTGCAACCTCCCCCATTTTCGAAATAACGGTATATCTCGAAAACCAGAGCCAATCTTAAAAAACCGCGGGCAACACTGCATTCAGCGTACCCGAAAACAAGTTTAAATTTCTTGCACAGTGTTATTAATAGACTTAACTAAGATGCCTTTGGTACGTAGTTCCGGAAATATTCCAGCTGACATGGAGCGGGATGCAGCTGATGAGACTTTGACTGTGAACGAAAGAGCAGGTCGTGATATGCGGATTCCTTAGAATCGGGGAAGACCGGTGACACGATCGCAGACTTGAAGGGAAGCAATCGAACATGATTGTTTAAATATCAGTCGAGTTCGTGGATTAATAGATGACTCGTTAAGAGAATTTAGAGGGGAAATTACTAATATGGAGCAATTCCATATGAAAACGATCAAAATTGGCAAATTTTTGGACGACCCCTCTCCGATTTTAAAAAAAATAGTCTCAATCGATTGCCCAGCAAAAAATAATGTACCTACATATTTTTTTTTTTTTTTATAGTGACTGGTTTAGTGGTGGTGTACACCACTGTCATGTGAAAAATTGAAGAATTCTTCATAAGGGACCTCATTGAAATTTGTTTTAAAAAAAAACTACTAAAGCGATCGCAACGAGTGATAGCTCGTTGGAAAGGTATTGAATCAGGCTTTAATAAAAATAAAATTTTCCTAATTTTTCTTAGAAATTTACCTTTAAATTTTCCCAAGAAAATTTAATTTTCCGATTTTCCACAGAAGCTCTCAAATTTTCCGGCTAATTTTTTTTTTTTTGGATTCCTCATAATTTTTGCTTTAAGAATCAGCAATAAAAAAATGGGCCCCGACTCCTTGTTTGGACAGGAGAAGAGCATTTAAGAGACCACCTTGTTAAAAATACATTTTAAAAATTACACTGTGCACGAAATTGACACTTTTTTTTCGTGACAAGCTGGGCACCTGGCGTTTTAACATAATTCGGGTACGCTGAATCCAGTGGTGCCCTCGGTTTTTTAAGATTGGCTCTGGTTTTCGAGATATACCGTTATTTCTAAAATGGAGGAGGTTGCACAACATATGTTCGCGTAACTCAAAAACGCTTTAGCTTATTGAAAAAACTTAAAAAACCGAAATTCCGCAATAAAATTTTCTTTGAGAAAAGTAAAACTTCGTTCTAATATCCGCATCTGTTTTAGAAACATAATTTTTTTTTTGAAAAAAAAAATAATTTTTTTTATCAAAATTTTGAAATTTTTGTTTTTTAAAAATTCATAAAAAATTGAAAAATGCAGCGAGGCTTCTATTTTTTTGCAGGCATATAAAAAACGAAGCTGCAAACAAAACAAGCCATAAGCGATTAAAATCTGTTAGCAACTTTTGATTTTATTCACAAAAGTCGACAAATTTTGATTAATTTAAGAATCTTAAATATTAATTTAATTATTAATTTAAGATTCTTAAATTAATCAAAATTTGTCGACTTTTGTGAATAAAATCAAAAGTTGCTAACAGATTTTAATCGCTTATGGCTTGTTTTGTTTGCAGCTTCGTTTTTTATATGCCTGCAAAAAATTAGAAGCCTCGCTGCATTTTTCAATTTTTTATGAATTTTTAAAAAACAAAAATTTCAAAATTTTGATAAAAAAAATTATTTTTTTTTTCAAAAAAAAAATTATGTTTCTAAAACAGATGCGGATATTAGAACGAAGTTTTACTTTTCTCAAAGAAAATTTTATTGCGGAATTTCGGTTTTTTAAGTTTTTTCAATAAGCTAAAGCGTTTTTGAGTTACGCGAACATATGTTGTGCAACCTCCTCCATTTTAGAAATAACGGTATATCTCGAAAACCAGAGCCAATCTTAAAAAACCGAGGGCACCACTGGATTCAGCGTACCCGAATTATGTTAAAACGCCAGGTGCCCAGCTTGTCACGAAAAAAAAGTGTCAATTTCGTGCACAGTGTAATTTTTAAAATGTATTTTTAACAAGGTGGTCTCTTAAATGCTCTTCTCCTGTCCAAACAAGGAGTCGGGGCCCATTTTTTTATTGCTGATTCTTAAAGCAAAAATTATGAGGAATCCAAAAAAAAAAAAATTAGCCGGAAAATTTAAGAGCTTCTGTGGAAAATCGGAAAATTAAATTTTCTTGGGAAAATTTAAAGGTAAATTTCTAAGAAAAATTAGGAAAATTTTATTTTTATTAAAGCCTGATTCAATACCTTTCCAACGAGCTATCACTCGTTGCGATCGCTTTAGTAGTTTTTTTTTAAAACAAATTTCAATGAGGTCCCTTATGAAGAATTCTTCAATTTTTCACATGACAGTGGTGTACACCACCACTAAACCAGTCACTATAAAAAAAAAAAAAAATATGTAGGTACATTATTTTTTGCTGGGCAATCGATTGAGACTATTTATTTTAAAATCGGAGAGGGGTCGTCCAAAAGGTGATCGCTTTCATATGGAATTGCTCTATGATAACAGCGGGACTTATGATGAATTTTATGACTCCGTCATTATACTTTGTGATGGATTGCGAAATCCTTTTTAAGAGGATGAATTGTGTGAAACATTACAACGAAATTTGAGACCAGAGATTAGACATAAGATTTTGCATTTGGAGTTTAACAGGGTATCTCAATTGAGGCGTGCCGTACGTAGACATGAATAATTCATTAAGGACATGACATATCCACAACATAACAAGCGTGCATATCAAAAGGCACAAGTGTCTGAGGTCATAGATGATGATATCCAGCCTAAAGAAAATTATAATTTGGGCAATTCCGATTCCGAAATCTGTTTTGTGGTGCGATCAAGAAAATGTTGGAATTGTGATAATAACGGACATAGTTTTATTGATTGTCTGCAACCACGGACTGTCTTTTGCTATGGTTGTGGGGAGAAAAACTTTTATACACCTCAATGTCCCAAGTGTTTGCAGAAGCGGGAAACCCGTTTAAAGGATGGCCGTGCGAAGAAGGACAGGCATCCATGCCAAAATTAAACCACAATTAACGATGACACATCAACTTTAGAATCTTCTTTACATGTTGTATCAAACATTCCAAATTCGACTTCAAATTTACTAGATATTCCAATTTTTGCTGAAACGACTAAAACTCATCCATTACAAAGACCATATGATATACGCTTAGAGGAATACAATAAAGTTAGAGATAGAATTTTTAATCCATCGATAAGTTGTAGACCGAGAAGATCTTCAAGAAGGATTCATGACTTTTAAAGACGAAGGAAGCAGTTTCGAGGGAAAATCATCTCTTCGTTAGTGAACAAGGAGAATGACGGTAGACCTTATGTTAGGTTGAACATATTAGGAAAAAATTACTTTGCTTTATTGGACAGTGGCGCTAATGTTAACGTCATTGGTGGTAAATTATTTACAGTAATAGTAGAGTCTAAAGAGTATATACAGAGTAACGGCAATGTAAAAACAGCAGACGGACAAATTCAACTTTTGTTTTACTTGAAATTGGTTATAGTTGCCGAAAGGAGTCAATTGAATTCTTGTTGATCCCATCTATTACGCAGGATGTTATTTGTGGTATGGATTTTTGGGATACGTTTAATATCCAAATTGTGACATTGGATAATGTTAGTGAAATTATTTCTGATGAAGACAAAGACAAGATACCTTCGACAGCGACACAAAACCAGCGACTCAAGGAAATTATAGATTATTTTCCGAATTCAGAACGCGATGGTCTAGGCTGTAATTCTTTATTGGAACACAATATCGATACTGGAGACGTAATTCCGATTAAGCAGAGATATTACCCAATATCTCCAGCAAGGGAAAAATTATTGTGTAATGAAATAGACCGGATGCTAAAGTTAGAAGTTATAGAAGAGTGCCCTTCGTCACCTTGGTCATCTCCTGGCGTGTTAATTGTAAAACATGGGAAAGTACGTTTTTGCTTGGACAGCCGTAAATGAAATGCTGTGACGACAAAGGGCGCCTATCCTATTCCGAACATAGACGGACTAATTTCGAGGCTTCCACCAATTTACTATATTTCTAAAGTAGATCTTAAAGATGCATTTTGGCAAATTAAATTGGACGAAGCCTCAAGACCAAAGACTGCGTTTACAATTCCTAATCGGCCATTGTATCAATTTACAAGAATGCCATTTGGATTGTGCAATGCTCCTCAAACAATGTGTAGACTGATGGACCAAGTAATTCCGTATAATATGAAAACAAACGTATTTGCTTACTTAGATGATCTTCTCATAACTTCAAAAGACTACGACGAACATATGCAACACTTACAGGAGGTGGCTACTCAGAGCTACCTTAACAATTAACGTTAAAAAATTTAGCTTTTGTCTTCGTCAGGTACAGTATCTAGGATACATAGTTGGGGAAGGATCGTTAAAAGTAGATCCCGAAAAGGTGAGAGCAATTTCACAGTTTCTGGTTCCAAGGACACTTCGTCAATTACGCCAATTTCTCGGTATAGCCGGCTGGAATCGTAGGTTTATTGATGATTATGCTACCGTTTGCTATGACGAATTGTTATCGAAAAGAAAGTCATTTATATGGACGGAAGAGGCACAAAAATCTTTTAAATCGGTCAAAGGGAAGTTAACTTCAGCTCCTGTGTTAGTACATGTCAATTTTAGTAAACCTTTCATTCTTCAATGTGACGCTAGTACATTTGGAATTGGCGCCGTATTGGCTCAACTTGACGTTGATGGCAATGAGACACCCATAGCTTTTATGTCACAAAAGCTAATTAAAGCTCAACGAAATTATTCTATAACGGAATTGGAATGCTTAGCAGTAATTTTAGCGATTAAAAAATTTAGGGTGTATATGGAAGGCCATGAATTTAAAGTTATTACAAACCATGCTAGTCGTAAGTGGCTTATGAGAAAAAAGACCTTTCTGGGCGATTGACCAGATGGGCTCTCAAGTTACAGGGATACGTTTTTACTATAGAACATAGGAAAGGTAAAGACAACGTTGTGCCGTATGCTTTATCCCGTGCTTTTGGGGAAGACCTTAATGTGGCGGAAGTTAGCCTTGAAACCTTACCGTCTATTGACCTTGACCCTAGTGCTTTTGAAAGTATAAAATACTGCCGGTTAAGAAATGAATTTTCTAAATCTAATTTACCAGATTATCGTGTTATTGATAAATTTATATACAAGCGAACAAATTTCTCAACTGGTAGTTTCTATGAATCTTTTAGTTGGAAATTGTTTGTTCCTGAAGAACTCCGTAAATATGTATTATATGCAGCGCATGATATACCCAAAGCAGCACATGGTGGCATAGCAAAGACAGTGCATCGAATAAGGCAATACTTTTATTGGCCTGGATTAGTTTCTGATGTCAAAGATTATGCCACAAATTGCAACTCCTATAAAACTTCTAAAATACCAACTTCATCACTAAAACCTCCTATGGGTCAGATGATAAATACAGAAAGGCCTTCGCAACGTATTTACATAGATCTCATCGGGCCGTTCCCACGAACAAAAAAGGGAAATATGGGGGTGTTAATTATACTGGATCATTTCACGAAATTTAAATTTTTAAAATCATTAAAGAACTTTATGACTAAGCCTATAATCGATTATCGTAAAAGTGAAATATTTACTTGCTTTGGTGTACCTGAAATCATTGTTTCCGATAATGGTAGTCAGTTAAAATCAAGTGAATTTAGGAACTTGGTTGCTGAATATGGTATTGTACATCAATTTACAGCAGTACACAGCCCACAGTCCAATGCGAGCGAGAGAGTCAATCGTTCAATAAATTAAGCTCTTCGTTCATACATTCGTAACGATCAACGCGAATGGGATGAATATTTACGAACTTGAGGACGTCAAGGGTGGTCACATTGGTGTTTACCATATAAAAGATATGTGGACATAAATTATCGTATTTAAAAATATCCTTTAAAAATTTGTCATGAATTTGAAAATTTTATTCATTTTTAAATTGGTTTCTGAATAAGCAGACGGTTTTTGAGAAATATTTAAGTTTGTTTAAATAGTGTTTTAATTATACGGGCGCAGATTCATAATTAGTATTGTTTAATTGATGGTTTTGTGTTGGTACCGAATCGGAAACTGGTAAGAATATTTGAATTTTTTGGTTTTAAACTCAAAAATTTAGCAGTCCCATTATTTTGTATACCTAGAATTTTGCTGGAAGAAGGAAACTTCCACTTAAATTCAAACAACAAATAGGGATAACTTTTCCCGAACTGGACATCAAATCCATTTACCGGAAAATCAACACCAACAAAATCCATTTATAGGAAATCAACAAATTCATTAACCGGAAATCAACCTTTAAAATTAACTAACCGGAAGTTTATATTAATTCATTGATCGGATCAATTATTTACTATATTTCTTGTGAGGAAATATATTTAGAATCCTTATAGTTTCCACTCAAATAATTTAAAATACTAACAGATTTTTTTTTGTGAGTAAAGTCATTAGAGTGACCAGTCTATATTACATAATTAATTTATTGGATCAAATATTAAAATTTCGTAATTAAATAGCAGTCGTAAAACCCCGTATCTTAAAGTCCTTTTTGGATAAAAGAGAACAGAAATACGTTCCTAATTTAAAATAACTAATAAATGTAGTTAAATTTATTTATGTAGTAACGTAACATAAAAGAAAAGGGGAAAATAACGTTAAATAATTTTTTTTATATTAAGTTTTATCTTTGTTGTTTTCACCGGCATTTTTATTTGGTCACCTCATTTAATGCAAAAATATTAGTTTTCAAATACTTTTTACTTTTTTTACATTCAGAAGATACACATTGACTTATATATATGAAACATAAGCTTATTAACTTTTAGACATACACAGAACAACAACACACTATTATAAAATTAACAATTAAATAATATACAAAACAAATAAACAATGTATGTGTTGAGTGATTTTTGTTAATTACAGAAAGAAAAAAACTCTCTCTGTGCTAGCAGGATTCACTCATACATACTTAGCCTCTTAACATAAGTAAGGTATATTGAATATTCTTTGTCTACGATACCTTGTCAACCGGCGCCTGCTGACATTTTTTATATTAATTTGCCTCTCCGTTAAATAATTATTTTATATTTAATAAAATATATACTTTTAATAAATTTGTTCATTGATTAATTTTAAAAATATCGCATAAGCACCGTAGTGTTGCCATTTTCAATTGTTAATGTTAAATTTGGTTTAATGCCATTGTGAAAGTTTTCATATTACATGTTAATTGACACCCTACACCCCTTTACACATTCTCTTTCTAATGATTTAACATTTCCACCCAAATTTTATATTTCTTATATTTTCAATTTTTATTTATTTTGGGCTGACAATCAACATATTAATTTCTGTCAGCATGGTGGGTGGGCATTTAATCTGTGTAGCGACTTCCAGCTTGAGCTACACTGCAGATACCAACCAAACCTTTTTTCAATTCTACTTCTATATTTTCTTTGTAAATCATTAATCATTCTAAGACTTTTTTTTCTGTTAAAAACTTTTATATGTGATTCGTTTTCTTTTTCAAAATAGAGTATAAGTCCACTACAATAAAATTTAAAATTATGTAGATTTAATATACCTAATTCAACTATTAACCAAGAGAAACAAAAACTATAAAATAATAAAGGAAATGCAATTCTATAGATGCAAGTACATTTAAAAATATATGAAAAGGATTAAGTTGTTGTCTACCTTTCCATTTATATACCCACCCAAAACCTATGTTATTCTTTCAAAATTTCTGAATAACCCATTGTGTCCCTTTTCTCATGTACTTAAATGTTTCGTGAAATTAAAAAAAAAATATTGTTTATAGGTTCATTATACTAACAAAGTATTTATTTAAACATAAAATCCACGATTAAAATTGATAATTAATTTTAAAATTATCATTTTTAATCATACATTAAAATATCACCAAACTATATTTAATATTTAAAATAAATAATTATATATAAAATAATTAGTATTGTGGTTAATTTTATAAAATTATAATTATATAAAATAATTAAAATAAATGTTGGTTTATGTTATAAGGATTGTTTGAATTTATGTTATCACTAGCAATTAACCCGCCACTTCGTTAGCGTCTCCTTTTCTTTCGTGGACATATTTTTACGCCAAAGTTTATGTTGCATTCACTCAGGAACTTGCATGTTTAATTTTATGTTTCTAGGTCTAATACTAACGGAAATTCAAAAAGTACCAGTTGAAGAACAAAAAGGACCACAAGTCCCTCTTACAGATTCTCATTCACTCAGGAGCTTGCATGTTAAATTTTATGTTTCTAGGTCCAATATTAACAGCAAATCAAAAAGTACCAGATAAAGCACAAAAAAGTACCAAAAAGCGCCTCTTACAGATGCTCATTCACTCAACGCATTGCTTGTTTTATTTTATGTTTGTAGATGCAATACTAACACAAATTCAATAAGTACCTGTTGGCAAACAATACAGTCTGAAAAAGTATCATAAACCACTGTTACAGATTCTCATTCACTTGGGAACTTGCATGTTTAATTTTATGTTAATAGATACAATTTTAACGGAAATTCAAAAAGTACGAGGTAAAGAACAAAGGGCATTGCATGCTTAATTTTATGTTCGTAGATCCAATTTTAACGAAAATTAAAAAAGGTACCAGTTAAAAAACGAAAAAGTACCAAAAATATCCCTCTTATTGATTCTTGTTAACTCAGGACATTTAATGTTGAATTTTATGATTCTAGGTCCAATACTAACGGAAATTCAAATAGTACCGGTTAATGACCAAAAAGTACCAAAAAGCCCCTCTTACAGATTCTCATTTACTCAGGACCTTGGATGTTCAATTTTATGTTTCAAGGGCCTATACAAACAAAAATTCAAAAAGTACCAGTTAAAAAAACAAAAAAGTACCACAAATTTCCCTCTTATAGATTCTTGTCTACTCAGGACGTTTAATGTTGAATTTTATGTATCTAGGTCCAATACTAACGGAAATTAAAATAGTACCAGTTAAAGAACAAAAAAGTATCAAAAAGCCCTTTTACAGATTCTCATTCACTCAGGACCATGCATGTTTAATATTATGCTCACTGGTCCAATATTAACGAAAATTAAAAAAAGTACCAGTTAGAGGACGAAAAAGTACCAAAAAGATCCCTCTTACGAATTCTCATTCACTCAGGACCTTGCATGTTTAATTTTATGTTAATAGGTCTAATATTAACGAAGATTAAAAAAGTACCAGTTACAGAACGAAAAAGTACCAAAAAGATCCCTCTAATAAATTCTCATTCCCTCGGGACTTTGCATGTTTAATTTTATGTTTCTAGGTCTACTACTAACGGAAATTCAAAAAGTAGCCTAATAGGTTCTTATCCACTCAGGACATTGCATGTTGAAGTTTATGTTTCTAGGTCCAATATTAACGATAATTAAAAAAATTGCCAGTTGTAGAACCAAAAAGGTAAATTAGGAAATTACATTTCCCCTCTTTAGTACTTTTTTCTCCCCATTGAAGCATGAAAAATTTCAATATTGTAGTGGGAGCCCATAATTTAATACGTTTATGTCAATAAAAAAAAAATGTTTTATAAAAGAAGTACCAAAAATAGTTACGCTTTTTACCCCTGAAACGTCCGAATTTCGAAAAAGTACCAAATTCGTATTTGAATGTTTTTAGATAAGTTTTTGCCCTTTTTTAACCCCTAAACATTCGAATTTCCAAAAATCTCGTCTTAGTGGATCGATTTGGGGAGAGACCAACCCTTGGTCCAAATTTCAAGTTTTTAGCTTTAGGCGTTTAGGCTGTGCGATGATGAATTAGTCAGTCAGTCAGTTACGTTACAATTTTATATATATTGTTACGAAAGTAACTTTAGTTAAGAATAAGTTTAGTTTATTAGTAATTTTATTAGTTTAAAATGTTATTGTATAAGTTTCGCATATTTTTAATGTAAGCCCACTGTACAGAATTTTCTAGTACAAATGAAATGTTATGATTGTTATAGATAAATGTATAACATAATAGTGTTGATATTATCTTCAACCCATAAAGTATGCTTTATTTTATTGATGTATAAATCAATTTAAATTCAGCCACAGTGTTAATGCATAATGATATTCGCTGTAAGATAATAAAATCTCGATTCGCCCAGAAATGTCGAAAATGTTACAGATATTTCGCCGAGTAGAATGATCTAGAGACATCTCATCATCT
Organism: Pollenia amentaria; assembly: GCA_943735925.1. Classification (NCBI taxonomy): domain Eukaryota; kingdom Metazoa; phylum Arthropoda; class Insecta; order Diptera; family Polleniidae; genus Pollenia; species Pollenia amentaria. The sequence goes on along the minus strand of OX031007.1, from coordinate 84,562,122 downwards.
GTCAGCGAACAGAGTATAAATACTCGCGAAGGTTGGCATCGATAATCAGTATTAGTGCGATTATTTAAGTGTGTACATCGAATTTTAAGTGGTATAATTGACTAAGTTCTACAGCTACAAAGTAAAGTGTTTAAAGTGTTTTATTTATTTTATTAAAGTTGCAATAAAAGAACTCAAGAGGTTTATTATAAAGGAAATAAACCAAAAACGTTATTGAAAAGGCAGTAACGTAACAATTGGTGTCAGAAGTGAAATTGCAGAAATAAAATAAAAAAAATAAATATGTAAAAAAAAAAAAAATTTACAGCAATGAAATTTGAAGAACTTAAAGTGGATCAGCTCAAGAAAGAGTTAAGGAAGTTAGATCTACCAACTGCAGGAAATAAAGCAAAACTGCAGAAGAGGTTAATAGATGAATTCGAACGACGCAATATTGACATTGGTAGCCACGAATTCGAGGATAAAGAAGAAATAGAGGTATGTACACGTGCAGTTGCCAGCAGTATGGATTTCAACACGATGTTTGCTGCTATGATGGCAAAAATAGATGAAAATTCAAGAGCTATGCTGGATGAAACTTCAATAAAAATGGATGACAACTCTAGAGCTATTCTTGATGAAACTTCTAGAAAAATTGACGATAATTCCAAAAGCATGGCGATGATGATTAAAGAAAATTCCACCGATATTCTAGCTGAAATTCAAGAGATTTCTAGAATAACCAACGAGAAACTTCAGCAGATTTCCAGTGAAATAAATGAAATGGAAATAGAATTTAACCATAAGCTGTCTGATGTAAAAACACAAGTCTCGGATGTGAAAACACAAGTATCGGATGTGAAAACACAAGTCTCGGATGTAATAACACATGTCACGGATGTAATAACACAATTCACGGTTTTTGATGAAAAACTACACCATCTGGAAGCAAGAGTTAATAACATTCAATGCCAGGAGGCAGCGGTGCGGGTTATACCAGAAGTTTCTAGTATAATAAAGGCCCCTTGTTTTGATGGTAGTGTTCCATTTAATGTTTTTAAGTTCCAGTTTGATACAGTTGCTAACAGAAATGCATGGAACAGTGATGAAAAGGCCATAGAGCTAATTCTTGCACTAAAGGGGACTGCAGCTGAAATTCTAGAAAGTGTACCAGTAAGTTGCAGAAACAATTATGATGACGTGATGATGGCACTGCAGCGTAAATATGGTGGCGACCACAAAAAGGAAATATACAAAATGGAATTACGTGGTAGAATGCAAAAGGCTAATGAGACATTACAGGACTTCGCACTGGAGATTGAGCGGTTGGTGCAGCTTACCTATCCTGGTGAGAGTCATTCATTCTTGGATCACTTCAAAACTGAGGCATTTGTAAACGGTATTCGGGATGCAGATATAAAAATTGCGGTATGTACGTCAGAAAAGTCTACCTTTGCAGAGACTGTTTCATTTGCCCTAGCCCAAGAAACCGCTAGAATTATTTCAAGACCACAAGTAGGCAAGGTGCGAAGGCTCGATGTGACCACCAAAGGTGAAAGAGATATTGTGCAGGATATAAAAGAGGCAGTTATGGAAGCTTTAAGCGAGAAGCAAAGTAAAACTAAAGTAAAATGCTATAACTGCGGAAAGATTGGTCACATGCAGAGAAACTGTAAAGCACAAAAGAAACAACCAGCGGGCTAACCACCACTCATCGCAGGAGTCACCCTTAAACTAAAAAGAGCTAGCACTGCGGGGCATGAGCTAGCTCCCACATCTAAGAGCCCCACAATCTCCATCTCAATGATGCAACAGAATAACAGAAATCTTACTGCTTGTGGCTATATAAACGGTGAAAAACGGATTCTGACTGTGGACACTGGGGCATCTCATTCAATAATTAGGCCTGATTTAATACAACAGTCCATCGAACCACTATGTGGTGTAAGTCTGCGAACAGATACGGGGGAGCCTGTCACTGTTTATGAGAAAGTAAGAGCTTAATTATGTATGGCCAATATAAGCGCCCACCATGTGTTTATTGTGGCTGAAATTGTAGATGAAGTAATCATTGGCTCAGATTTTATGATTAGACAAGGTATTCAACTGGATATGGGTCAACAAATTATGACTTGGCGTAATGTTGAAATTCCCCTTGATGTTGGATACGATATCAAGGCACATGTAAGACAGTTACTCGCCCTTGAACGTGAAAAATTGCCACCTAAGTCAGAAACCATTGTATGGGCGAGAATGGATGGAGATTGTGAGGACAACAACATATTATGGGTGGTAGAGCCAACAGCAATTACAGGTGATATAGTAACAGCGAATGCCCTGGTTAAAACCAGCAACAGCTTAGTTCCTGTAAGAGTTTTAAATTTGTCCAACAGCGAAAAGGTCCTTACGCAGAATTTTAAGATTGGACAATGTGCTTCAACGGAGGCAATAATAAGTTGCGAGAACCCTCCAGACGCAGCTAAAAAGAGTACCAAGGACCAGGAACTACTAGAGGAACATGTGCGGAAATGGACCGGATATCTAAGGCCGCCCGAGAGAAATAAGGCAAGACAATTGCTAAAGAAATATGCCTTTATATTTGCGTCAAAAGGTAAAAACCAGGGCAGACAAACACGAAATTAACACCGGCGACGCTAAGCAAATTAAACAGGCCCCAAGAAGCATTCCTCTAGCAAAACGAAATGAAGTTAGAGACCTGGTTAATGAAATGGAACAGGATGGTATAAGTCCCTGGAGTTCACTGGTGGTTTTGGTAAAAAAGAAAGATGGAAGTACTAGATTTTGCGTAGACTACAGGAAACTTAATGACGTCACCAAGAAGGACAGTTATCCATTGCCTAGGATTGATGACACCTTGGACACGTTAGCTGGAACAGAATGGTTCTCCACATTAGACTTGCAGAGCGGTTGTTGGCAAGTAGAAATCGCAGACAAGGATAAAGAGAAAACTGCTTTTAGTGCAAGTGATGGCTTATGGCAGTTTAATGTAATGCCATTTGGGCTCTGTAATGCTCCAGCTACATTCGAGCGTTTGTTGGAACAGGTGTTGAAAGGTCTCCACCGAAACACATGTTTGGTGTACCTTGATGACATAATTGTCATGGGAAAAACATTTTATGAGCACCTGAAAAACCTTGAAGAGGTGTTAAAACGTATATCTACAGCCGGACTCAAGTTAAGTGTTAAGAAATGTTCACTGTTCCAGAAGGAAGTAAAATACCTAGGGCATCGTGTAACATCTGACGGCATTGCAACAGACGAAGAGAAAATAAGAGCAGTCACGGAGTGGCCTCGCCCTCAAAATCTTCATGAGTTACGCAGTTTTCTAAGTTTATGTACATACTACCGGCGTTTTGTACCGAATTTTGCCAATATTGCGGCCAGTTTGCATGAATTGACCAAAAAGGCACAGGTATATAACTGGGGTGAAGCACAGGAACAATCATTTCAGAAGCTTAAAGAATTAATGTGCACAGCACCAATTTTGGCTTATCCAATCGCGGGAAAGAAATTTGTGCTAGATACCGAATCAAGCGGATTTGGAATTGGAGGTGTGCTATCGCAAGTGGTCAATGGTGTAGAGAAAGTTGTAGGCTATTACAGTCGAATACTTCCGAAGCCTGAGAGGAATTACTGCGTAACTCAGCGAGAGCTGCTGGCAGTACTAGAGTGCATTAAGCATTTCAACAAATACTTGTATGGTCAACATTTTGATTTAAGAACAGACCATTTTGCACTCAGGTGGTTGCTACAATTCAAAAATCCGGAGGGCCAGATAGCGCGTTGGATTGAGCGCCTTCAGAGCTACGATTTTAGCATTGAACATAGAAAAGGTGGAAAACATGGCAATGCGGATGCTCTGTCTAGGCGACCCTGTAAGCTGGAATGCAAGCATTATGTGAGGGCTGAAGGAAAAGAAAACTTCTGTGATGTTCGTCTATTGCAGATAGAGTCCCAAGAAGACTGGGGAATGTTGCAGAAAAATGACCCAATTTTAGCAAAAATTCTGAAAGCCAAGGAAGACGGCAGAAGACCCACTCGAAACGAAATTACGCCAGAAAGTCCATTAATGAAAGCATACTCAGCTCTGTGGAACAGCCTTCAAGTAGTTAATGGCTGCTTATACCGTACGTGGGAAAGCACTGATGGAAAATCAGTTAAAAACCTTATAGTAGTGCCGTAAGTGAAAGTAAAAGAAGTTCTGAGGGAATTTCATAACGGTCCAAGTGGTGATCATCTTGGTGTGACAAAGACCTTAGAAAAATTAAAACAACGGTTCTATTGGTTTGGCTGTCAACAAGCCGTAACTGAATGGATAACCAATTGCGCACAATGCATGGCCGCCAAAGGTCCAGTAAGGAGAAGTCGTGGGCCGCTACAACAGTACCATTCTGGTGCCCCGTTTGAAAGAATTGCAATGGATATAGCTGGGCCTTTTCCTGTTAGTAATGCCGGCAACAAATATGTGCTAGTAGTCATTGATTACTTTAGTAAATGGCCGGAGGTATATGCCATCCCAAACCAAGAAGCTAGGACGGTTGTGGACGTCTTTGTGAACAATTGGGTCTGACGCTATGGCGTTCCATTGGAATTGCATTCTGACCAGGGCAGACATTTTGAATCTGCTATATTTAAAGAAATGTGTGAATTGTACGGAATAAAGAAAACAAGAACAACACCATTGCATCCGCAATCTGACGGCATGGTTGAAAGATTTAACCGTACATTAGAGGAACATTTGCGAAAAGTAGTTAGCACACAACAAATTCACAAATTCAAAATTCCTGTTGGCGTATAGATCAGCGGTTCACGACTCCACCTCTCGTACACCCGCCAAAATTGTATTTGGAACAGAGCTCAGACTACCAGGAGATCTAGAGTTTGGCGTTAAGCCTATATCAACTTGTGAAAACAATGAAGGCTTCACCTCACAAGAACAAGAAACTCTTAATGAGCTTCATGAATTTGTACGAAACCGTATTAAGCTGTCCAGTGACAAGATGAAGGCCAGATACGATCGAGCGGCAAATTCGAAGGATTTAAGGAGGGCCGGTTGATTTTGTTTTTTAATCCCCAACGAAAGAAAGGATTATCTCCCAAACTACAGACAAATTGGGATGGGCCATATAAGGTGATAAAGAAATTAAATGACGTTGTATATCGAATACACAAACACAAGAGTCCAAGGGCAAAAAGGAAAGTTGTTCATTTGGAACGACTTATGGATGAGGGGATTCTGAGCCTATTCGGGACGAATAGGCTTAAGTGGGGGGCAGTGTTACGAAAGTAACTTTAGTTAAGAATAAGTTTAGTTTATTAGTAATTTTATTAGTTTAAAATGTTATTGTATAAGTTTCGCATATTTTTAATGTAAACCCACTGTACATAATTTTCTAGTACAAATGTAATGTTATGATTGTTATAGATAAATGTATAACATAATAGTGTTGAGATTATCTTTAACCCATAAAGTATGCTTTAGTTTATTGATGTATAAATCAATTTAAATTCAGCCACAGTGTTAATGCATAATGATATTCGCTGTAAGATAATAAAATCTCGATTCGCCCAGAAATGTCGAAAATGTTGCAGACATTTTGCCGATTAGAATGATCTAGAGACATCAAGATGTCAGCGAACAGAGTATAAATACTCGCGAAGGTTGGCATCGATAATCAGTATTAGTGCGATTATTTAAGTGTGTACATCGAAATTTTAAGTGGTATAATTGACTAAGTTCTAAATAAAGTGGCGTGAATAGTTTATAGTACAGCTACAAAGTAAAGTGTTTAAAGTGTTTTATTTATTTTATTAAAGTTGCAATAAAAGAACTCAAGAGGTTTATTATAAAGGAAATAAACCAAAAACGTTATTGAAAAGGCAGTAACGTAACAATATATATTAATAGGCAAGTGGTTTTCTTAGGATCCCTTTTACGCCTTAACTATATATTGTATTTTAACAAATGATATATCATTCCAATAACCTTTTCAATGCGGCCAAGCCGTCATTGATTTGGTGTTAAATTTTCTTGTCGAATAATGACTAAATCGCCTATAGCGTAATCACGCTGGGGATATTTCCATTTAATGCGTTTGTGGAGCTCCTTGAGATATTCCTCCTTCCGCCTTTGAGCAAAATGGTGATGTAACAACTTTAATTTTTGCCAGCGATTTACATAACTCAATTAGTGGCTCGTAAGATCAGGCTCTGGGCTCTGGTGGTAATAATGGACTTCCAATCAAAAAATGTCCTTAGGTAGGTGCACAAAGGTCGGATGGATTTTCGCTCATTGGGCTTAAAGGTCTGGAATTTAAACATGCTTCGATTCTAGCTAGCACATTGGAAAATTCTTCATACGTGAAATTCTGACAAGGAGAAATTCTTTTAAAGTGGATTTTGAAGCTTTTTACGCCTCCCATATGTGTTGCACCTGGTGGGATGAAATAACATTCCAAAAGCGCGAAAGATTGAACAATTTTCGCCGAACAAGTGTTAAAAATTGTGATTTATCAACGTCCAATAAACGGGCGGCGTCCACAAACGGACGTGAAAGCGTAGTTCTTTCTGGGGACAATGGGGCCATTATTTGCTCACTTTTCTAACGCTTTTGTATTACGCACGTCCGACACTGCGATATAAGATCTTTTATTAGGACCTTAAGCTTGGGAACGTAATAATGAAGACGCATTAACCGGTAAAGTAGAGCATTTTGACCATGAAGTGAAAATCGGAATAAAATCGGAAACCTTTTGTTATAGCTTAACATTGGTGAATTAGAGAGTCGGCCATTAATCCTCATAGTGCCAGTGGAGTCCAAAAATGAGTTAAAAGTCAAAAAGTGACATTTTCGGGAAATTTCTAAGTCTTTGGACAATAACTCATATTCAGGTTGAAAATATAATTTTTGACAGGAAATAACTAAACGCGATTTTGCGTGATCTAACTCACTCTTAGTTAAGTCCGGGGTAGTTACCAGTTTATTACGCAAAGCTCTGTGACACTGGTAATAAAAACGAAAAATTCTACACATGATTCGCATGGCCCTGGGGAAATCGGAAAAGTCCTTCAATATATCAGAATTTTCAAATTGAATAACGTGGGTACGAACAGGTTTTGCTTCTTCTTCGGTAGAAAAATTTTGTGAATTTTTAGGCCATTAAGTCTGAGGCAATCGGAGCCATTGAAGTCCATGCCACCACAAATCGCTTGTGGCAAGTTGGGTTATCATGAGTCCACGGGATGCCAGATCAGCGGGATTATTTTTGGAGTCAACATGAGACCAAGATTGACTTCCAACTTTATCTATTATCGACGAAGGTTTTCCACCTGTTCGGGGGTTTTTGAAGCCATGCTATGGTTGAATCAGTCCATAAGAATAGTTTTTAGTTTCGAAAATTGAGTTGGGACTGAATAAAGTCTATAATTGTAGCCATAAGTTCCGCTCCGCAGAGTTCTTTCCTGGGCAGTGAGACAAATTTAATTGGGGCTACTTTAGTTTTAGCAACTAGCAGATGAGATGATATACAATTTTGATATTCTGTGCGTATGTATAAAAGGGCGGCATAAGCTTTCTCGGAGGCGTCACAGAAGCCATGTTATTGGATTGAGTAGGATGGATCAAAGTCCACAAATCAGGGGATTTTTATGGATTCTATGTTTGTATAGTCATCTAAGAATGTCCGCCATTGTAAAAAGGTGGCTTAAGATCTTCATCCCAACTTGTTTCATCTTTCCAGATTTGTTGAATTATGATCTTGGCCACAATAATTTTGGGGGAAAGCCAGCCGGCTGGGTCAAAAAGTTTGGCTATTTGGGATAAAACAGCTCTTATTGTAATTGCATTTCGATCGGGTAAACTTTTAAACGAAAATAAAAATGGTCACTTCCAGCATTCCAGCGTAAACCTAAAGTTTTAGTGATACAAGAGTCTGATAGTTTTAAAAATTCGGCATCTAATAGATGATCGGGGAAAATATCTTTCAGCAGATGTTCGTTTTTAACCGTCCACTTACGCAGAAAGAATCCCTCAGACTGAAGAACTTTAGTAAGTTCATCTCTTGCTATTATAGCCAAAGATATAGTGTGAGCGCCGCGGCGGCTAAAACATCATCTACATACATATGATTACGTAGAATCTCAGAAGCAATAGGATATGTTTTCTCAGAGATTTGAGCTAATTCGAGAAGTGTTCTGATCGCCAGATAGGGGGCGTAGTTAACACCAAAGGTGACTGTATTCAATTCAAAGTATTGGGGGCTATCTTGAGGCGAATCTCGGAAAATTATTCTTTGGAATGGGGTATGATTCGGATTAACGATTATTTGACGAAACATCTTTTCAATGTCCGGATAGTATGGAAGCTGTCCAGTTAGCTTTTTTTAACCAAGGAATCGGCATGAGTTTCAAAAGTGCTGTCGATAGGAGAACCAATTCGAATATAGCACCTCTGAGTTGATATCGCCGTCAGAGCATTATTTAGGCCATGAATTTGTGTCTGTGAAGATCGGGGTTTCAATGAAAGTTTACATTGTAGCCTTTTAGATATAAAAGTAGCTTCCGATGCAGAGTCGATTAGAGCCCTAACAGTGTATTTCAAATCATTCGAATAGATATCGACGTGGGCAGTTCCGAGTAAAACTGTAGAGTTCGAAGTGGACTGTAGTTGAGTAGAACTGCATTTGTATAGCAGCTTGAGCAGAAGTGCTGGGGCATACGTTCAAAGTTGAAGTTTGCAGGGGGTTTATATTGTGAGAATTATTCTCATTTCTGTTTAGCGCTGGGGCTATATTACGAGAAACTGGTTGTGACTCAACTATATTTGAAACCGTTTCTGTTTTATGAAGTAGTGTGTAGTGCTTTTGTTTGCACACATGGCAAACATATTTACTTTTACAATTTTTAAATTCATGAGAGGTTCCCAAGCAATTTGTGCAACGTTTTTGTTATTTAACGATCGAAAAACGTTCAGCCACGGGTAGCCCAAGAAAAGTAGAGCATAATCTAAGGCGGTGCGTGTTCGGACAAAGTAGAATAAAACCGCGATTTCAGCGTCTCCAATGCAACGTTTTTTCCTCACTCATTAAACTTATTAAAAATGTCATCATAAAATGAATGACCAAAGGCGAACAATTTCATCCTTATGTATTTCCAAGGTATGTACCGAGTGAGTCAGAAGAAGGTGATTCGAAATAAGATTGAAATTCTACTACGCGATCTGAGCCGCGAATAAATGAGTCAAGTCTTGACATAATGAAAACTAATTTATTGTAGAATATATTTGAATTACACAAATATAAAGGGCAAATATATTAAGGACAAAATATGAAGTTTTTAAAGTTGAGGATGGACGGTAATCAATATTTAAGAATGGTCAGGGAAATATTATCAATACACAGTAAAATGCGAGCCGTTAAATTTACGTACATATGTATGTACATATGTATTTTTTAATTTGTAATTTTATGTTAAAATTTTCGATAACACAGGTCAACAGCAAAAAAGGGCTTGAATAACTACTATATAGATTTGATGCAGCATGGCTACCTAAGTACAAAAATGGTAACATTTTTCAATTCTATGGATAATTTTTTTTTTTAAATAATTTTGAAGTAAAATTGTCAATATTTTCAGACATTTCTCCACTTATATTATCATAACTCAAAAACAACTTATCCGATTTTGTTAAAATAAATCTACAAAAATCATGATTTACAATATCTTTAAATGATGTTTACAAATATTTTTAATGCCATCAATAGTTTCAAAGTTATGAAACAAATTGTTAGCCAAAAAATAAAAAAATTGGTAAAAAGGTATTATATTTTATTTATTTGTAGTAAAGCTACATATCTTGTGAATTAAAAAAGATATGGATCATGAAAATCGGTGCATGGTTAAGGTTTTTAATTACAATTAATTGAAGCTGTCGCATATTTACAAGCACTGTAGAAAATGGTATAATGAAAATGCAGAACACAGAAACACAGGTGCATTATACGACCCGGATTTCGGCAAACCCTCTTTACATGTAGAAAATTGTTTGGAAAGAAACCTTTATGACATTTTTATGATTTTCAGAATTAAAAAAATAAGTAATAAACGAAAGGTTGTCTTACGATAGCGGTAGCAAACTAATAAACGCTCATAAATGTGCGTGCATTAAATTCCTTAATGTTTTTTATGATTCTTGTTTAATTTTTACGATTGCGGTAGCAAACTAATAAACGCTCATAAATGTCCGTGCACGCTGAAATGCTCTTTTTTCCGTTGGCTACCTGTAACGGATGATTTTTTTGCATAACATTCCTTAATGTTTTTTATGATTCTTGGGAAAAAGAAACAAATTTGCAGCTCACACAAACTGTACCCACATGAAGGGTTATCCCAAATTATAGTATCAGTATTTTTAAAAGCTCCTTGAGCCATTTTACTTTATTCAAGAATTGTTTGCGATATCGGAAACATCATTTTATCCCTACATAAAGAGTCATTCAGCTTACAAGTTAAAACAAACGCCAGAACATTTTTATGTAAAAGCAATCCGGATTCATTTTGTTATGTGTGCGGCCAATATATCACCGAGAAAAAACGTAACTGCTTCCTAACTTCATTGCAAAAGTCATATGAAGATTGTTATAATATATATTCGCACCAATTCTGTCTGTCGCGGTCGTTGAAGATAGACGTGTTTTCTAAACTCGGCATACGGTTTATTTTTTTTTTGAACAAATAAAGTATAAAAAAAGTAAATACAAGAAAAAGAAAAAAAAATTACATGTATGTACTTACATACATAAACACTCATTTTTTCATTCTCGGTGTTGATAAACAATAACAAATAAGAAGAGCACAACTGTAAACAGTAAAAGAAAAAAAAAAACTCTTATGAGTGCAAACAGTAGAAATGCATATATCACAGTGAGTGTTAGCGAAAAAAATACAGAAATAAAAAAAAGAATCGATGATAGCAAATACCTAACGGCTAAACCTATTACTCGTACGCGATCCCTCTCGCCGTCTGTATTTAATAACACGGTTGATACAATAACAAATACAAAACCTGCTAGCGTTGCCTCAACAGCAAAAACAATTTTAATAAGTGATGTAAATATTAACCCCCAATCAGGCATAATAGAAAATTCAGTATCACCTTCGGTGTCTAATAATACGGTTGATATTAATACAATAAAAAATATAAAACCTGCAAGCGGTGCCTCAGCGGCAAAAACGATTTTAATAAGTGATGAAAATATTACCCTCAAATCAGGCATGATGGAAAACTCAGCTCCACAAGTAAAAAGTGGTCAAAAGCCTCAAGTACAAGTTGGTATGGACAGGTACATAACAGTGCTTAAACGGGGTCGCAGCCCTACCTCTGCAGCAGTTGCTTCGGCCTCAAAAGTACCATCTTTTGATAAAATAAATTCTCAAAATCGATTTGCAATTCTGGAGGATGAATCCTCTGAAGCACCAAACGTCATAAAATCGTCCAAGCCTCCCCCGATATATCTTAGGGAGCAAAACTCAAATGAGCTCATAAAGAGTTTGATATCGGTGATAGGTGAAAATTCGTTTTACGTAGCTGCTATCAAGCGTGGTAGTATAAACGAGACAAAAATACAAGTCAATAATGAGAATGATTTTCGCAAAATTATAAACAAATTTGAAGTACTTAAAAAAAACTTTTATACATACCAACTGAAAAGCAGTAAAGGTCTCCAGGTAGTGATTAAGGGAATTGACTCATGTGTGGACCCAGAAGAGGTAAAAACATTCCTCGAAGAAAAAGGCTTCAAAATAAAACATGTAGTAAATATAAAAAATAGAGAAAAAAACCCCCAACCACTTTTTCGAGTGGAGTTTGAACCCGGCGACGTAAAGCTTAAAAAAAATGAAACGCACCCTATTTACAATTTGAAATATATTCTCTATAGAAGAGTAACTATAGAAGAGCCACACAAAAGAAATGGTCCCGTTCAGTGTTTAAACTGTCAAGAATATGGTCATACTAAGGCATATTGCTATTTACCCCCTGTTTGCGTAGTATGTGGTGAATTACATGGTACAGATCTTTGCGATAAGTCTAAAACCGACCCCAACGTAAAAAAATGTAGCAACTGTGGCGGTAATCACACTGCCAATTATAGAGGATGCCCTGTATATACCATCGTCAAGCAGTCAGTTGGACCGAAAACTAATCCCCCTCAAATGCAGGTAACAAATCAAGTAAGCACTGGTGACATTCAGGCCCCGCAGCCTAGTAATAACAGAACCTCTTAGGCTAACGTCGTAAAATCAAACCATGCGCCACCGCAAGGTGCTGCGCCAAGTAATGATGAAACTCCAGTTTCAAATTTAAGTCGTCTAGAAAAAACCATGGAAACGTTAGTGCAAACAGTAACTAATTTTACGAACACAATGGGTAATATGATGCAGGAAATTCTTAGAATGCAATCGATGTTATTGCAATCTGTACTTAACAGGCCATGAACTGTTTAAAAATCTGTTTTTGGAACGCGAACGGCATCCGCCAACATAAAAATGAATTAGAATACTTTCTTAAAAATAAACAAATTGATGTCATGATGGTTTCTGAAACTCATTTGACCTCAAGAAATACGTTTAACATCAATGGTTATATACTATATGATACCAAGGACCCTCGAGATAGAGCTTGTGGTGGTTCTGCCATTTTGATAAAAAATCGAGTCAAACACTACCTAATGTGTGATCATCGTGAGGATTATCTCCAAGCAACGAACATTTGTGTTGAAGAGCTGAATCGTAGCATTGTAATCTCATCTTTATACTCTCCACCTAGATTTTCAATATCAGAAAGCCAATATTGTGAATATTATAAATCACTAGGACCCTGTTTCCTGGCCGCTGGCGATTATAACGCTAAACATACCTTCTGGGGGTCACGACTAATAACACCAAAGGGTCGTGTTTTGTTTAATACAATCTCTAAAATTAATTTAAATGTTGTCGCGAGCGGCCAACCAACATATTGGCCAGCTGACCCGCAAAAAATTCCAGATGTCATCGATTTTGGCGTGGTTAAAAACATCCCCACAGAAACGATTCACGTTGAAGCTTCCCTAGAATTATCTTCCGACCACACACCTACAATTGTTACTATAATGAACCCCAATAGAATTGTATCTCCGACTGGTTACCTAGCGACGTCAGCCACACAAATAAATTGGTTAAAATATAAAAAATATCTCAGTGCCCATTGCACAGAAAATATTCCGCTCAGTACACCGGAGTATGTAGATCGCTCTATTGATAATTTTGACAGTTTTCTGAAACTAGCTGTTCAACATTCCAATATTGCCCCCAAAAAAACAAAAACTATTAAAATATATTCCACAGATGTCGAGCGTCTCTTGTCTGAAAAAAGGAGGGCACGAAGAGAGTGGCAATTGCACAGATCTCCTCAACTTAAGAACTTGCTAAAAGAGTGTACAAAAAGATTAAGAAAGTTATTGCAGACTCAGAAAACGGCTTCTCTGGAAAAATATCTTAAGGAACTTGATGCAACTCCACAATCGGACTACTCATTATGGCGTGCAGCTAGAAACCTCAAAAGGCCAGTTGTCTCTAAACCACCATTAAGAAACTTGAATGGAAGTTGGGCAAGAAATGATGTTGAAAAAAGAAATCTGTTTGTAAGTCACTTGAAAAACGTATTTACACCTAATATATCTCACAATATTGCGGTCGATTTACCACCTGTTGCTGCTAGAGCAGCTATTCCCCTAAGATTTGAGATGAGAGAAATCGAAAAGGTTATATGTGACTTAAACACTAAGAAGGCACCTGGCATTGATAAGATCAGCAATAAAATGCTATTAGAGCTACCTCGCGTAGCAAAGAAAATTATTCTTTTTATTTTTAATGCTATTTTACGCCTTGAATACTTTCCTCAAAAATGGAAGGTTTCCTTAGTTACCATGATACCAAAGCCAGGTAAAGATCATACGAAAGTTGAGTCTTATAGGCCTATTAGCTTATTATCAAATATGTCAAAGCTATTTGAGAAATTATTAGTTTCAAAATTAACACCGATTTTAAGTGAAAATAGATGTATTCCAAACCATCAATTCGGATTTAGAAGAAAACACAGCACAATTGAACAAACTCATCGAATAGTAAATGTCATAAGAAAAACATTTGAAGAAAAAAAATATTGCTCAGCACTCTTCATCGATGTTTCGCAAGCTTTTGACAAAGTCTGGCATGAAGGCTTATTACACAAATTGAAGCAAAATTTACCAGCAAACACACACAAACTGTTAGAAAGCTACTTAGTCGGTCGTCAATTTATTATTAAAGAAGGAAATTTCTTAAGTTCACCTCAGCCGATTGGCGCTGGAGTCCCACAGGGCAGCATCCTGGGCCCTCTATTATACTTAATTTATACTTCGGACATGCCAACAAACAACTACACCCAAACTTCAACATTTGCAGACGACACAGCTTTTCTAAGCGTCCACGAAAACCGTTATGAAGCATCTCGTTACCTACAGCATCATATATTTCAACTAGAAATATGGCTAAGACAATGGAGGATAATGGTCAATGAGCAAAAATGCGTACATATAACATTCACCCTGCGCCGGGAATCTTGCCCCCCTATTACAATCAATAATCAAATTATTCCTCAACATTCGCATGTAAAATATCTCGGTATACATCTGGATCGGCGATTAACGTGGAAATGCCATATAGAGGCAAAATTAACTCAAATGAAACTAAAAGCCATCCAAATTCATTGGCTTATTGGAAGAAATTCTGTTCTTAGACTCGATTGCAAGCTTCTACTTTATAACTCTATCTTAAAGCCTATCTGGTGCTACGGAATTCAACTATGGGGCACTGCCTCGGCCTCTAATATCGAAAAAATTCAAAGGCGCCAAAATAAACTTCTTCGTATAATCACAGCCGCCCCCTGGTATGTTAAAAACTCAAACATTCATAAGGATCTCAACGTGCCATTAGTAAAAACTATGATTACAAAATATGCAGTAAAATATTTAAAAAGACTTGAACAACACCAAAATCCTTTAGCTCGAAATATTTTAAATCATGGCGGCCACACTCGCTTAAGGAGAAGAGACACTGCAGCACTTACCCAACTAGATGAGAGACAAACACCTATATAAGTGAACAGAACCCGTGATGAAGAACATTTTTGTCTGGCACTGGCAGGACATAAATAAAGTATTAGGTTAAGATTTGATAAATTATTGTTAGTTCATATTAAATATATGAAGATTCAATAAATAAATAACGAAAAAAAAAAAAAAAAAAAAAAAAAAAAAAAAAAAAATATATATATTCGCACAATTTGAACCAGCATTGGACACCCAGTACCATATATATTTCATGTCGATTGAATTTATCTATGAGGTTTTCTAACGTAAAGTAAGTATAGGTTAATACATTTGGAATATTTCATACTTAAAGTATTTCTTAATTAAATTTTGAAATTTTTTTCATTTTACAGACGATGCTTGGAAATTTCGAAGCCTATGCTATGGAGAGAAACAGCGAGCCACGAATCCGATTGTTATTTTTGTTTAAGTACAAAAACCGGCTTCGGAAAACATTTACGATTGTCTTACCCCACGAGGTCTGCTGATGGGTTTACACTTGCAGTTCTACATTCACCAGAAATGAAATATGCTGAAGATCAGGGTCCAAGCTCTAGTCAAGTGCTTTCATCTTCACCAGGACACTTAACCTCAAGTATGTGTTCCAAATCAGAAAGTTCAAATTCAGCACTGCTATCTACATCTGAAAATTACGAGTTAATCCCACACAAAAATTTCTCGCCGAGACCATGGAATCAAGACCAGCTTAATGATGTAATTAGAGACCTTGGATTGTCGAAAAGGTCTTCGGAATTACTTGCGTCCCGGATGAAAGAAACAAATCTCATAACAAAAGAAACCAAAGTTTCCGTACTCGAGAAGAAGGCTTACTTCATTATTTTGTTGAAGAGGATGATTTTGTGTACTGCACAGATATTTCTGGTTTGATGACTGCCATGGGCTTCCAGAGATACGATTCAAACGAATGGCATTTATTTATCGACTCATCAAAACGCAGCTTGAAGTGTGTCCTTTTGCATAATGAAAATAAATTTCACTCCTTGCCGATTGCACATTCAACCAAAGTAAAAGAAGAATACTCTGTAATTGCATTGGTCATGAAGAAGATAAATTATAATGAACATAACTGGGTAATTTGTGTTGATCTTAAGATGGTAAATTTTCTCTTAGGTCAACAAAGTGGCTTTACCAAATACCCTTGCTTTTTATGTTTATGGGACAGCAGAGCTAAAGCAGAACATTGGAAGAGAAAAGAATGGCCTTCTAGGGAAACACTGGTTCCAGGTATGCCAAATGTTATAAATGTGGCTCTAGTGCCCCGAGATCGGATCATATTACCCCCTCTTCACATTAAACTTGGTCTTATGAAACAATATGTTAAAGCACTTAACAAAGATAGTGAATGTTTCCAGTATATTTCAAGGAAGTTTCCTAATTTGAGTATTGAAAAGCTGAAAGCAGGCATATTTAATGGCCCACAAATTCGCAAATTGGTCAAAGATATTGATTTTGGCAGTTCAATGTCAGAAATTGGGAAAAATGCATGGGATTCGTTTGTATGGGTTATTCAAAATTTCTTAGGAAATAACAAGGGTGATGATTACGTTACGCACGTTAAAGAGATGTTAACTCACTTCCAGAATCTTGGATGCAAAATGAGCATCAAAGTACATTACCTGCACAGTCACTTAGATCGTTTTCCTGAAAATCTAGGAGACTTGAGTAAGGAACAGGGCGAACGATTCCACCAAGATATCCGGACAATGGAGGAACGATACTAGGGTCGCTGGGATGCACACATGATGGCTGATTTTTGCTGGAGTATTCAGAGTAACACTTCGTTATTCAACAATAGTAGAAAATCGTATAAAAGAAAATTCCAGAGTTTGTAATTTATAATAATCATTTATTTATTTTCTTATTTTATTTATTATTATAAATTAAAATAATAAAATATAAATTTTCTACTGTTTAATACATTTAAACTTATCTAATTCAAATGTTTTTCCGAAGAATAGAAACAGTATTGTAGGTAGGGTTTTGCCAAAAAAATACATGAATGTTACTATGTAATGCATTTTCGATGTGAAAATTGTACATAGCATCTTTTCAAAATTCAATAAATCGAAAGAAGAACATTAATTACTCAATTTTATGTATATCGAGAAAAAAAACTAAAATTTTGTGAAAATGAGCGAATTCACTTAATTGTAAGTAAATTCGAAAATTATCAATCAATTTTTATGACCGATATCTCATTTTGTTGCTTTTACATATGGCTTTGTGATAAAACAATAAATCTGCGCAATTTTTGCCGTTTTCGATTTTTCATGATTTTTTTAAAACAAAAATATTTGCCATTTTTACGTAAAAAATATATTTTTCGGCTTCAATTTTTTCTTATAACTCCGAAAATAGTGTGCCGATTGAAACGCGATGTATAAACGGTTTAAAGGCTATGTAAATTTAAATTTTTCTAAATTTATTTTAATAATATCGGACTAACAGTTTTTGAGTTATCATTAATTATGTGAAGAAACGTCTAAAAAAATTTACAATTTTACTATAAAATTTTTTTAAAAAAAAACCTCTCCATAGAATTTTAAATTTGGACCATATTTGTACTACTGGAACCACAATACATCAAAAAAGTAGTTTTTCAAGCCTTTAACATTTTTTCGATTTTGTTGCCTTGTGTAATTTTAATGTTAGAAAGGTGCAAAACAAGTGCTACGTTTATTGATTGACAATTCAAGTTTAATTAAAATTTAATAAGTGTATAAAGTATAATATTTAATTCAATTACATTGAGTTTTATTTTCAAAATAACGTTTTACTTATTTATGTTTTTTATTTTATTTGGTTTAACGTTAAAATGAATTTTAAATGGAACGGTGTAATTCAAATGAAAACAAAAAATGATCACTGCTTGTCGATACAAAATCAAACTCAAAGATGCTAAGATATACATAAAATGTACAATGGTTGTTATTCTTTTTTTTCTTTTGTTTACATTTAATTTTGAGTTGAGAGTTAAGGCCGTGTCAGATACAACTTTGTCGCTTTGCGTGACGTTTATACCTTCGGCAGAAAAACGCAAAGCAAAAAGTGTATGCCACAATGAAAACTTTGACAACACTCACGCATTGTTTGTTTACTTATAAAAGCGGTTGGTAATTTGTACATTTAATTATTTGTTACAAAAATTAAAGTTAAAAATTTAATTGGACGGTTTTTTGGAATTGAATTTGGCAAAAAAAAATTTAAAAAAAAGAAAATTATACTAGCCAATTGTCAAAGCGCGCAAAAAGATGAGAGTTAGCTAACTTTTTGCTTCGCTCCGCTTTGAAAGTACTTTATGTGACATGTTTCGTATAAGTATGTATATTTTATCTTAGATGTCAAAGCGAATCGGTAACGCAACGCGAAGCAAAAGTTTTATCTGACATGGCCTTTAAAGCTTTTATTATACTTGTTTTGCTTATTTATAGAACAGGTTGCGTGAGGTTTGATGCTGGTTATGGTTCGAAGTTGGAGGTGGTTTGATGTAACCAAAAACTATTTTTCTTTGAACCAGCCTTACGACTGCAGGTTGTAAACCAAACAAAGATTTATTTTAAAGCTTTATGCTTTAAACACATTCGAGACAGCAGACTACCGACTTCAATATGTCAACAATAGAATACATGTGTGTATATGTAAATGATTATTTTAACGACGACACGGCTAAATGGCTGCAGGTTGTTGTCTATGCTAATTTTGTCGTTGTAGTCAAATTAAACTAATTTCTATTTTTGTCCGCGACTAAGCAGAAAAAGTGTTGCTAATATAATCCAAAATTAGAAGAATTAGTGCTAAAAAAATATTTTTTTTGTTAAACAGCAAAGAACCGGATTGAAACAAGAATATAAATAAGCTCGGCTCACCACCAAATTTATATTATTATTACTTTTTAGTATCCTTAAAAGAAGTTATATAGGAAGATGTTTGTCACGCCAACGCTCTTAGTTTTAGCAGTATGGGTATCATTGAAAAATTGAAAGTGCTTTTCACATGGTGTTTAAAGCACACCGATTTATTAACCCATTAAGAGCCCATTTCAAATGCTCATACTTCTTGACTGACTTTTTTACTAAATTTGCTTTATCTTTAAATTATGTCGATATAATAATAATTAATTCACAATAATATACACATGTTACCAAAGTTATTAAGACTTTGATTAATAAAGTTTTTCTGTATTGCGGGTTTTCTGCCTTCCGGAACACTTTTCAAATATTTACATATTACTATATTTCAATATGTAACAAGTGCATAAACTATTACCACTATATATTTTAACTCAAACTTATAAATAAATTGTGAAGTTTTCCAAAATAAAATTTTTTTAACCCTAATAACTTTAACATTTTATATGATGGAGTTTCTAAAAATATAGCATACAAAAACTTGGGGTGTTCTCTATAACATATTATATTTGAGGAAATATTATTATACATATCGACAAAATTTTAAGATACATCCTCTTAAGGGGTTAATAAATCGGTATATTTAATACATCATATGAAATGTGTTTCGAAAGACTTTATTATGATACCAATACTTTAAAGATTCAGATTATATTTTTCTTCCTATACTATTGATAAAGTGCTCTGAAACCTTTACGACCTATAATTCATAAACTTAGTGCGTTGAACCAAAAAATTACAGTAGAATCGCGATACAGTAATCTTGCGGTCAAGTTAACCAAATTGTAGCGCTTCTGTGCCGCTCTAAACGTTAACTCTAAGTTAACTTTTCAGATCGTATTAGTAAAAGTACTGATTTGTACAAACGATAACAAATTTTAAGCTGAAAGTTGAGAGTTTAAACAAAATTGAGAAATACATTAAAGAAAAACTATCGGCGTTGTATTATTGTATATCTGAAGTTCCATCTCAAAAATAAAAACGAAACGTCACAAAATTTTCGAGGCTTTGAAGAATACATAGGAAAAAGCATACAGGAAAATGGATGGCTGACAAATGTTTAGAAAATACCCAGAATTCGCTATCTGAAAAATTTTGAAGAACTAATTTTCTGACAAACGTCATATGTAGCACCTAACACATAATACATGACTGATTGTATAATTATTAATTATAAATTGTAGCCGGTACAAATTAGATCTAAGTTTCTTTTTTATACAGATGAAAACTAAGTCATTGAAAAAAATAAAGGTACATATGTTTATTATTGCACTTTTTTTATTTAGAAAAGTTAATAAATAAGACGAAAAAGTTAACAACCCTTAGGACATTTCAGTTTACTTTTTCGCGATTATACTGTATATTAGGATTTTTTTATTCAACCTGCCATGAAGATGATATTCTTCATGAGTTCCAAAAACAATAAAATTAAAATATTGTAAATGTTTTTTAATAAATTCATTTGTTTTTACGTTAACAAATTTATCATAAATAAGTATTTATGCATGTTGCTAAATTTATAAAAATTAAAAATGATAGTGGCACCACTGAAATGTAAATACATAATAAAAAACACAGCTGTTTATATTTTTTCAATTGCAGCTGTCGTCTTCAAAATAATTCAGTAGCTGATTAGGCGACTACAATTGCAACCTGCAGCATTTGTAGTCGTGCCTTCGTGTTGCCTGCTGTCTCGAATGTGTTTAATGCATTATGTTGTAAGATGTTCGATCACTTGTTTATGTTAAGCTCTATGTAACTTTTCACTCACGGATATTTCAAAGTTATTTTGCACTCAATAAATCAATTCTTTGAGTTGTGGATTTCGTTCCTTATTAGCAAGGAAAATTTTATTTCACACAAATAATAACTGTGATCCTTTTTTTTATTTATACATTTTTAATATACTACATAAAACTGTAACTCTCTTGTTGTAGATTTAATTTTTTTTAAATGTTAATTTACTTTGCACTTTTAATATGGTTTTATTTTAATTTTTAAATGTAGATTTACTATGTATTTAAATTTATTTAAAAACTTACTTTTCGCTTTGCTGACTATCTTGCCGATAAGCTGGGGGGTTATTGACATTTGTATATGGGTATATTCCGGGGGTTATTTGGTTATGATTCCTTGTTGATCCAAGGGGTTGTTTGTAAAAAATTACCTTTTCCTCCACTAATTTAATCTTTGCGATATTTTGCTTATCCGGTTCGTTTGGACCAAAAAGATGGTGGAAATCGCAAAAAGAATCCGTACAGAAAATATTTGAAGAAAAAGGTGGGTGTTTAAGCTTGGTAAAATTGATTAATTTTATTTTTTGGTTATACTAACCTTGTGCTCGTGCGTATGTATGAGAACTAACTATTGTTTTACAATTTGGTATGTTGTGTAGTTACAAAAAGAAACAGAAAAAAGGTTAGAGTTCAAAGCTACAAAAGCTTTTCTTAAATGTTCTCTTAACACTCTACAATATTTGCAAAAATGCAATTATTTAACATTCACACCTAAACAAGTCCTTTAATTGTATACATCCTTAACATTTATTGTTGCGACTTTTTGCGGCCTGATGCATTTTATGATTTCTGGGTGAATCAGGTGAAAAAATTAATCTTGGATTTTCCAACATTTTGAAATAAAAAAAAGGGAGGTTTGTTCTTCCACTCCTCATATACCTTCAATGTTAAATTTAAAATTGTTTTGCTTCTACTGAAAATGTTTAAATTATGTTAAATTAAGTTTAATTATAATTAACTATCAGTTATAACTGTCAAAACATATTTGAGTGATTCACAAGGTAGTCATAAAGCTGTAAAGTCATACGTTGCATAGTGGGTCGATATATATTATGAGTGACTTTTGAAAAAAGTTTGTTAAGAAAAAATTGTTAAAAATACTTTAACGAGAAAAACTAAAATGAGGAAATGTAGCCCAGAGATTCCTTTATACGATCCGTTTTCACATTTTTGTCACAAGTCCTAAATTAAATTTATTAAATAAAATAAATCTTAACGAATAATCAAATTCGCGTAGGTTTGTTGAAAACCAAAAATCCATACCATATAGCAAATAAGAAGAAGAACAGGCATTCACATTAAATGTGTGTAATTTTGTACTAAAAACACTTTTTTGAACTTGATAGCACTAAAATTTAGTCTGCAAGGCATAAGATATTCATTCGCCATATTGTTTTCATGAGAGATTCCTGCACACTCTCTCTGCACAGTGAGTGAAAAAAAAGTTCGTTAAAAGTTTGTTATGTTCACGGAGATCAATTGAGCTACTTTTTTTTCTTACTTAGAAAGAGAAATGTCCAAAGTTCCTTCTGTTTTTGACATATCGATCAACGAAAGCAACAAAAAATTCATTGCAGTGTTTTAGGTGTTGTTACTTGTTGTAGTATCGAAACCACCGTATACATACATACATACATGAATTTGCCTTGATACAAACCATTTGTGATACAAACTGCGTGATAAAACAACATAAATTCGTATTGAAAATACTTTCTATCGCTGTATATTTTCATTTGAGTAATGTTTAACGAATGGTTTTTATTAAATGGGTGCCAACAAGAAACAACAAAATGTATAGTGTTGCAACGTGTCGTCGTTGTCTTCTTCAATATTATATATTATTTTTTAGTTATTATGTAAAGATTAACAATTTTTTCGTTCCTAGGGATAAACAGATTGATCTTTTTTTATAATTCCTTTTGTTTAAATTAAAACCTCTGTTTTGATAGTTTTACGAGGCATGGGCAATGTATTGTGTCATTACATGTTACGAGTATTTGTTCTAAGGTGAACACATAAATTAAATTAAACAAAAACACGTGCGGGATATATTATATATAGGAAAATGTGTTATAAATCAATTTTTAAAGATACTGAAAACGACATCGATTTCAAATCGTTTTATTTTCAATATCGTTTCCCATCACATACCTGAATATCATAGCAATTTTAATCAAGCATTTTATTTTCTGAATTATATTGATAAAGGTAAGTTGGCTTTAAAGTGTATAAAAGAAAATATTTTGATGAATGTAAAGCCTGGTACTCTGTTCAACATTTCACGTGAAATGCTGTCAAAACTCATATGAAAAAAACTTTTGCGGAATTTCTATGAAATAATATTGATAGAGTTGTACTCTGTTTAATTTGTGAAAAAGTTGCGAAATGTTTCTGGCAACATTTTTTTACAACTGCGAAATAATATAAGCTGCACTTATTTCACGTGGAATTTTAAGCAAATGAAAAAAAAGTTTAAACTCAATATTAAAATGAGAACTGAAAAACATAAATAACACAACCGGTAACCGTCTTTCATCCATATTTACTTTGATTTTTATTTAAAAAAATACTTTTCAGTAATATACATGTGGGTTTTGTTTAAATATGAAAAACAATGTCGCATACTTTGAACGATTGAAAACGTCAAATTGTGCAAACTCTCGAGATAGGTAACATTGATACATGTCAAATTTTTCGCATGAAATAATAGATGTTGCTAAAGGCTAGATTACACTATTATACTTTGTATTAATACATGTCAAAAACTCAAGTAATATGACAAAGTGTGATAGTGTGAATGCAATGTGTCACAAGTATTACGAAAAAAGTTTGACATCCCATACGACTTAATATTTTTTTGAAAAATTTCTAAACGCTAATACTTTTCATTGGATCAGGGTTGCATTTTAACAAAAGCATGTTCATGTGTGATAGTGTGACTACAAACTGTAATGTTACATTAGATTTTTTGACAGTCACAACAAAACTCATTAGATTTCCATCTCACAAAGTATTATGGAATACGTATGAAATGTGTGATAGTGTAAGCTAGCCTTAAACAATTTTCACAAATTGGAACAGAGTACTAGGCTTTAAGCCTAGCACAGTTTTCAAAATTTTTTAAGTGTTAAGTTTACTTAATTTTGATTTCCAGCATATGGTCGTTAATTCAAAAAAATTTTCTGGGTATTTAATTATAACTTCAAGAATTATTTAAAAAAAAAAAATAGAAACAAATATACTAAAATTATAAATACGAAAGTTAGTTTGTGGTTCAATCACGCGAAATCAGCTTAATGGATTTGGATGAAACTTGGTAGACGGATAGCATATTAAATTAATTAAGCCCTCATTTAGCTGCCAACGATTCAAAAATATATTAAACCTTATGTTTACAGGTTTTACCGCATTTATAAGGTTTTTGGTTTCTAGATTTTTAAGAATTTTATTTAACTGCGTCTTGAATTCGTATATCAATTATCCATATTCCCTTACTTCCACCACCCATAATACTACTGGGTGTCTTGACAGTTCATATATGGCAGTCGTGAATTAGACACGTGGCAAATTTATTATGGAAAAATATCCGATAAAGCGACGTCTTTTAATCGTTAATTGGATGTTACAGCTCGCCCATGACAACCCCGATTTTCATGAAAAAATCATAATGAATGACGAGGCACATTTTCATTCGAATGGATATGTGAATAAACAAATTATCGAATTATTCATCAGTCACCTTTGCATCCATTAAAAGTGACAGTCTGGTGTGCAATTTAGTCAGGAGGAATCATTGGACCTTTCTTCTTTGAAAATGAAAACGGTGTAACGGTAACTGTGAATGGGGAGCGATATCGTGATATGATTAAAAACTTTTTAACGCCACAACTGCTTATCGAATATTTTTTTCCATAATAAATTTGCCATGTGTCTACTTCACGACTGCCGAATATGAACTGTCAAGACTGATGTTTACCAAAGAATAAAGAATTTTCATTGCACATTTTTGGCACAAGTCCTAAATTTTGCTGAACTTGGTAGACGGATAGTATACCCTACAATAAATGAATAACCAAAATTAAAAAAAAATTTTTTTACTAACTCACTTGCAACAATTTTACATTGAATTAATAAGTTAAAGAGAGAGACATAATGAGTTAGAGAGAGAGAGAGGCAAAATCACATGTACACAAGGTTTCTGTCCCTTTTTTTATTTTGCTCTTATAAACTAATATAAAGTATAACCAATATATTGGTGAGCACTACTGGTCATCTAACAAGTAAAATGAACAATAGTCTTCTGGGGTATGTCCCAGATTGAAACATAGGGTAATTTTTTAGAGGTAATGAGGGGGAAATTGGCACTTTGGAACCTTTTCTCTTTTTGATAATTTTGTTATACAAATTACCCTACAAGAAGACTACCGGTCATTTTACTAGTTTAGGTCCATAACTCGAAAACTATTTTAAACGTAATTTTGACCTATTTAAATGACTTAATAACTTTATGCAGGCCTAAGAACTTCGATCTACACCACTGAACTCTCACCGTGGTCTCGGTCACTACTGGGTTCTCTGTGTATGTGGTTAACATACCAATATTACTGGTTATAAAGTGGAATTGAAATCGAATGATATTTTGATTTGATTTCAATTGCAGATTTACAAAACGACTAGTTTAAGATAACTTGTAATAATAATTGGTATCTCGGTTAAGGTTTAAGGTTTGCTACCCTATTTTAGTAATTTTATTCTTTCGGAATAATTTTTCATAGTTAAAATACTGTTAACGGTCAACATTTATCGCCTTTTTTAATATTTCTTTTGATCCTTGCTTTATGCAGGGAAATTTTAAAAGTTGTATTTTTAACAAGATTTCTGTACTAAAAGACTTGTCAGAAATATTTCTCTATTAAACAGAATCCTTCAAGAATTTTTTAGTGCTGCCAAGTTTAAGATAGTACTAAATATTAGCTGTGTTCATTTACTAAAAATTGTTACGAATTTGTAACAATTGTTACTGGAAAGTGTTCATTAGCACACAAAAAATGTAAGTTGAGAACGTCAAAAGAGAGAAAAAAAAATTGAGAGACAAAAAAATTCTTGCAAATATTTACTGGTAAAATTTTTACTTGCAAGAATTTTTGAAACAGCTGTTTCATGTTTTTGTTTACAAAACAAACTTTTCCAAAAGAAATGATTAAAAATATTTATGCGATAAGAAATCATACTTTTGTTTAACTTAGGACAGATATTTCGATATTTTTATTGCTAAATAAAATAACGAACTTATTAAAAAAATCCTTTATGTATTTTGTTTTCTTTTAACCGATCAGGTGTTGTTATTAGTACTGTGAGTATAATGCCCGATACTTTACACTATTGCAGTATAATACATTTAGAATAAATTTGTTTGCAAATTAAATTATTTACAAAATTAAAGATTCTTATTAATTATAAAATAATTTGAGATATTCTCATTGTTTACTTTATGACCGTCTTGTTTATTATGAAACAAACAACAAAGAAATACATTTGGATCAAATAAAACGGCCATAAAGTAGATTATGAGAATATCTAAAATTATTTTATAATTACCAATAATTTAACCCGCTACCTCGTTACCTTTCTTTCAAGGTCATATTTAAATGCCAAAGTTTATGTTTCTAAGTTTTAAAAAAAATTACTAACGTTATAGGTTCTCCTCATTCACTCAGGACCCTGTACCTATAATTTTATGTTTCTAATATCTATTATAGCAAATTAAAAAGGAACCACTTGTAGAACGAAAAAGTAAAACAGAGACATTCACCATTTTTTATATTTTTTCTGCCCTTTGAAATATAAAAAAATTCATTATTGTAGTGGAAGCCCATAATTGAGAACGTATATTGCAACGAATGGAGAAAAATGTTTTGTTTAGAAAGTACCCCTTAAATGTTTGAATTTCGAAAAAGAAACAAATTTGTATTTTTTGGATAAGTTACGAATGTAAAATAGTTTTTTTTTATGTTTATCGGCTTTAATTGAAAAATTAATGATTTAATTTTAATTCTTGTTCAGAACAAAATAAACTACGATGCCACTTTTTTCTATTTGTACATAAAAGTTGAATTGAGCTGCCACATAATATAGTGCTTAGTGCAATAATTGTTTTTTGCCGAGTAATTAAATAAAAAAAATATAATTAAAAATTATGAAATCACTTTACTTTTTTCGTCCACTTTCTTAACACACTTTTAGAAAACAATTCAATATAAGTAGTTTGCTAGTTGTGCTGCTAGTTTGTATAATTGCTTACATCTGTAAACCATTGGGTAGCTTTGTTTTTCCGGGCACATTTTCCGAAATAGGTAAATCATTCTGAAAAACACTCTCAGTAAAAAAATATTCTTCGGACAAAAATATTATTCGGAACGCATGGATGAATCCACGGTTAGTTTAGGAGTTATGAGGTTAGCGAATTTAATCGTTTTTACGCTTTATCACCTAAACATTCAAATGTCCGAAAATTTCATCTTACCTAGCATTTACAAATGAAAGTAGTTTCTTGCAAGTGGCAATGCACTAAATTTGTTTACTAACACACACACAGTTTTCCTACTATTAGGCAATTTCTTCGATTTTTAGTGGATCGATTTAGCGAGACTAGCATCCGGTTCAAATTTCAACCTTATAACTCACGGCGTTAAGGCTGTGCGAAAATAAATCTGTCAGTCAGTCCGTAACGTTTAAATTTTATATACCTGTATACATAGGCTATACAAAGCTTGTTAAATTAAATAATTTGTGTTGCCATATAAAAACTTTTATTGTTAACAAAGGGTTTTTTTTATCATTTATTAACGATGAAAACCCGAATTCTTCTTTCACCTCCTAATACAAAAAAAAATCCAATTCATGATTCATTTTATTCAACATAAACAAATATAAATAATTAAAATCACATTAATTTTACCGTAATGTATAAAATTTTCCCAAGTCTTAGAATAATTAATGGGTACTCAAATATTCCTGTATATTCGTCACTACTTTAACTTGCAAGTTTTGGCTGGCAAAGTGTTCATTTACTTATTAGTATTTTTGAGAAAAATTTCCTTAAATTCCTACTTACTCCCTCTTTGCAAGTTTCTGCAAGTAAAGTAAATCAACACACCTATTATTTATTAGTATCAGCGTTGCTAGAAGCTTTGGGAAGAAAATCATCCTTTGTAAACAAATAATCATATTTAGAAGAGCAAAATCATCAAATCCTTTTTAAAAAATACATACATACATAGCTATCATATTTACACAAAATAAGATATGAATGTTTAAACTGTGATTATAGCTCATTGAATACAATTGAATAGAAATGTTCTTTAAATACATTTCAAATTCATTTTAGTTTTATAAAAAACCCATAAAAAGTCTAGGTATATAATATGCACTCAAAAAACTGAGTGATTTTAATATATATTTTTCTATACAATCAATTGCCTGCAATTATAATTGGGCTGAAATTTACAATAGTGTAACACATCAATCTCATACCATTTATAAAGCTGTCTAAGATAAGTAAATAAAATATGGGTTTCTTGGTATTTAAACCTAATATAAAAACAACGGTAGTAAATTACCCAATTTGACTTTTAAAACCTATTTGGTACAATATAACGCTTTACTGCCGTATTCATAAAAAACTAAATTGGATTAAAATCTATTTTAAGGAAAATTTGTATGGAAGTTTTGTTTTAAAATACGTTTGAAATCTATTTTATTATTTATGAATACAGCAGTTAATGTTTTAAAGACCATAAGTATTTAAGATACAAATTGCTAGAGCGAAAAGTATTTCGAATAAAAATTTAAATAAAAATACAATTTGGGACCACTTTTACGAGAAGAACTAAGAATGAGGAAATGTAGCCCAGAGATTCCCTGTTTTCACATTTTTGTCACAAGTCTTACATTTTCCATAGTGGGTCGAAATATAGTATGAGTGACTTTTGAAAAAAGGCTGTTTGGAAAAAATTGTTAAAAAAAAAACTAACGAGAAAAACGAAGAATGAGGAAATGTAGCCCAGAGACTCCTCTATTATGCCCCGTTATCATATTTTTCTCACAAGTCCTAAGTTTTGCATAGTGGGTCGAAATATAGTATGAGTGACTTATGAAAAAAGTTTGTTGGAAAATAATTGTTAAAAAAAAGAAATCTAACGAGAAAAACTAAGAATGAGGAAATGTAGCCCAGAGATTCCTCTATTACGCCCCGTGTTCGCATTTTTGTCACTAGTCCTAAATTTTGCAAAGTGGGTCGAAACACAGTATGAATGAGTATATGGGTAATGAGAGTTTAAATTCACTTTGGTGCAAAAGCCATTAAAATAGGTGAAAAAGCCATTAAAATCGATTGGTGGATGCAAAACGCATTAAAATGGGTGCAAAAGCCATTAAAATGGGTGCAAAAGCCATTAAAATGTGAAAAATGGGGTGCAAAAGCATTTAAAATTGAAATAGAATATAATATGTTTGTTTGGAGAAAAAACACACAGCTGATAAGCGCTTTTTTATTTTTTGTGTATGTTTATGGAGAGCCAGATGCAGGGATATTGTGGTTGTTGTTGTTTTGCTTGTTGTAATGATCGAGTGTATACGAAACAAAAAAAATATTTATTGTGGGTAGATAGATAGACAGACAGACAGCCATAGAGATAGATAGCCATACAGACCTTGTAGAAGCAATTGGAAAATATTGTTGAAAGCCTTTCTTTTTTTGATTTGAATTAGGTGATGAAAAAAAAATTATTGAAAGGACAGGAAAAATAACGTATTAAATTGTGAATTTATTAAGTTATTAAAAATTTTGTAGATGTAATTGATGTTTAATATTCGGTTACTTAATAATAAAGCATTTATGACATACATATACCTAAATATTTTTGGATAAGAAAGTGTATGTTATGGAAAGTTAGTTAGACAGACAGACAGCCAGACAGACAGACAGGCCGGCTTTATAAAAGCAATTGGTTTTTCAATTTTATTTGGGTGGAAGAATAAGTTCAAAGTATTTGTTTTGATTGATAAGAGAAAAAAAATATATGTCTGTAGTAGCGAATCGGGTGGAAAATGAAAATATTGGTAAAATTATTGGAGCGATTGACATGTGTTTAAAAACTGCTATTTTGATGTTAGTGTAGGTCAAAAATTTTTCTATCTATAAATTATGAATTTATTTAGTTATTAAAAATTTTATAGATGCAATTTGTGTTTCAACTTTATTTGGAGTGGATAGGGAAATATGAAACCATTCTTGATAATTCTATCTTTTATGGATTTTCCTATATAAGTATAAAAAGTAAAAAAGGTTTAGTGGAGTATACTTCTAAAACATAGGTTATTTACATTTGACACTGATGATTAGAACAATGAATTCGAGCCAGTATGAAATTGAATTTGTGGACGAAAATTCCATGGAAGCAGCAGAAGAAGATAATATAATAAAATAAAAGACGTTGTGAGTTGGTTTGATGTTACTCGTAAACTGAACTTTATTGTCCTCTTTATCTTATTTCATATTTGCACTTATCTACATGAATTTACACGGTTGGCTTAAATATAAGTGAACAGTGATGAGTTTACTTAACTTAAGAATCAGTGATGGGTGGCTGTAAATTACCATTACATCTCCCCCTTTTTACAAAAAAAGGAAGATATAAACAAGGGGTACCTGGCTTGTTTATATCTTGCTTTTTTTTATATAATTAATTTATCCTTATGTATATTTTATATTCCTTTTTTTTTTCTTTTCTAATTTTTCTAATTTTTTGTTTTTATTATATTAAATTTTTCCCACTGTATAAATTAAAATATAGCAGGTATATATTGGCCTAAAATATCTAATGTTATAATGTTATTAAATTTTACCATCTGGAGAGTAATATTTTGCTGCTTTGTTTGTTTTTTTTTTTTTATATATAAATTTAAAACAAATATTTTCGTTTTGGTTTTCTTTTTAGGTTGTAGTATCCAGCAACAAAATTATGCTTTCTAGTGGTTTTTTTTTTTAAATGATAAAAAAATAGTATACACAACTTATTAAGTACATAGATAATTCACTAATTATAATTATCATCACAAAATAATTATATGTATTTTTTTTTTTTTTTTTTTTTTGATCGCTAATAAAGCTAAATAAAGTTTTAAAATATGAAATAAAAGAATTTAGAGTTTTGGAAATTTTTTTATACTTAGAACTATTAAATTAAATTTATTTGTAAAGACTTCAAAGGTAGCAAAATATACATAGGTGAACAAATCCATAGACTTATGCAGTTGAATAAAAATTAATAAATTTTTTTTTTTTTTTATTATTTATAATCAAAATATAGTTTTATGATTTCCGAACTCTATTTTTATGAATTATCTTTTCTCTTTTCGTTACTTTATCATACACCTTCACATTGCAATCATCAATACCCCTGACAATAAAAGGACCTTCGTAAATACTTCTAAATTTGTCGTATGGTTGCTTCTGAATCAAAACGGTTTCACCAATTTTCAATGTCAATGGCTTCGCATATTTGTCATAGAAATCTTTGTTCCTCAACTTATGTTTCTCAATTAATTCCCTGGCCAACCTATGTGTACTCTGTAAGCGATACTTTACCTCCTTGCTGTAATTCTCAACATTGTATATTGGATCAATTTTCCTACCCAAAAGCTCTGTAGGCATCGTAGGCAGTTTACCGAAAACAAGTTCGTATGGTGATAGTTTATTGTCAAAAACCGTATTAGGTGTTGTATTGTGAAAGAATGTAAAATACGTCAAATAGACGTCCCATTCAGCAATATTATCATCGATATAGGCCCTCAAATACTCGTTGAAAACCCTCTGGTTGCGTTCCACCGTTCCTACAGTTTCATGGTGATATGCGGTTGAGTAATTTATCTCTATCCTTAGTAACTTGCACAATTCACCCAATACCTGGTTTTTGAATTCGGTTCCTAAATCGGTCTTGATGGTATTCATTGTACCATAAGTTAATATAAACTTTTCAAAAATTGCTCTGGCAACAGTATCCGCACACTTGTCTGGTAAATCTATCGTAACTAAGTATTTTGTCAGATCACACATGAGAGTCAAGGCATACTTGTTTCCGAATTTCGATTCTGTGTCCACAACGACTATATCAAAAGCCCGCATTGGTGTTGGTGTTAAAAAAAGTCTCTCCTTATTTCCTGGTTTTACTTTGTTCAAATTACATTTCTCACAATTTCTCACGAAAGTTGCTATATCCTTCGACATGTTTTTCCAAAAATACTTTGTCCTTAGTTTGGCATATAATTTACTGCGTCCACAATGCCCTCCTAGAAGCGGATCATTATGATAAATGGTCATTAATTTTTCCTTCTCATTTTTACCGATTATTTGCTCAATAGGATCTGTTAATATAATCTCTAAGTTTTGTAATATTTGCGTGCCATGGTCTTTCAATTTTTGTATATTACAAATTTTAAAGATTAAATCGTCTTTCGGCCATTCTAATTTATAAATGTTCTGACTGACGGCTTCTTTCTCAAGCCTCAAAAGCATATCGTCTAAATTCAATGTTTCGTTATCAGTCAGAATGTCCAATGACTTTAATAATTTAAATTTTTGATATATATTAATGCGCATTCTGATTAATTTGTTATTTTCGTAAAAAAATTCGGATCTTATTTTTGGTATTTTTTTGTCAAATTCGTGAGAAAACTTGTCGTATATAGGTATTCGAACTGCAGTTGAGTTTGGTTTTATCTCTTCCTGTTGAGTTTTCGATGACATTCCGCGGGTTATCACTGCAAAAACTCCCACACTTTCGTTCTTCAATTCCTCAATTGAGATTCGCGACAAGGCATCAGCGGCAACATTGTCCTTGCCCTTTATGTATTCTATTATGAAATTGTATTCTGACAGTTCAAGACGAATGCTGGTTAATTTTGATGACGGGTCCTTAATGTTGAATAAGTATACGAGTGGTCTATGATCGGACCTAACAGTAAATTCTGTCCCGTAAACATACGGCCTAAATTGGGTTATAGCAAAGTGTATTGCCAAAAGCTCCTGTTCAATCGTGGGTTTTTTCTGTTCAGCTTTGTTGAACGACTTTGAAGCAAAATAGATTGGTAAGTCATTGCCATCAACATTTTGGCTTAGGACTGCACCACATCCCATTTTGGAAGCATCTACAGTTACTATAAATTTCTTGGAAAAGTCAGGATATTGTAACAGTTTTGGAGACTTCAAACATAATTTTAAATTCTCAAAAGCATTTTGACATTTTTCGTCCCAAACAAAATTTACTTTCTTTCTTGTAAGTTGGTTTAGTGGGGCTGTTATTATAGCAAAGTTTTGAATGAAACGCCTATAATAATTAGCGAATGCTACAAATCTTCGAACAGATTCCTTATCAATGGGAACAGGATAATTGTCGATTGCTTTAATTTTCGAATTGTCTGGTAAAAGACCCTGTGATGTGCATCTGTGTCCAAGAAAAGTGACCTCGGGTTTGAAAAAATTGCATTTATGAGGGTTAATTTTTAGGTTACATTTCCTAAAAATCTTAAAAACATTTTCTAAATTTTTGAGGTGATGTGACACACTGCAACCAACAACGATAATATCGTCAACATACAAGAAAGCTTGATTCGGTGCGAGACCGGAAAATGCAATATGCATCATGCGTGAAAATGTGTTTGGGGCAACGTTTAAACCGAAGGGCAAAACTTTCCACCTGAAAGAGCCACTGCTTGTACTGAACGAGGTGATATCCCTTGAATCCTTATCCAAGGGTATCTGGTGGAATCCAGAAAGTAAGTCAAGTACCGAAAAATACTTAGCGCGGCCAAGATTATCCAATATGTCATCAATTCGCGGAAGCGGAAATTTGTTAGCAATTAGTTTTCTGTTTAACGCTCTAAAGTCAACACACATGCGGTACGCCTTTTGACCGTCTAAACTCTTTTTAGGTACTAGAATTAGTGGACTGTTGTAGTTAGATTGACTTGGTTCAATTAAATCATTTTGCAATAGAGCCTGAACCTGTCTGTCGACTTCCTGTTTCTGAAAATGAGGCAAGCGATAGTTTTTGACATACACCGGAGAAGCGTCATTCAATCTAAGTTTCTGTGTATAGAAGTTATTGACAGTCATTTTGTCCTCCCTAAGAGCAAAAACATCAGCGTATCTACAACATAAGGACAGCAATTCTTCCTCCACCTCGCGTGATGTTTGGGTTTTCAGTATAGTTTTAAGTTTTTCAGTACGGTCATATTGCGGTGTGACTCTATCTATCGAGTAAACGTCGAAGTTCGATAGGGTTTCCCACTTAATACTAGAGTTATCAATACACTTGTACTCATCTGTTACGTTTACGATTCTTAATATGGGACAGTTCGAGTTCACTATACATTTCCCTATAAAAACTCCCTCACATACTTCCTGCGCTTCTACAAAAATTGAACCAGACTGAATCTGAGTACCTAGTTTAAAAATACGAAAAACCTCGCATCGAGGTGGTATAATGCAATTGTTTCCGGCCGTGCCATGTTCCATGGAGATTTTAAAATTTTGATTGTAACGTGAAACCGATATGAACATTTCATCGTAATTAATAATGCACCTGTTCGACTTAAGAAAATCTTTGCCTAGGATTCCCCCTGTTGGAATATTAAAATTGTCATCGACGACATGTAAAGTCTGAGGAATTAGATTACCTTGAATAATCAAGTTTGTATAAATTGTTCCCAGCGTTGAAAGAGAATGCGTGGTTACCCCTGTAATATTTACAGTACTATTTCGATCGATTAAAATGTTCCGCTTAACACATGACCGTTTTATCAAGGAGATATCCGCCTGTGAATCAACCAAAAAGGTACATACTTCCTGCAGCCCAGTACATTCAATTTGAATAAAATCGGAGTAGTTCAAGTTTAAGCTGAAAATTGATTTGGTAGGGTTGGATAGATTTCCGGTATGTAAAAACTGTATCCCATTAGTATTAAATAGTTGTGATTTGTGACGATCTAATGGTCCTGACTTATGATATCCCCCAACATCTCCTGCTGAGGGTTCTCTGCGTTTAAAGGCAAAGCCCTTGCACCCCTATTGTCGGACCGGATTCTATTGTTCCCACTATAACCAGGTTGATTACCACCACGATTAGGGTAATTATTATTCCCATAATTATTACGTTGATTACCACCATAGTTAGAGTAATTATTATTCCCATAATTATTAGGTCGATAACCAGCACGGTCAGAGTAATAAGTATTCCTATAATGATTATTGAAATTCCCGCGAGAGTAATCGGAACCCCTATGATTACAATTACCACGCCTGTAACCACCACGATTAATATTGTTGGTGCTAAACTGTCTAAAATTATCCCCATTCGAATTGCCGTTCCGAGACCGAAAAGCCAATACCTGTCTCTCATTCGATTCATTCGCCTGTTCCACAATCAGTTTTGCTACCACGTCCTTTGAGTCAGAAAATGAACTTGACGCCAAAATTGATTTGACTAGTGTGGACCTGGCATTTAATCGACAGACACCAACTGTCTGCTCGATAGCCATTTCATGCGCCTTAACACGTGTAATACCCTCTATTACGAGGGATCTTTCCAGCGCATCAGCCAACTCTTCCACTCTTTTTGCGAAGGACGAATAATCATTGTCTTTAATTTTCAAGGCGGCAATTTTCCCTGCTACGATTTTTGAGTTCTCCGGTTTGATCTTACCCCTCAACGCGGTTTTTATATCGTTGATTGTTAATTCACCCTCAGGTAGTGCCTCACGCGCCTTTCCTTCCAGTTTAGATTTGATAAAAGCCAACAAAGTGGGGTTTAAGTTTTCGTCCGTAAGATCACTTATTAAATCTATCTTATCCAAAAAGGATTCTAATGCCAGAGGATCGCCATTATAATTTTCCCTGACTAAGCCAGCACACATCCCAATAAATGTTCTTTTCTGTTCTGCTGTTGCCATCGCTACACTGCCAAAATTATAACCTATAGAATTTTCCTTTAACCTTTGGTCCGAGCTATTGTCCACTTTTCCCTCATCTGATAAATACTTAACTTCGCAACTATGCTTTACTTCAGTCGTATCGTCTGAATCATCAGGGTTAGATTCAGTTAATTGTTCCTCATCTACTAATTCAAACATAAGAACATCAAGGGGCACTCTGATTTTGCAGTCTAGGTTTCCGAAACATTTAACTAAAAGCTCTCTACAATGTCTTACCCTATCAAACGTGAACTTCCTTGTAGGTATTGAAAATTCATCACAGTGTAAACTAGTGTATGATAAAATAGCGTTGTATGCATTTATGAGTAATTTTACATATTCGTTTCTTTTCCCTTGATTTGTAGATACAGGGCGATTTTGCAAAATTCTTTTTTTTATCTTGTAAAAATCGTTTAAAAGTTCCACGAAAATGTTATCGACAAATCGCGGCATGGGCTAAAATCATTTTATTACCAATTTTTTTTTTTTGTACATTCTCTACATTTAACAAATAATTCGAATTGTTTTCTTTTGCTAAAGTTATAGATATATATAAAAAAAATAGAGAACAAAATCACTTTTGTTTCCAACCAATTTCGTTTAATTTTCTCAATTTTATGTTAAATTTTAATAATTCTTGTTCTTTTAACCCGTGAAAATTATTATTCTCGTTTATTTAAATAAGAGTACGTAAAACTATAGAAAAAAAAAATTTGTGTTATTAAAGATTGTGTTAAATGTACTTAATGATAAAAAAAAATTAATTTGTGCCAACATTTAGAATTGACTAAATGTGCGATCTGCATTTCCCATGCCTGATACGTATACAGTAGAGCTTGATCGCAACAAATGATTTTGTATGAAGTTAGAAGAACAATAGATATTGGAATTATAGGTTTTATCGTGTTCGTTATAATCAAGCTGTACTGTATGTTTCTATTTACCAGTGTTAAATATTTTCTTTCTTTTGTTTTGCATTATATCCATCTATCCATTTTTTTTTATCAATTATGTATGTTTTTCATTATTTTATAAGTTTATGGTTTTTCTCCCCTTTTTAATAAAAAAAATTATTTTCCTCAATCATAAGTTTTATTTCCAAAACAATCATAAATAAAAGTACATACATATGGATTAAAAGATGCCTTCATATGTAATTAATTTATTTATTCCTATGTATACTAATTATGGCTGTTAATAACATCATATAATTAGAATATAAGGATTATAGTGTAAGTATAAATGTATATATAAAAATATACATTAGTTATACCTAATAAGTACTTAATTAGTTATATTAAATAATAAATGATTCTAATAATACGCTCACGTCAATGATAATATGTCCATGATTATAAGGGTTGTTTTTCTCTCAGAACTCTCTTCTTTTTAGATAATGTTGACAATTGTTGATATTGTTTTGTAGCTTAGTTGATTTTTGCTAGTTGTGTTTCAATACCATTTTTCCAATTCGATATTTTTCCCATAGGTATATTTAATGTTTGTTTGTTTTATTTCTTTATTTTTTTTTATTATTATTATATTGTTAATTTTTGTTTTATTAGTAGGTATGTATAATTTTTTCCAATTTTTTTTTATATTGTTTCCTTTTGTTTCTTGGATTCTTATAATATTGTTCACTTCACAATTTTTAGTTCTAGTCTTTTTTCCCACTCAGTTATTGCAATTTCCGAAATTTCTTGTTTTCAGTTAATCTTCACTCAGTAACTGTATTTTCCACATTTCTGGCATTCTTCTGGAATTTTCTGTTTTTATTACCTCCCCGCTCATTTTTCCTTTACTTCATTTCTCGTTTCTCTTTTGTTTTTAGTTTTCGGGGTTTTTGATATTAACAGTTTTTTTATTCTTTTGTCTTTTTCTGTTTTTTTTTTTTGACATTGTTTTAACCTTTTGACTTTTTTTTATTTCTTCTCACATGGTAACTGTTTACTTTCTTTTATGTCTACATAGGTTTTTCAAATGTTTCATAATTTTTGTCCCGTTTTTTTTTTTGTTTTACTCTTCCCCCCAATATTCCACTGGTTTACTTAAATAAATTATTTCCACGAAAACCGCCGTTTATAACTGTTTTAACAAGCAGACGTTGAAAAATAGAAAAAAATTTGATACTTAGCAAAAAAAAAACCCTCGAGATTTGCATTATTTGATGCTTTTTTTTTTTAGTGTATTTTTTTTTTAAATTATATTTTATTAATTTTAAAGTGTATTTTAGAGATCAAATAAGTTTTATTTGGTGTCTTTTTTTTTTGTCAAAACACACGCGGTTCCATTTTAGGATTTTTGTTTTAAACTTTTCACCAAACACTTTCGTTTGCTTTATAGGTAGGTAGGTACTAATTTCCCGCTTTTCTGCTACTTTCCACTAATGGACTTCCAACTTGTGACCTGTTTGCGGCAAAATTTGATTTTAAAACCGTTTATCTATGTTGCAAGACAGTGACACCTTGTTTTTTTTCCATAAGTTTTTCTTTTTAATTTTAGTGCAAAATTAGCACCCGCGTTAATTTATTTAATAGTTTAAGCTTCAGATTATTTTTAGAAGCATTTGCCAAAACAAAACTTCTTTTATTACACTGCGTAGTTCACACTCTGTCACGGTCGCCATATAATAAAATAAAAGACGTTGTGAGTTGGTTTGATGTTACTCGTAAACTGAACTTTATTGTCCTCTTTATCTTATTTCATATTTGTACTTATCTACATGAATTTACACGGTTGGCTTAAATATAAGTGAACAGTGATGGGTTTACTTAACTTAAGAATCAGTGATGGGTGGCTGTAAATTACCATTACAATAATACACAGACGCGTATAAATGCGTTAATCGACCAAGCTATAAGGAGTATGCTAAAAAACCCAAGAATTGAAATCCCCAACAACCAGCTGATTTTTTGTGGGAAATTGAGGATTTTCTGGACGATGAAGAGGGAGATACCATAATTTTTAAGGCAAATGATGGTTTTTATTTGGACGAAGATGGAGATCGTTGTATTAGGAAAGTAGATTTAAGTTTATAGATGTAGTGATTTTAATTCAAATACATTTAAGAAATTAATAAATAAAATATAAATAATAAAAACTAATAAAATTGAAATTATAAATTTTTTTGTTTTACAATGGGTGGGGTATAATTAGAGCAAAAAAAAAAAAAAAATTTTAATTAATTTCATGTTGTAAAATTCCTGTCTTCATAAAAATAATTTAATGAAAATTAAATTCAATGAACTTAAGCCTAATTAAAATATCTAAATTTGGATTAAAAAAAAAAAAAAAAAAAAAAAAAAACCATTAACAGTTCAATAAAATAACCACAATACCACTAAATAACTTATGTTAAAACTAAGTGCAACCAAAAAATTTTCTATAAATTGTGAATTTATTTAGTTATTTATTACATTTCATTATAAATTATCAAACGATGAATATTAACGCGGAATTAATTGCTTTATTCAATAAATTAAATATGAAACATATTTTAAGTGTTAAGAATATGATAGGTGGAAAGGACTTTCCTATTACAGGAGCTGAACGGGTAACTACAAAATATGGAGATGCCATTGTCTTGGAATTGGATGGATCTATGCTTTATCTTCCTAAAAGGTTTAATGCCTTAACTAAAAATGATGTTGGGAACCTATCAACTGGCGCATATGGCATTGTAAAGATTCCTTTAGATGATGAAAATTATAGCATTAATTATAAGCTAGAAATAACGATGGCTGCTCCTATGAAAGGATATAAAGGATATACCCTTATACTCAATTTAATACTTTTAAATAAAATAATTTTTCAATATAATGATTAAACAATAAAAATAAATTATTATAAATTCTAGTATTTTGTATTTTATTAGTATATATGTATATAAATATATATATATATATATATATATATACATATCGCACTAGTTATAAACTCTTTTCAAATATACAAATTTTATAAATTTTTATATGTATGCACAAAGCACATTTCGAGCACACACTTACGATCCAAAGCATATTTAGAGCACATTTGCATTCTTTGAGTACATGTCTCAAACTAATCGGATATCAAGAGCATTATTTGAGTATATGCTTAGTTTGACCCAATTTTTTTTTTATTATTGGATTTTAATTTTAAATAAATTCTCTTTATTAATTAGTTCGTCTCTACCTATCGCACTAGTTATAAACTCTTTTCAAATATACAAATTTTATAAATTAAGTTAAAATTACAATTCAGAGTATTGCCGTACTTCAGCCATTAATTCAGTGCTTTTGCGTTTTTTCATTGTTTATGAAGATGAAGCATTATAATCAAGGTGGCTACTAAGAAACAGCTGTTTTCTTTTTGATTCAATTTGTCTATGCCTGTTGTTGTAAGGGTTGTAATACTTACACCACCTTTTCAGTACACATGTGCATTTCTTACAAAAAGAATAAACAAAACGTGTTATCGCTGAAAATCTTTATATATTTTCTTAGATATATAGATATGACAATGTTTATTTATTTGTTTGTTTGTATGTCTGGCTGTCTGTCTGCCCGTATGCTTGTTTGTTTGTTTGTTTATTTATTTGTTTGTTTGTTTGTTGGTTTATTTGTTTGTGTGTTTGTTTGTTTGTTTGTTTGTTTGTTTGTTTGTTCATTTGTTTGTTTGTTTATTTGTTTGGTTGTTTGTTTGTTTGTTTGTTTGCTTGTTTGTTTGTTTGTTTGTTTGTTTGTTTGTTTGTTTGCTTGTTTGTTTGTTTGTTTGTTTGTTTGCTTGTTTGTTTGTTTGTTTGTTTGTTTGTTTGTTTGTTTGTTTGTTTGTTTGTTTGTTTGTTTGTTTGTTTGTTTGTTTGTTTGTTTGTTTGTTTGTTTGTTTGTTTGTTTGTTTGTTTGTTTGTTTGTTTGTTTGTTTGTTTGTTTGTTTGTTTGTTTGTTTGTTTGTTTGTTTGTTTGTTTGTTTGTTTGTTTGTTTGTTTGTTTGTTTGTTTGTTTGTTTGTTTGTTTGTTTGTTTGTTTGTTTGTTTGCTTGTTTGTTTGCTATACATTTTATCACCCAAGGGGCGAGTCCTGGGCAGCTATTTCTTCAATATATTTCTAGTCTTTATTGAAAATTTTGTATGGGAGCCCCCTTAAGGAATGGAGATAGCGGGTAGGTATCTTAGAAAGATATTGTGGGGATAAAAAATTAAGTGGGGTTTGTCATAGATTTGAACCGTCTAGGAGCATCCTACGCGGTGCAGGGGCCAAATTTATGAATTTCACTAAACCGCCATATTTCTATGGGAGCCTCCCTAAGGAGTGCAGATATGAAAATGTTGTGGATAAAAAACTAATAGAGGTCGGTCATATATATTATCCCCCTAGGGGCGATTTCTATTGTTTTTTTTTTAAATTTTAACATACGCACACTTAGACAAACATTGGCTAATCAACTTCTCTACCAATAAGAACCCTGAATAAATATACTTTGTAGGGTCTGATATCAATATTGCATAAATTACAAACGGAATGACAAACTTATATGTATATACTCTTTCCACCTTAACAATGACAACAGCAGGCCATTTTACTGCCAAAATTAGAGGCACTCGCGATTTTTTGCACATATCTCACTCATTTATGGACAAATCTGGCCGAACTTTAATAGCAAACTTTAACGGATTAAAAAATCCTAGTCCCCATCTTATGTGGGAACTTCGGAAAACCCATTTTAACCAACAGAGGGACATACGAACATCCCCAATAAAAAATTTTCCTATTTTGCGAAGCACTAATGGTACATTTCAAAAAGTAAGCTCACATTTAAGCGCTACGCAATAAGACATACAGAGATGCAGTAAGGTAAGCGAACGAATTCTTAATAACTTAAAAAATATTTGAAGAGCCACGACATTCCCTTACTACGAAGCAGGTTCGTAAGGGAGCATATAAAATACTAACGGTAACAAAAAATTCAGTGTGCAAAGCTGATCGTTACATTCAACAATTTTTATATGCGCTGAAGAAAGCGCTTTCTGTGTTAAAAATGTATTGCTTCAAAGTGGGAACTCGCCATATAAAATTCATGTCTTCCGTAAGCGATATGGTAAGCGAAACTTTTACGTTTCTCCCTTACAAACCTGCTTCGTTGGAAGCTCCATTTTTTATTGGGTCGTTAAATTAACTTAACTCCTCATAAGAACTTTGTAGAGTCTAAGTTTATTATTGTAGAAATTATATCGCTGGCTTAATACAAAAATGCGTAACTTAATTTTTGGTTTGTTAAAACTTAATAAAATCCGTAAAATTTAAGATATAAAATTAATTTTCTTGAGTGGATCGACCTATTAGGTTTAAATTTTTAGGAACATTATTAATGGAAAGTGCAAAATATTAGAAATTTTTGCGTATTCAAAGAATGATGTTGCGATGGGTCTGAAGTTTTTCCATATTTAAAAAAAAAGTTATTAAATTTTGTCGTTACCAAATCTATACCAAAAATTAATTTAAACAGAAATTTTGGATTAAAACACTATTGTTGAACAGCGTTTTATGTTATATTAAAGATCTGCTTATATGAATTTTATTTTATGTTTTTATTTTTAAAATAAATAGTTTCTTGTTTTTTTTAAGTAAATAGTTTAATGTAACCTATTTTTTTAAATAGTTTCTTGTAAACTATTTTTTTTTTTTAAAGAAAAATATATTTTTTTTTAATTAAATTTTCTTATATCATTTTTTGTTATTTGTTTGATTGCTTGCAACTTAAAAACGCCAAGGCTAAATTGGATACTTCCCTCTGCGTGTTTGTTTGTAATTGCTACGAAAAGGTTTAGGAAAAAAAAAGTCGACAAAACCGGGTTAAA
This sequence comes from Pollenia amentaria, assembly GCA_943735925.1. Lineage (NCBI taxonomy): Eukaryota > Metazoa > Arthropoda > Insecta > Diptera > Polleniidae > Pollenia > Pollenia amentaria. Next base: position 84,519,368 of record OX031007.1, on the reverse strand, counting down.
AGCCCTACTTTGTGTACTTTTTGTAAACATTTTTTTTAAACAATTTTGCTTAAAATGGAAACCTATGTTATTTATGATAAAGGCAGCAAACAAATAAGAACGTAGGATGTACGGCCGTACATTTCTTAAAACACGATCTATTTACTTACAATTCCGTCGCAAACATATCGAGTTTTCAAAAATTATTTTCGGGAATGAAATATTTATTAATTAATTCATTTATTAACGATGTGCTAATAATCCCAATTTATGATAAAAAAACACTGAAATTTATTGTTGTGGGAAAGCTAGTTTCTATGCGCATTTCGCTGGTTGCTTAGGCCAGCTCGTCAGGAAACTTTTTCCAAATACTTTAGAAAAGCTAAAAATATTATACAAGTAATACCATAAAGTGAATAAGAATTTTAAACACTCAGCTCTTACTTGTTACAATATCAAGGCTTCAACAAAGACACAACAATAAATAGTGAATTTTTTCTTTCTTACATTCGCCTACAATTGGCTGGGTTTTTTCCAACACGAATTGTAGTTGTAAGAGGATAGAAAAAAACAAAATTAAAAAAACAAGTTGCTAAATAAAGTAGCTTGCCATTTCAGTTTTTTATTTGCCGGGCACATGCAAATTTATTATCAAAAATTATTTTCGGGAATGAAATATTTATTAATTAATTCATTTATTAATGATGTGCTAATAATCCCAATTTATGATAAAAAAAAACACTGAAATTTATTGTTGTGGGAAAGCTAGTTTCTATGCGCATTTCGCTGGTTGCTTAGGCCAGCTCGTCAGGAAACTTTTTCCAAATACTTTAGAAAAGCTAAAAATATTATACAAGTAAGACCATAAAGTGAATAAGAATTTTAAACACTCAGCTCTTACTTGTAACAATATCAAAGCTTCAACAAAGACACAACAATAAATAGTGAATTTTTTCTTTCTTACATTCGCCTACAATTGGCTGGGTTTTTTCCAACACGAATTGTAGTTGTAAGAGGATAGAAAAAAACAAAATTAAAAAAACAAGTTGCTAAATAAAGCAGCTTGCCATTTCAGTTTTTTATTTGCCGGGCACATGCAAATTTATTATCAAAAATTATTTTCGGGAATGAAATATTTATTAATTAATTCATTTATTAATGATGTGCTAATAATCCCAATTTATGATAAAAAACACTGAAATTTATTGTTGTGGGAAAGCTAGTTTCTATGCGCATTTCGCTGGTTGCTTAGGCCAGCTCGTCAGGAAACTTTTTCCAAATACTTTAGAAAAGCTAAAAATATTATACAAGTAAGACCATAAAGTGAATAAGAATTTTAAACACTCAGCTCTTACTTGTAACAATATCAAAGCTTCAACAAAGACACAACAATAAATAGTGATTTTTTTCTTTCTTACATTCGCCTACAATTGGCTGGGTTTTTTCCAACACGAATTGTAGTTGTAAGAGGATAGAAAAAAACAAAATTAAAAAAACAAGTTGCTAAATAAAGCAGCTTGCCATTTCAGTTTTTTATTTGCCGGGCACATGCAAATTTATTATCAAAAATTATTTTCGGGAATGAAATATTTATTAATTAAGACACTTTACCACACTTTCACTTTTGAAAATAATCTTAAAAAAACACAAATTTATTAAAATTTTGTTTATTTTTTCCATCATTTGTGTGGTTTTCAAATATTCAATTTGAAAACACAAAAATAATTTAAGATAAATTTTAATTTTTCCTTTTTCTATGGCAATACGAATGCAACCGGCGTATGAAGCAGAATTACGACGTCGTTTTTTCTTAGGGCCTAATTGTGTAGAGTGCAACGCAATGCCAAAAATTTCATTGAAAGCAAAAACAAATTCAAAAATATTTTGTTGTTGTTAAATACAAAACAATATGAATTTCAACAAAGCAGCAACAAAATTATAAAATATTTTTGACTTTGTTTTTGCTTTCAATAAAATTTTTGCCAATGGGGTGCGCTTTACACAATTATGGCTTTATTTAACGGTACGGAAAAAACGGGTAAAGTTTGGTAAACTTGGAACTTTTTTAAGAATAAAATTTTTTTTCGAAACAATTTTACGGAAACCTTAAAGAAGTATTTTAAGTACAACACACAATTAAATATAAGATTTCTTAAGAGAAAAGAGCTAAAAAGGGTAAAATAGATTTTTTTTATTTTAGTAAAAGGCCATCATAAAACTGAAGATATGAAAATAGATTTACTTTTATTAGAAAAACACTATGCAACACATAAAATACAAGATAACAACCCCTATTTGGGTTTTCCTAGTTTAGCTGCCGATCTGATTTTGGCTAAAACTTGATTTTTTCGAAAAACATGTTATTTTTTTCGGAAACCCATTACAATTTTGTTTTTATAATTGCAGCTTTAGACTAGGAGACAAAAATTGTGTAACGAAAAATTGGACGCGAAAAAGCTGCAGCTACTAGTGCCATAGAATTGCTAAAATGTCGAAAAAATTTTATTAATATTAATTTCTTTTTTCAACATTTTTGGCCCGCAACGGCCAAATTGTGGACAATTTAGTAAAATAATATTCAGAATAAATTATTTTTATATTATAATTCAAAATTCTTTAGAACATCATAATTCTTTTTTTTTTACCTTTTTCAGCTGTATTAACATCGAAAATTCGAAATATGTGTGAAAAATTAATATTGATTAATTTACGTTTTTTGCAACATTCCATTTCATAATTTTCAAGAATTTCCGATAAAAAAATACAACTTTTTTTTCCACCATCAGGTGGAAAAAATGCATTTTCCAGTAATTATATATGAGGAATTATGAATTAGAGTAAAAGGAATATAGATATTGGGAATTATTTCTTTTTCATAAGCCTCTTTATTATATTCAACATTTTTGATTTTTCGAATTTATTCTATGAGTTAAATTTCAGTTATGTATTTTATAAAGCTTTTTGTGCTAGCTCTATTCCTTAAATTTATTTTTAGAAATGACTTTAGACACTACAATATAATAGTCTGGTAGTGTCTAAAGTCATTTCTAAAAAAAAAAATTTAAGGAATAGAGCTATTACAAAAAGCTTTATAAAATACATAGCTGAAATTTAACTCATAGAATAAATTCGAAAAATGAAAAATGTAAAAGGAATATTTTTTCTGAAGAGTACCGTTTGGCAGCCACGGGCCAAAAATTGTGCAAAAAGATAAATAAGCTAACATTTTTCGATGTTTTAGCAACTTTGATGCATTAGATGAATTTTTTAGGATTATTTTGTTCTACTTTTTTTCTAATAGTCTATATCTACAATTGCGGCGAAAATAATTGTTTTCCGAGATTTAGACATGAGAAAAATAACATAAAAACTATCAAAACGCAAAAAGGGGTTCGTTAGTTACGATAAGTACCGCGAGAAATTCCACACGAGAAAGAGTTTGAACTAGATGACTTAAAAAATTTTGGCTATGGGCCAAAAATGGTGAAATATACATATATAAAAATTTAATATTTTAGCAATTTTAATGCACTAAATACAGTTTTTGAGGGTTTTTTTCTTTTAAGATTTCCCTCTCCCAGTTTATATCTAAGATTATGGCGAAGACAGGAAAACAAAATTCTAATTGGTTTCCGAGATGAAGAGTATGTAACAGGTGTATAAGAAAACCCTTGGTACATTTTTTATTAATAACAAATATTATAAAGAATTTTTAGAGCCAAAATTCATTATATGTAGAATAAAAAGCGCTTAAAATAGTAAGAAGTAAAACAGCAACGCGTTTCAGAAGGCCGTTATCAAAATCGAACTTTTGAACAGAACATTACATAATTCAACATAAGACTTTGAACAGTAAACTCGAAAGCCGATTTCATCATCTTTAGAAACTTCAACACATAAAAGAATATATTTGGAATCATCAGTTACTGAGCTACCTAAACAAGGGCGGCAAGCGTTTTTTTAAACATGAAATTTCTATTTCAAATACATTTTCAATAAGCGATTTGTCAAATAGGATTTTCCAGCCGGGTGGTGTCGAATTCGCGTTCTTTTCGTATAAACTTTATGCAAATTAAAAGTTTTGACAACCAAAAAACGCTTGCCGCTCTAATTTAGGTAGCTCAGTAAGGTATGAAGTATTGATGGAGTAAACAAAATTAAACAACGTTACAGATATAATCTAAGATTGCTTTGTTGCATAAAAGTTTCACTTGATGTTTTCATTCAATTTTAGATTATAAATATTAGATTATATATATATAAAAATCTTTATAAAAATTGTAAACATGTTTACGTCTAAAACGACTTTCAAAAAAGGAAAACATGATAAATGGTAACGCTGGTAAAGTGAACCTATGTGTGTTTCTTTCTACACTGCTGCCAATTTAGCTATTTTCTCGTCAAATCCAGCGATTTTTAATCAATTTTAAAGGAAAAACTTTTTAACGTATTATCGCAAAATTTTCTAATATATAATTTTATTTCAAAAAGGATTGTTTTTAGCGACTTATAGCTAAATTTACTTATTATTTACAAAATTGAGCTATTTTTTTAATTTGTTTGAGCAATATTTTTTGGAAAAATAATATACATATTGTCAAGCATTCTTTAAAAACGTGTTTACAAAAAGTACCAGAAGTAAGAATTATTACCGTATTTTGCCTTCATATTAATGAACAATTATTATTTATTACCTAGTTTTGGTCCTTCAGTGTACACGGAAAGAATTACTTACCTAATCACCAGAAAATATGGCTTGAACCAAGAAAATGTTGCGTGATTCTCGTATAAGCAAAAAATCTTTTTTCTTAATATATGTGTGGCTTGATCTAATCAGAAAACTATTACTCAAAGCGAATAAAAATTCAGCTGAATACAGCAAAAACATCATCTTAGTTCAATAGCTACTTAAATCCAGTTTTCGTTGCTATATTTTTACATAATAGAAACAAAAAAAAAAAAATGCTTAATTCAAACCATCCGTTCCTAGAATCAACATATTTTATTTGTACATGCAGAAATCTTTTCTTGAATTGAAAAATTTGTAATGTTAATGCCTTAAATTTTCAACCAAAAGTTTCTCATAATACACATTAGTAAATTGCTTTAGGAAAATATTTCTTGAAAAACTTAAGAAATTATAACTCGATTCAGGTAAATATATTTAAGTTTTCTAAAAAAAGTAAGAAATACTTACTTGGGAGATCGAACGGTTAGTATCCGGGCGGTTTTAACCGGTTATTTAAGTTTTGCCAAAGTCGAATATCGAATAAACCGGTTATTTTGGTAAAAAAAAAACCACATTATGAGCAATGTAAATACAAATCGCTTATATAAGCGTGTGTTCTTGTAACAAAAACCAAAAGCAATTCAAAATACTACAAAAAACAGTTCAGCTTAAAAAGTAATTAGCAATTTGACAGTATTCTAAAGATTATATATATTTGTATAAAGATTTCATCTCTGGTGATATTTCGAACTGATTCAAAAGACAAAGGAGCTAAAAGGTCCATAAAATGATAAGTTGCAAAGGTTCTTCAACGTCACGACTTATTAATCACCATAAATTAGTCTACAAGCTTGACATAAATATACGCCAAGTAAAACTTGACTCTGTTCCAAGCAGTTCTTAAGAGACTGCAAATAATACTTTACTAAAATATGCTGCGGAAAATGATTGGGTGAAATATTAACCTGTCGGACGATAAGGCGCTATAAACTCTTAAGTGGTTCTAGCATATCTTCATGCTTAAATTATATCATACCGGCGGAATCAACGAAATGGGAAAATTCATTAGTTTTATTTATTAAAACACCAAGAACTTAAAAGAAAATTAAAGGAATGAAACAATGTCATGGAAGGTGTTCAATTGTGATCGAATTGACAGATATTTCATACAAAAAGCATATTCATATTACCATTCGTTTCTATAATGTGGAAACAAAATAATTTAAAATATATAATCCTGGCTAAGAGGTTTTGTTTGCAACTTTTCAAATATATGGTTGACGTCTTCTGCTTCAGATAGACATGCTTAACCACCAACAATTTAAAACTCATTTAAAATAAATTTGGGAGAATAACTCAAATAATAAATTTATTAAATTTTTAAATAAATTTTTTAAAACCAAAGTTTTTCAAAATTTCTACAGCTATGTTCACACCTATTAAATCTTTGATATCCTACACGTAACCACTAGTTTTCTTAAAGAATTGTTTGCTTTTGCAAATCGTTTGGCTAGAGCAAACATTATTTAACAGTTTCTAAATTACATTATTTTATCATCTTAGACAAAAAGTTTAGTAAATAAATAGAAATTGTTAAAAATAAAGCTTAAGTTTAATAAATTTACTGGTCACGCTTTTTTTTATTTTATCTCCAAATATTTGTTAGGTCTGAACATACCTTAAGTCATATCTATGTATTTTGTTGGTTCCTTACCTTCGTGAATTGTTTTGTTTTTATTCAAATTAACTTTTTATTAGAAAAACTAATTTATTCGACTGAATTTTTGTTCTCGTTGAGTAATATTTTTTTGATTAAATAAAGCCACACATATATTTAGAATGAAAATTTTTTGATTATACGAGAATCACGCAACATTTTCTTGGTTCAAGCCATATTTTCTGGTGATTAAGAAAATAATTCTTTCCGTATACACTGAAGCAGCTAAACTAGGTAACAATTAGACCTTTTGGTACTTTTCGTTCATACGATTTGTTTTACATAGCTGTGCATAAACTTTAAAGCCATGTTCATTAATATGAAAGCATCCAAGCAATACGTTTATTTAAGCAGCAAAATACGGTAATAATTCTTATTTCTGGTACTTATTGCAAACACGTTTTTAAAGAATGTTTGACACAATGTATTTTATTTTTCCAAAAAATATTGACAAACAAATTAAAAAATAGCTCAATTTTTTAAATAATAAGTAAATCGCTAAAAACAACCCTTTTTGAAATAAAATTATAGAAATATTATAAAATTTTGCGAAAAACGCTAAAAAGTTTATTATTTATTAAAAATCGCTGGATTTGACGAGAAAATAGCTAAATTGGCAGCAGTGTAGAAAGAAACACACAGAGGTTCACTTTACCAGCGTTACCATTTGTCATGTTTTCCTTTTTTGAAAGTCTTTTTAGACGTACACATGTTTACAATTTTTATAAAGATTTTTATATATATATAATCTAAAATTGAATGAAAACATCAATTGAACAAAGCAATCTTAGATTATATCTGTCCTTTATTACTGTAACGTTGTTTAATTTTGCTTACTCCTTCAACACTTTAAAGATCCCAAATATATTCTTTTATGTGTTGAAGTATATAAAGATGATGACATCCGATTTATAGTTCACTGTTCAACGTCTTATGTTGAATTATGTAATGTTCTGTTCAAAAGTTCGATTTTGATAACGGCCTTCTGAAACACGTTGTTGTTTTACTTTTTACTACTTTAAGCACTTCTTATTCTATAATGAATTTTGGCTATAAAAATTCTTTATTGTATTTTATTATTAATAAAAAAATGCACCAAGGGTTTTCTTATAAGCTTAGATATAAACTGGAAGAAAGAAGGCTTATAACAAAATAATCCAAAAAAAAAAAACTGTATTTAGTGCATTAAAATTGCTAAAATATTAAATTTTTATAAATATTTCACCATTTTTGGCCCATAGCCAAAATTTTTTAAGTCATCTAGTTCAAACTCTTTCTCGTGTGGAATTTCTCGCGGTACTTATCGTAACCAACGAACCCCTTTTTGCGTTTTGATAGTTTTTATGTTATTTTTCTCATGTCTAAATCTCGGAAAACAATTATTTTCGCCACAATTGTAGCTATAGACTATTAGAAAAAAAGTAGAACAAAATAATCCGAACAAATTCATCTAATTCCTAAAAATTGTTAAAATGTCGAAAAATTTTAATTTATTTATCTTTTTGCACCATTTTTGGCCCGCAGTTGCCAAACGGTACTCTTCTGAAAAATATTTCTTTACTCTAATTCCTATTCCAGTAATTATATATTAGGAATATATATATAATTACTGGAAAATGCATTTTTTCACATTTTCCAGTTGTATTTTTTTTTTATCGGAAATTCTTGAAATTTATGAAATAGATATGTTGCAAAAGGTTAAAAAAAACGTAAATTAATCAATATTAATTTTTCACACATTGTACTGGCGTGTGGGTTGACACCAGTTCTAAATAATCTTCTTCCAGATAGAGGAAAAAAGGGGGGCCGCTGAGACTTAAACGGTGGGCTATGGAAAAGAAGATTATTACTATAATTGCTCCAGCGGAGTAATTATAGTAGATTTATTTAAGGGTAGAAAGTGAAAAAAGAAGTTTTAGTAATTTTTTTCCAAATATGGGGTTTATTACAATTCAAATTTCACTTAACTTATGTACATACGGTTGGGTACAAAAAAAGAATTTAATTTCCAGAGAATCGTAAGGTTGACGTAAGTTATCCGCACTGCTGGGTAGTGGTTGATGTTATTCGCTCTGATGCAAAAAAAGGAATAGCAAAATGACTGGTTACAAACCCGAAGGCAAGTTGCGCCAGCGTAAAGTTAACGAAAGTTCGCTACAATTGACAATTGGAAAAATTGCGACGAGTATTTCAATTGCAGTGCGGCCAATTTACGTCAAATTTACGATATTATTCGTGGTGAGTATAATTCATGAAAAACTTAAATTTTAACGGACACTAGTAATATTAAAGTACTTCAAGCACTCATTTATAATAATAATAAAGAAATTTTACGTTGATTTTAAATGTACAAATGTAGTTTGTACATGCCGCCGCCTCTAAATTAGGAAGTGGATGCTGTCGGATCGGTTGCACATAGCACATGAGCTAGCGATCTTATGGCTTCAGCTAAGATTTTCGGATCCGGGGTGGTTACCGCTAATGGCTGACTTCGTTGTTGGGTGGTTGCTGGTGTTGCGTCAGAGGTTCGTTGCCTCTCGGTGGGTCTCTTTGGGTTTTGTTGGGTAGGACGTGATCGACTGGTGGTCTGGTTACGGCTGGCACGTACAGCGCGGCGCCGACTTGGGTGTAAAAGTGTGTGATGTAGATTATCACACTTTCGGCACGTGTCCATAGAGGTACAAGACCTTATAGTGTGGCTCTTGGCCAGACAGTTGCGACAATACTGATGTCGTTCCACCACATCCTCTCTCGCTTTAACATCCATCTTTAAAAACCGATGGCAAACCTTTAAAGGGTGGTACTTCTTGCAGACCATGCACCTAAAGATCTCAGGTTGGTGCCGTCTTAACCGATTGTTGACGGTGTTGTTTCGGCTATGGCTCCGCCGAGCTGGGGTTGATCGTCGGTTAGACCTGTAGGGAAAGAAATAATAGAAAGGTAGAAATTGTGGGTGTTAGTAATTGGGCTAAAAGATAATGGATTAAATGCGTAAAGAGGTTAGTTATAAAGTTTATGAATTTCGAATAATGAGCATGAGTGTGAGGTGTAAACTATGAATCTTCAGGTTCATTGCCTAAGCAAGGGAGGTAGCACAACTTTGCAATTGGACGCGTTATTACTCCGGAAGCTGTGCGTACGTCCGCAATACGTACGTTCTTGTCTGGGCCAGGGAAGGTTTTATCCACCCTCCCTAAGCGCCACTCGTGGGGAGGTTGTAAGTCATCCATGACCACTACGAGATCTCCTGCCTGCAGGTTGGGGGCTGAGTTCTTCCACTTGTATCTCTTGTGGAGGGATTTAAGATACTCATCCTTCCACCGCATTGCGAGTTGATGGTGAAGGGCTTTTAGTTTTTCCCACCGGTTAATGAGAGACATTGTTTCGCAATTTTGCTCTGGAAAGGCCATTAGGGGCGCTCCCCTCAAAAAGTGTCCAGGAGTCAAGGCAGTTAGATCAGATGGATCATCGGATAGAGCCGAGATAGGCCGAGAATTGAGGACTCCTTCTATTCTAGCTAATATGGTGGAAAATTCTTCGAAGGTGAACTTTTGAGCGCCTGCTAGACGTTTTAGGTGAAACTTAAAACTTTTCACTGCGGCCTCCCAGAGGCCGCCCATATGAGGTGCATGAGGGGGTATAAACCTCCACTCAAACCCGTGAGCAACATATTTTTGAGCTATCTCTTGCGCAGTGTTTGCTAAAAAGTTGGAGAATTCTTGCTCGAGTTTTCGACTGGCCCCCAGGAAATTTCTTCCGTTATCCGTTATAACCCGTTGGGGTAGCCCCCGCCTCCCAACGAAGCGGGAAAATGCCGCTTGAAAGGCTGATGAGGAGAGGTCAGAGCATGCCTCTAAGTGTATTGCTTTCGTGCTGAAGCAAACAAAGACACTAGCGTATCCTTTTATTGATGGGGCTTTTCGTAGAGTCGAGGTTTTAATTTCAAATGGGCCGGCAAAGTCAATTCCGGTTACCTGAAATGGTAGAGATAAGCTACATCTTTCGGCAGGTAAGGGAGCCATGATTTGTGAACAGGCTGTTTGTTTGTAAATTATACAGGTTTTGCATTGCCGTATTATACCTTTTACTCGAGGTTTGAGTCTGAAAACGTAAAATTCTGTTTGTACCATTCTACACATTTGGCTGCATTCTGCGTGAAAAAGGAACTGGTGCAAATATGTGAGATATAAATGACAAAACCGTGATTTACCTGGTAGTATTATCGGATACCGTTCATTATACGGCAGAGACGATTGAGACAATCTTCCATTTGCCCTTATAATTGAGTTTTTATCTAGAAATGGATTCAGGCACTTTAATGAGCTCTTATTAGAAAGGGGTTTCTTGTCCTTTAAACATTGGTATTCATGAGATAAAAATTGTGTTTGGGCTAAGATAATAAGTCGCTCTTTTACAAATTTCATTTCCGTTTGCGTTATGATTTCTTCATTAGAGACATGAACGTCTGTACGAATTTTCCCAATACATTTATTGAAAAATCGAAAAACATAGCATGCAACTCTTAGAGCCTTGCTGTATGAAGAGAATTTCATTAAAACTTCATTATCTTGCACCGCCACGTGTAAAACTTGGGTTACTTCAGGGGGTTTTGCGACTTTCAATGGGTTTCTTTTAGGCCATTCAGACGCGGGTCTTGACAACCATGATGGTCCATGCCACCAAAGGGAATTGTGCGCAAGATCTTGGGGTTTGCATCCTCTTGTTCCTATATCTGCTGGATTATCGTGGGTAGAGACGTGTCGCCACGTCGCATTGGGCACTAAACTGTGAAAAAAATTGCGACGAGTATTACAATTGCAGTGCGGCCAATTTACGTCAAATTTACGATATTATTCGTGGTGAGTATAATTCATGAAAAACTTAAATTTTAACGGACACTAGTAATATTAAAGTACTTCAAGCACTCATTTATAATAATAATAAAGAAATTTTACGTTGATTTTAAATGTACAAATGTAGTTTGTACATGCCGCCGCCTCTAAATTAGGAAGTGGATGCTGTCGGATCGGTTGCACATAGCACATGAGCTAGCGATCTTATGGCTTCAGCTAAGATTTTCGGATCCGGGGTGGTTACCGCTAATGGCTGACTTCGTTGTTGGGTGGTTGCTGGTGTTGCGTCAGAGGTTCGTTGCCTCTCGGTGGGTCTCTTTGGGTTTTGTTGGGTAGGACGTGATCGACTGGTGGTCTGGTTACGGCTGGCACGTACAGCGCGGCGCCGACTTGGGTGTAAAAGTGTGTGATGTAGATTATCACACTTTCGGCACGTGTCCATAGAGGTACAAGACCTTATAGTGTGGCTCTTGGCCAGACAGTTGCGACAATACTGATGTCGTTCCACCACATCCTCTCTCGCTTTAACATCCATCTTTAAAAACCGATGGCAAACCTTTAAAGGGTGGTACTTCTTGCAGACCATGCACCTAAAGATCTCAGGTTGGTGCCGTCTTAACCGATTGTTGACGGTGTTGTTTCGGCTATGGCTCCGCCGAGCTGGGGTTGATCGTCGGTTAGACCTGTAGGGAAAGAAATAATAGAAAGGTAGAAATTGTGGGTGTTAGTAATTGGGCTAAAAGATAATGGATTAAATGCGTAAAGAGGTTAGTTATAAAGTTTATGAATTTCGAATAATGAGCATGAGTGTGAGGTGTAAACTATGAATCTTCAGGTTCATTGCCTAAGCAAGGGAGGTAGCACAACTTTGCAATTGGACGCGTTATTACTCCGGAAGCTGTGCGTACGTCCGCAATACGTACGTTCTTGTCTGGGCCAGGGAAGGTTTTATCCACCCTCCCTAAGCGCCACTCGTGGGGAGGTTGTAAGTCATCCATGACCACTACGAGATCTCCTGCCTGCAGGTTGGGGGCTGAGTTCTTCCACTTGTATCTCTTGTGGAGGGATTTAAGATACTCATCCTTCCACCGCATTGCGAGTTGATGGTGAAGGGCTTTTAGTTTTTCCCACCGGTTAATGAGAGACATTGTTTCGCAATTTTGCTCTGGAAAGGCCATTAGGGGCGCTCCCCTCAAAAAGTGTCCAGGAGTCAAGGCAGTTAGATCAGATGGATCATCGGATAGAGCCGAGATAGGCCGAGAATTGAGGACTCCTTCTATTCTAGCTAATATGGTGGAAAATTCTTCGAAGGTGAACTTTTGAGCGCCTGCTAGACGTTTTAGGTGAAACTTAAAACTTTTCACTGCGGCCTCCCAGAGGCCGCCCATATGAGGTGCATGAGGGGGTATAAACCTCCACTCAAACCCGTGAGCAACATATTTTTGAGCTATCTCTTGCGCAGTGTTTGCTAAAAAGTTGGAGAATTCTTGCTCGAGTTTTCGACTGGCCCCCAGGAAATTTCTTCCGTTATCCGTTATAACCCGTTGGGGTAGCCCCCGCCTCCCAACGAAGCGGGAAAATGCCGCTTGAAAGGCTGATGAGGAGAGGTCAGAGCATGCCTCTAAGTGTATTGCTTTCGTGCTGAAGCAAACAAAGACACTAGCGTATCCTTTTATTGATGGGGCTTTTCGTAGAGTCGAGGTTTTAATTTCAAATGGGCCGGCAAAGTCAATTCCGGTTACCTGAAATGGTAGAGATAAGCTACATCTTTCGGCAGGTAAGGGAGCCATGATTTGTGAACAGGCTGTTTGTTTGTAAATTATACAGGTTTTGCATTGCCGTATTATACCTTTTACTCGAGGTTTGAGTCTGAAAACGTAAAATTCTGTTTGTACCATTCTACACATTTGGCTGCATTCTGCGTGAAAAAGGAACTGGTGCAAATATGTGAGATATAAATGACAAAACCGTGATTTACCTGGTAGTATTATCGGATACCGTTCATTATACGGCAGAGACGATTGAGACAATCTTCCATTTGCCCTTATAATTGAGTTTTTATCTAGAAATGGATTCAGGCACTTTAATGAGCTCTTATTAGAAAGGGGTTTCTTGTTCTTTAAACATTGGTATTCATGAGATAAAAATTGTGTTTGGGCTAAGATAATAAGTCGCTCTTTTACAAATTTCATTTCCGTTTGCGTTATGATTTCTTCATTAGAGACATGAACGTCTGTACGAATTTTCCCAATACATTTATTGAAAAATCGAAAAACATAGCATGCAACTCTTAGAGCCTTGCTGTATGAAGAGAATTTCATTAAAACTTCATTATCTTGCACCGCCACGTGTAAAACTTGGGTTACTTCAGGGGGTTTTGCGACTTTCAATGGGTTTCTTTTAGGCCATTCAGACGCGGGTCTTGACAACCATGATGGTCCATGCCACCAAAGGGAATTGTGCGCAAGATCTTGGGGTTTGCATCCTCTTGTTCCTATATCTGCTGGATTATCGTGGGTAGAGACGTGTCGCCACGTCGCATTGGGCACTAAACTGTGAATCTGGGAGATTCGATTCGCGACGTAGGTTTCCCATGCAGATGGAGGTTTTGAAAGCCATCCTAGCGTTATGGATGAATCTGTCCATAAATATACTTGTTTTGGTTCTAGCCTCAATGATGTTATGACGTACTTAACCAGGTTTGCAAGCAAGACCGCGCCCGTGAGCTCTAACCGTGGGAGTGAAATTGTCTGTATAGGGGCAACTTTGCTTTTGGCCACTATTAAATTCGAGAAAGTATTGTGTTTACTATTCTCGCAACGCATGTATACCGTGGCACAGTATGCCGCCTTGGAAGCGTCTGAGAACCCGTGAATTTGAATGGAGTCAGAAGGCAAATACTGTAGCCATCTTGAGATCGAAATTAAATCGACTTGTGAAAGATCCTGAACTAGACTGTTCCAATTTTGAAGTGACTCATAGGAAACTTCGTCATCCCAATCTAGGCCCTCTAGCCATAATTGTTGGATGAGAATTTTTGCCCTTATTACTATTGGCGTGATCCATCCAGCTGGATCAAAGAGTTTTGCCACTGATGACAAAATCTGACGTTTGGTATTTTTTTCGGAATGTTCAAATGGGGAAAAATTGTAAGTAAAAGAGTCTGTTAGGGCATTCCATTTAATACCTAGGGTTTTTGTGGAGCTGGTATCATGAAAACGGAGAAAATCTGAATCATACAGATCCTCTTTGGGTAAATGGGATAGAAGTTGTTGATTATTTGCGGTAATCTTCTTCAGTGGAAATCCCGCTGATTTTAGTGTTTTAATCAGCTGATTTTGAGCTTCTAGGGTTTCTTCTAACGTGTAACCTCCGGTCAAAATATCATCGACATAAGTCTCTGAGCGCAGTATTGATGCTGCTTTAGGGTGTGTGGGTTCGGAATCAAAAGCGAGTTGGATTAGGGTCCGAATTGCCAAAAAGGGAGCACAGTTCACTCCGAAAGTTACCGTCCTAAGCTGGTAATCTTGAATAGGGCCAGCCGAGTGTGGCTGGAATAAAATTCTCTGATAGGGTCTGTCATCAGGATGTACTAGTATTTGGCGATACATCTTCTGAATATCGCCACTAAACACATATTGATATTTTCTCCAGTTGAGAATAATGGATATCAAATCGTTTTGTAGGGTTGGGCCTGTGTACAGAATGTCATTTAGAGAGAATTGGGATCTAGATTTTCTAGACGCATTGAAAACGACTCTTAGATTTGTCGTTTTGTGCTCTGGTCGAATAACCGCGTGATGTGGTAAATAATATGAGCCATATTTACCTTTGCAAATAATTTCATTTGATGGACTTTCTTCCATGTGGTCAAGAGATAAGTATTCATTAATTACTTCCTTATATTGGGTTTGCAGGCCGGGATCTTTGGCCAGTGTTTTTTCCATGGTAGAGTACTGGGCTAAGGCTATGAATCTTGATGATCCTAGAAATACTGTTTCAGGAAATTCTTTCTTGAAGGGTAGTCTAACTACATATCTACCAGTTTCATCGCGCGAAGTGGTCTGAGTATAAAATTCTTCGCAGAACTCATCTTCTGCAGATTTTGTGCGAGCTATGGGGATTTCTTCTTGCTCCCAAAACCTTTTTAAGAGTATATTGAGTTCCGACGTTTCCGAGGGAAAAACTGTCGTAGTAAAGGTTTGCACTGATTGAGTTTCAATTGGACCACTGAGTACCCATCCGAAAATGGTATTATACGCTGATGTTTGACCACATATGTTTTTCTTTATGCCATCAATGTTTACCGAGTGCTCGTAATCATTCCCCAGAATAAGATCTATTTGAGATGCTTTGTTAAAGGTAGGGTCTGCTAGATCTAAGTTTGCAAGTTCAGGGGAATGGGGTTTCACAAAAGTGCATTCTGGTAGTCTTTTTGTGACCTTTGGTAGGACTATCGCCTTAATGGGAATTCTCACGTTGTGTCTTTTTGCATATAAAACTAATTCACATTCTTTACTTGCTGACTGTTTTTGACCACCAATGCCAATGACGTCAAAGTGCGATTTTTTGTATGGAAGTTGAAGCCTATTCCTCACTCTCTCTGTTAAAAACGTACGCTGCGAGCCAGGATCAATTAATGCCCTGATTGTAAATAGCTCACCTCTGTTATCTATTTCAATCAATGCTGTGCGCAGCAAGACATTTTCGTTACTACTAGAGCAATGTGCTTGAACTTTTCTTGATGTTTGAGGAAGTTCTTCTGCAGCATCATTTTTACCCTTTTGAGTGGCATTTGTGGATAAATTTCGGTAAACTTTGTCTTGAGCACTAGGGATTTCATTATGCTGAGTACTTTCTGATATTTGAGCTGGGTTATGAGTTTTTTGCCTCATATGCAATAACGTGTGGTGGGGTTTCTTACAGTGAAAACAAGTATGCTTACTACCGCACTGTGCTCTAAGGTGGGATGTGGCTAAACAATTATTGCAAAACTTGTTCTTAAATACATAATCAAGTCTCTGTTGTATTGTGAAAGTTCGAAATTTTGGGCATGTTCTCAATGAATGACCTTCATTACACAATTTGCAGGATGAAGAACTTAAACTTTCTTGAGACGCATACGCTTGTATCTTATTTGACTGGGGTGACCTTGTAATTGTGAAGCAGTCTTTTGTGCTTCTAATGCTCGTAAGACGTTCTACAACTTCATACCGATCAACTAGGAATTGTGACATTTGACTCCACTTTGGTAGTTCACGGGGGGATGTGAGGGATTGTTCCCAAAGTGAGAGTGTGGTTTCTGGGAGTTTAGTGGATATTAATCTAATCAAGATTGGGTCCCAGCTATTCACTTCAACCCCAAGGGTTCTCAGGGTCGCTAAGGAGTCATTTACGGATGATTGGATTCTTCGAATGGAATCACTATCTTCCTTTGTGGCTGATGGTATGTCAAATAGAATTTTGATTTGGTTGTCAACCAAAACTCGTTTGTTTTCATATCGAGTTTCTAGTGCCCTCCACGCGAGATCAAAATTGTCATGAGACAGAGGATATCTCTGAACAATAGCGCCTGCTTCGCCCCTTGTTTTATTGCGTAAGTGGTATAATTTCGTGACTGGCGTGAGCTTAGGGTGATTTATGTATACCGCTGTGAACATGTCGCGGAAAGATGGCCACTGCTCATAGCTACCTTTAAAGACTTCTGTGTCACAGGGAGGGAGTTTAAGAACATTGCTAGAGGCATCTGACACTACATTGTGAGCCGTAGATTGTCGGCCCATAGAGAATCGAGGGGATGCTCCGTAGCCTTGAGCTTGGGTTCGATCTAACTCAAAAGCTTTCATAAGTTCAAGAGCTTGCGAAGTGCAATGGTAGAATGCATTTGAACACGCATCAAAATTCAATTTTGATTCTTCTTTAAACTCGTCTGGCACTATCTCGTTTTGAGATAGCATTACCTTTTCGTAAGAAGATTCTACTTTGTGCCATCTTGAGTCTAAATCTTTCATTTTCACCTCAAGAATTGCCTCACTATGACTTTCCATAGGAGCACTGTTGAATTTTGGCAAAACTGAAGCAAATGCTCACAGTCAAATACAAATCTTTCCTTAATGGAAGATGTAGGCGTAGAAGCGGTAGAAGTCATTTTTTTTTTTTTTTAGGGGTTTTTAATAAAACCGTAAGGGAAAATATTATAATTTTGCAATTAAAAGGGGTTGTAAAAAATATGCCAAGCACTGTGTATACTACTCGCAAAATTGAGACAACTATCTAATCACTACTAAGAATTTTTCCCGCTATAATAACCTTTATTTTCCGACTTTTCTCCTTTATAAATGTACTACAGTTTTTAATGAACTGGCCCCGAGACACGGAAAGAAACAACTTTTTTTCTATTTAGCTTCAAAATTATTTGCTATTTTAAACAAATGTTTTATTGGTTTAATAAAAGTTTAAAGTTTTTTTCCCTTTTATTAATTTTTTTTTTTCCAAGCTCGACAATTTATTACTACCTCAAAATAACAAAGGTTGAATAAGGAACATATTATATTCAATAATTTTTAATAGTTGTAGTATTGTAAACGTAGATATAGCAAGAACTTTTAACTAAACTAACCGACTATGAGTAAGATGGCTTCACAAATTTTTAAATAACTTTTAATTTAGTAATTGGTTTATTAAACAAGTACTGATATGGGGGAAAAAAAAAAAAAAAAAAAAAATTTCCCTATTGATACCGTGGGATTATTAACAAAAATTTTCGGGATTACAGTACAATACCCCGCGGTAACGCTGTTTGATTTTTGTTTGTGAAAATTTTTTTTCCCGTATGCAGGGATGGAAACTTCCTCAATTAGTCTCAAGTTTACAACTATATTTAACGACAAAAGGTAAATTTATTTACCCTTAATGTCGGTACCCAATTGTAATCCGTGATTAAAATCTAAATATTTAAATTGTATTGAGAACAGCACGTTAAATTATTTTATTTCTGAAATCGAAAGGGTTTGTACAATCAGTATCAAATAATATGTTAACTTTCAACAATTTACATTGACTACTGACAAATAATATGTTCTTTAATTAGCACTTAGAGTTTTTTCCTCTATATATTACGAATTGTAGACTTTACTTTTTGTTTTTTTTTTCCAGAGATTAATACAAATAAATGGAAAATGTATTCGCCACTTTTGTATAAAATTGTATATTAATGTATGGTAGCGCCCGGTTAATATGCAGACTATTTGTTCCCTATTTTTATTAGATTTTATTTAAAAATATTTAAATACTGTTAAAGTTTCCGTCTCTGGTTAGTAATAATTCCAAATTGTTGTATTTGAATTCTCAGTGAGAAATATACAAGAGAAATCAAGAAAAATATGTATACTGTGCAGCTTGTGCACCGAGTTTGCCAATTTTGGTGGTGGTTTTTTTTTTTTCGTATTTATGTATGTTGATTGAATCTTTTACATACTAAAGTTTAGTAGCTAAAACCAAGTATTTCTTTTATTTGTTGTTTAATTTGAATTTTTTTTTTTTGGTTGCTAAATTGAGAGAATTTTTACTTTAATAATGAATTTATTATTTCCAAGTAGCGTTGCCGTTGTAAATTTTTCGAAAAGTTGGTTATTTTCAAATAAAGCAGGGGGTTTTTCCAGCTATCCAATATATAATAATGAGCATAGAAATAGCAAATCTAAATGTATATGAGTTATCTTACTATGAACATTTCACCTTTCATTTTAATCTGTATCTTACTATCAAAAAATTAATTTAGAGAACAAAAAAAATTTAACAAACCATTTACGCGTACTAATTTCTATTTAGGAATGTGAATTCTATATTTTGTTATTAAATCTTCGTTTGAAGTTCTTCTTCCAGCTTCGTTTTTCACAAATTTAGGTAGGAAAGTATGTTCCAGGTAAATTTTTAAGCAATGGTAATTTCGAAAATACTTGTTAGCAGAAGCTACTACTTACTTTGGGATAAGGGAAATTAATTGCAACTATAAACCGAAATGCAAACGGCACGAAATAGTCAAAAATTATACAAATGCGTTTTTTTTTTTTTTTTAAATAAAAGTTCAACTTGATACTTTAGTATCACCGTGGTAACGCTGTTCCCAAGTTATGTTAACTTCGTAAACCAGAAAGATTTTAATAAAAGTTTAAGAGTTCAGGATTAAGAGTCTTGATACGCTTAATTTATTGGTTTTAGCGTTTGGTTTAAAATTTAAAACCTCTTTACGAGAATGATTCTTCCCCTTTTTTTTTTTTTATTATAAAGAGAACCTAAATTTCCCTTTGTATTTCTTCTTCAGTTTCTCTTTGCTTCCTAAATTGCTGAGATGGTTAGTTAAAAATAAAAAAATTTTCCCACTCTTGTTACATTAACTTCCAAAATAAATTTAAATTTTCTTTCACTTTGGTTTATTTTATTTTCTTTACGTACCTTTATTTACAATTTATGTTTTTTCTTTTTAAAGTTTAGCTTTTTCTTTAAGAACTCTTAAAGTTTCTTAATTGTAATTTTAAAATTTAAATTCAACCCTTAAACTAAACTAAAAAAAGTTCCATAAATCGTGAGAGAATTCTCATAAGTCGTGCTGCAAAGAGAACTGATCCACAATCAAATTGTTTTTGCTTTTTCTTCTTTTTTCTCTTTTTTGTGTCAATCGAATTGTGTATGGTTGAATGTATAGGTGTATGTTGGAATGTTAATCGAATAGCTAACCGAAGAGTGTTAAAGTTGCTCTTTCTATTTTTTCGTTGTTTTTTTTTTTCAGCCGCAAATTCTAAATCACTTTTTATACTCGAACTCAATTTTTTTTTTTTTATATTTCTTTTTGAATATTTTAGCTTTTTCTTCTTTTTGTTTTTTTTTTTTCTTTGAAAACGGTATCTTTTTTATTTTTGGCCTTTTTTTTTTTCTTTGAAAACGGTATCTTTTCTTCTTATTGAATTTTTTCTTTTGGCTTTCGTACCCTTTCTTTTCGCCGTTATTCACTTTATAAAATTATATTTTCTGTATAGGTATTAACTTCATACAATTTTTTCTATGATTTCACTTTTATTTTCCGTTTTCTGGCCTTTTTTTTATTTTTTTTGATTAGTATCTATACTAATTTTTGGTTTTTTTTCCACTTGCTTTCTCTAATAATTTAGAATTTTGGTTTTTTACTTTTTTTTCAATAATTGTGAATTTAGGTCTATTTCCTTGGTTTTTGAGATTTTCACGATTTTAGGTTTTTTTTCTTTATTATTTTCAAAAATAATCACACGTTTTGGGTAGTTTTTTCCTATCCTCTTACAATAAATACGATTTTTAGGGGTTTTCCAATTTTAGTTCTAGATTTGTTTATTTCTTTTATTAAAAAAATTCCTTTGCAAATTACCGTCGGCTTTCTGCCTTTTCTATGATCGCTTCACTACTGATTAATTTTTACTAACTACATAGAATTTACCTCATAATTGTGTTTTACTCGCTCCTTTGATGATGTTCCTTATAAAAGAGACAACGTTCTCTTATTTGTAACTTGATGTACCCTGTAGTTCTGGGTGGAGTATTTTTTCTTTTTCGACCACTGGTGGGAAAGTAGAAAACCATATAATGACCACTGGTTGGAACCTCGAAGGACCATGTACTGGCGTGTGGGTTGACACCAGTTCTAAATAATCTTCTTCCAGATAGAGGAAAAAAGGGGGGCCGCTGAGACTTAAACGGTGGGCTATGGAAAAGAAGATTATTACTATAATTGCTCCAGCGGAGTAATTATAGTAGATTTATTTAAGGGTAGAAAGTGAAAAAAGAAGTTTTAGTAATTTTTTTCCAAATATGGGGTTTATTACAATTCAAATTTCACTTAACTTATGTACATACGGTTGGGTACAAAAAAAGAATTTAATTTCCAGAGAATCGTAAGGTTGACGTAAGTTATCCGCACTGCTGGGTAGTGGTTGATGTTATTCGCTCTGATGCAAAAAAAGGAATAGCAAAATGACTGGTTACAAACCCGAAGGCAAGTTGCGCCAGCGTAAAGTTAACGAAAGTTCGCTACAATTGACAATTGGAAAAATTGCGACGAGTATTACAATTGCAGTGCGGCCAATTTACGTCAAATTTACGATATTATTCGTGGTGAGTATAATTCATGAAAAACTTAAATTTTAACGGACACTAGTAATATTAAAGTACTTCAAGCACTCATTTATAATAATAATAAAGAAATTTTACGTTGATTTTAAATGTACAAATGTAGTTTGTACACACATATATCGAATTTTCGATGTTAGTACAGCTGAAAAAAGTAAAAAAAAGAATTATGATGTTCTAAAGAATTTTGAATTACATATATTATAAGAATTATTTTTTTCTGAATATTACTTTACTAATATATTTGGCCGCTGCTGGCCAAAAATGTTGAAAAAAGAAATTAAAATAAATGAAAATTTTTCGACATTTTAGCAATTCTATGGAACTAGCTGCAGTTTTTTCGCGTTAGTTCGTTACACAATTTTTGTCTCCTAGTCTAAATGTGCAATTATAAAAACAAAATTGTAATTGGTTTCCGAAAAAAATTGCATGTTTTTTCGAAAAAATCATGTTTTAGCCAAAATTGTCAATAGGCCATAACATCAGATCGCAGCTAAACTAGGAAAACCCAAATAGGGGTCTGTTAGCTTGTATTTTATGTGTTGCATAGTGTAATTATTCTATTAAAAGTAAATCTATTTTCATATCTTCAGTTCTATGATGGCTTTTTACTAAAAACAAAAATCTATTTTACCCTTTTTAACTCTTTTCTCTTAAGAAATCTTATATAAATGACTTTAATTGTGTGTTAAACTTGAAACCCTTCTTTAAGGTTTCCGTAAAATTGTTTCGAAAAAAAATTTTTATTTTTAAAAAATGTCCGATCTTACCAAACTTTACCCGCTTTGTCCGTACCGTTAAATAAAGCCATAATTGTGTGAAGCGCACCCCATTGGCAACAATTTTATTGAAAGCAAAAACAAAGTCAAAAATATTTTATAATTTTGTTGTTGCTTTGTTGAAATTCATATTGTTTTGTATTTAACAACAACAAAATATTTTTGAATTTGTTTTTGTTTTCAATGAAATTTTTGGCATTGCGTTGCACTCTACACAATTAGGCCCTAAGAAAAAACGACGTCGTAATTCTACTTCATACGCCGGTTGCATCCGTATTGCCATAGAAAAAGGAAAAATTAAAATTTATCTTAAATTATTTTTGTGTTTTCAAATTGAATATTTGAAAACCACATAAATAAAGGAAAGAATAAACAAAAATGTTAATAAATTTGGGTTTTTTAAAGATTATTTTCAAAAGAAAACTCGATATGTTTACGACGGAAGTGTAAGTAAATAGATCGTGTTTTAAGAAATGTACGGCCTACATCCTACGTTCTTATTTGTTTGCTGCCTTTATCATAAATAACATAGGTTTCAATTTTAAGCAAAATTGTTTAAAAAAAATGTTTACACAAAGTAGGGCTTTTAACCCGGTTTTGTCGACTTTTCTTTTTTCCTAAACCTTTTCGTAGCAATTACAAACAAACACGCAGAGGGAAGTATCCAATTTAGCCTAGGCGTTTTTAAGTTTCAAGCAATCAAACAAACAACAAAAAATGATATAAGAATATTAAATTTAAAAAAAAAATATATTTTTCTTTTAAAAAAAATAGTTTACGAGAAACTATTTAAAAAAAACAAGAAACTATTAATTAATTAATTCATTTATTAATGATGTGCTAATAATCCCAATTTTTGAATGAAAATACTGAAATTTATTGTTGTGGGAAAGCTAGTTCCTATGCGCATTTCGCTGGTTGCTTAGGCCAGCTCGTCAGGAAACTTTTTACAAATACTTTAGAAAAGCTAAAAATATTATACAAGTAAGACCATAAAGTGAATAAGAATTTTAAAACACTCAGGTCTTAAATGTAACAATATCAAAGCTTCAATAAAGACACAACAATAAACCGTCAATCTTTTCTTTCTTACATTCCCCTACAATTGGCTGGTTTTTTTCCAACACGAATTGTAGTTGTAAGAGGATAGAAAGAAAAAAACAAAATTAAAAAAACAAGTTGCTTAAATAAAGCAGCTTGCCATTTCAGTTTTTTATTTGCGGGCACATGCAAATTTATTATCAAAAATTATTTTCGGGAATGAAATATTTTATTAATTAATTCATTTATTAATGATGTGCTAATAATCCCAATTTTTGAATGAAAATACTGAAATTTATTGTTGTGGGAAAGCTAGTTCCTATGCGCATTTCGCTGGTTGCTTAGGCCAGCTCGTCAGGAAACTTTTTCCAAATACTTTAGAAAAGCTAAAAATATTATACAAGTAAGACCATAAAGTGAATAAGAATTTTAAAACACTCAGGTCTTAAATGTTACAATATCAAAGCTTCAACAAAGACACAACAATAAACCGTCAATCTTTTCTTTCTTACATTCCCCTACAATTGGCTGGTTTTTTTCCAACACGAGAGGATAGAGGATAGAAAGAAAAAAACAAAATTAAAAAAACAAGTTGCTTAAATAAAACAGCTTGCCATTTCAGTTTTTTATTTGCCGGGCACATGCAAATTTATATCAAAAATTATTTTCGGGAATGAAATATTTTATTAATTAATTCATTTATTAATGACATGAGACAAAATTTAATAACTTTTTTTTTAAATATGGAAAAACTTCAGACCCATCGCAACATCTTTCTTTGAATACGCAAAAATTTCTAATATTTTGCGCTTTCCATTAATAATGTTCCTAAAAATTTAAACCTAGTAGGTCGATCCACTCAAGAAAGAATTTTAAAATCAAATTCGGTTAAATTTTTAAAAGTATGAGTATATTGGTAAAAAAAAGTGTGAGTCTATTAAAACTTGAAAGGCAAAACTTGATCGTGCAACCCTTAATTAAGGTGTGTAGTATGAAAGGGTACACAAAATTAAACAATGTTTCAATAATAAAGGACAGATAAAATATAAGATCGGTCAATAGCAAAAAATCATCACTTAATATTTTCATCCAATATACAGCAAATTAAATTATAGCAGCCGTATTCATAAAAATAAAATAAGTTTGAAATGTGTTTTAATGCAAAATTGTCATGCACTCTAATTCACTGTAATTTTGTATGAAACATCGTAAATAAACCAGCCAAAAATAAAAAGGAAAAATTTTCACAATCGCAACACTGGTAAGATGCAACTCTGTTTGATATTTTGTACACTAACACACGCGTGTGAACAAATCAATACCGAAATCAACCGCAATCAATAACATTTTTTTTGTTTTGACCACGTGCTATTATTATTGTCTTGAAAAAAAAACAGCACGTGCGTGACAAACAATAACAAAACATGCAAAATTATATCAGAAAACATTACGAACACCATATTATTCATAAAAAATTAAAAAATTAATTGAAATATGAAAAAATCTGTAAATTTAGCTGTTTAAAATATTTTAAAAATTATTCAAAATTGTTGTTAAATGAATAAAATCTACAAATTTGCCGGTTTATAAAATCCGATAACTGATTTTAAAGCACGTTACAAGGCTATTAAGGCCGCCAGTTGTCACTATCGACAAATCAAAACTTTTGGGGGTATTCCATATTAAAGAAAAAAAATTAAAAAATTTACCAAAAAGTTGTTACATGAATAAGATCTACAAATTTGCCGGTTTATAAAATCCGATAACTGATTTTGAAAGCACGTTACCAGGGCTATTAAGGCCGCCGGTTGTCACTTTCGACAAATCAAAACTTTAGGGGGTATTCCATATTAAAGAAAACAATTCAAAAATTTACCAAAAAGTTGTTACATGAATAAAATCTACAAATTTGCCGGTTTATAAAATCCGATAACTGATTTTGAAAGCTTGCTACTAGGGCTATTAAGGCCGCCAGTTGTCACTTTCGACAAATCAAAACTTTAGGGGGTATTCCATATTAAAGAAAAAAAATTCAAAAATTTACCAAAATGTTGTTACATGAATAAAATCTACAAATTTGCCGGTTTATAAAATCCGATAACTGATTTTGAAAGCTTGTTACTAGGGCTATTAAGGCCGCCAGTTGACATGGAAAGGCAAAATCCACAATTGATTCAGTTAACTTACTTAATAAAGAGGAACTCGACAGGTCAAGGGAGAAAATATTTTAGGGTGGCAAAGACGGTGGCAGACCTCAACTCAAAACCGATGGACCTTCCGACTTATTTGAGACCGGATAACATAAAAGAGGTCATGCTAGCTCCAACGGATAATTGGGCCTCAGTGAATACATTCATAAAAACTTTTTGCATACAAAAACTCTTTTTAATAAATAGTCATATTTATTGAATTAAATAAACTCTTTTACTTTTCTGTCCACCTTTCAAATTGGCCAAAGGTATTCCAAAAATTCTTTTTAATTTTGTATTTTTTTTTTTTGTAGTTTCATTTTATTTCGTTGCTGCATTTTTTAAAAAACTTCGTGTGTTTTAATTAGCAAAAGCCTGCTTTCGACATTAACGCTCAATTCTTTTCAATTAAACACAAGCGTTAGATGCTGCATTCTTTATATGCATAAAAAAAAAAGCAAAAAATATTTTAAAGTTAAAGTTTCGTTTTTCCATATTTCTGTTTTAATTTTTGTGTTTTTTTTTTCGCTGGCAGTGATGAAACCCAGTGATGGTGGCAACAATGATGATTCTTATTAAAAGATATGAAGGTGCAGCCTTTTATTCCTTCTGACCGCTGCTTAAGCAGTTTTAAAGTAGAAAAAAATGTCGGTCCATGTGTCCGTTTGGTTGGAAAGTTGTTAATTTATGATTTTTGTTTTTATGACATAAATTTTGCTAAAAAAAAAAAAAAAAATTCAAAAGAAGACGACAAAGAAATAGGAATAAAAAAATACTTGAAATTACATTAAAAAGTCATATAGTTGAGCTTTTCAATGCAGCTTTTGTGGCCAGACGAAAGGGAAGCTGCTGCAGCCAACCACCAAATGCCAGCAAATAAGAGTAACTGTGGAAGACATCAGTGTCATTTTCAAGATTATTGTTGAAAACTGCAACTCGCTATTTTTTTAACTAAGCAGCGAGATATTCACTTGCACTTTTTTGTTTTTAAAGTTTTACTTTTCGTTCTTTAAGGGGGTTATTTTGAAAAAGCTTCTACTCAATTGAGAAATAATTTCATACAAATTTTTGGAAATTAAAAAAATTTTATATGAAATATTATTTAACGCAAAGTGACTTACAAAATGGCCCCTTAGATTTTTGGAATTCCACCATGAGAAAAAATAAAAAATAGTGCTGCCAGACACATATGAATTCAAAAAACAAATGGAATGAAACAATATAATACACTGAAAATAAAAGAAAATGTGTATTTTTTGGTTAAGAAAAATATACGAAAAAGAATATTATATGAAAATATAAATATTAAATATTATACCTATTAAATGTACATAATAATTCTTGTTTTATTTTGGCATTTCTTTTGTGTTGTTAGAATGATTTTATTTTAAATAGATTAACATGTTAGTAACAATTAAAAATATATTATTTAATACTTTTATTAATATTATTATATAATAATTATCCCTATTTATTTTAACATGAATTGTTATTTTGTTTTTTTTCTTTGTTTTGATTTTTTTGAGAGCTAGCTGAGATAAATTAACGACAACTGTTATCAAAATTGGAGATGATAGAACATTGTAAAAATAATTTGTAGATTTTATTCATGTAACAACTTTTTGGTAAATTTTTGAATTTTTTTCTTTAATATGGAATGCCCCCTAAAGTTTTGATTTGTCGAAAGTGACAACTGGCGGCCTTAATAGCCCTAGTAACGTGCTTTCAAAATCAGTTATCGGATTTTATAAACCGGCAAATTTGTAGATTTTTTTCATGTAACAACTTTTTGGTAAATTTTTTAATTTTTTTTCTTTAATATGGAATACCCCCTAAAGTTTTGATTTGTCGTGCATACTTTTTGGTAAATTTTTGAATTTTTTTTCTTTAATATGGAATACCCCCTAAAGTTTTGATTTGTCGAAAGTGACAACTGGCGGCCTTAATAACCCTAGTAACGTGCTTTCAAAATCAGTTATCGGATTTTATAAACCGGCAAATTTGTAGATTTTATTCATGTAACAACTTTTTGGTAAATTTTTGAATTTGTTTTCTTTAATATGGAATACCCCCTAAAGTTTTGATTTGTCGAAAGTGACAATTGGCGGCCTTAATAGCCCTAGTAACGTGCTTTCAAAATCAGTTATCGGATTTTATAAACCGGCAAATTTGTAGATTTTATTCATGTAACAACTTTTTGGTAAATTTTTGAATTTTTTTTCTTTAATATGGAATACCCCCTAAAGTTCCACCACCTGGATAACTATCTTGCCGCGATGTGGTGGCTTAAATGCCGGCGGTAGTGTATGTCTTGGAACTTGATTCGGTACAGTCTAACCGGAACAATTTCGAAGGCATAAGCTTTAAAGCCAGCATGACCAAGGGTTATCCATCCCATATCCATCCCATATCCCAACCTCTTTACCTATAATCCTACCTACTTCTCCCTTTGATTCCGTACATCCCCCACTTTTAAGGTCAAGGTGGTTGATAGCAGTGCCGAGGACCTGAATGGCTAGTTAGTGGTAAAAGAAACTGGTCGTGAACAGCTTCCCTCTGACGCCGATGGCAAGGGTCAGTTGTAATTCTAGCCTAGTCCGCGTAAGCCGTCACTGCGCGCGATGGTCGCTTTGTTTACGTGCATACTCGTGGGACCAAAAACTGGATAAATTAAACTTTAAAAAACGAAATGAAGAAGTTGGCGCAGGGAATGTCTCTGTCAGCTCAGCAGGTTCGGGGTCAGATTTGGACTCCGACTTGCTGGGAATTCACAGAGATATTCTGCTGCAAGAGAGTCAGTTAATGACAGAACTGACAGTCATGACAGAGACGGACAGGATAGACTCGCCAATTGGCTCTCCGTCTCGTACAGGGGCATCGGAAAGACTCGGTGACCTAACTCTGGGCTCTGATGATGAGCACGAAATAACACTGATTTCGGCTCATGATGAGGGCCATAGGGTTGGGCCATCGACTTCCGGAGTCACACTCGGGTTGGAGAGAGGATTGGCGAGTGTATCAAAACTCGTTGTTCGGCAAGATGCGACAGAACAGGTCACGTCAGATAGCCGAACGAGCTACGATAAAGCCAAGAGTGGTGTGAGAGCCTCCTTAGCCTTTCTGGAGAAGATAGCTAAGAAAGACTCCTCACTGCACGATGGGCGGGATAGGCATCTGCTGAGGAAGCACCGAAAGAACGTTGCTAGATTCGAACGAATCCACGGCTCTGTCGGTGCCATCCTAGGGCTTCCCTATCCTGCGGGATACACAGCAAGGGCTGCTGTGGATACAAATGTTGTCAGTAAAGACAGCAAATCCCTAGCACCCCCTGTTGATGAATCCTCGAATAAAGCAGAAGAAGAGAAAAAGGAGGGTAAAGGTTCAACGACTGGCCCTCTTAATCGTGACAGTATGGTCACAGTTAAGGGAGCTAGGCCTGAGAACGTTTTAGCCACTACTAGTCGCGCGATGAGGGCTGGAAATGTCTCTGTAATTTCCGATAGTCCCTCCCAAAAAGGAGTCACTAAAGGAAAGGTTGCTGGGACAGACCAGTCAACATCTGCAGGAAATCGGGTGATCATCGACTGAGCTCTGCTAAGGGCCCCAAAAAGGGGGTAGTTAAGCGAGTGAGGTCTGGTGACGACCAGAAATCCCCTGCGGCTAAGAGGACTGGTCAGACTGTGGTCAGTTCTCTTAAAGATCCCCATAAGGAGATCAATAAGAGGACTGGCTCCAGAAAGGACCAATCCTCCACGTCAAAAAAACTAAAGGAGTCGTCGAGTAAGGACGGTATTCTAGCGGCTGTCATTGTTCGTAGGGATCCCGATGGAAGGATCAGTGTCGAGAGATGGCAGGTGCTAGAGAACAAACTACTCGACGAAATCTTTAGTGGCAAAGGAAGGCCGGACGAAGTATCGTTCAAAGGGGCTGACTGGGCAAGAGGTGTCAAAACTGTCAGTTGCGGCAATCAGAAAACCTTTGAGTTTTTAAAGGCTGCAATTGGTAAGTGTGGCAGCTCCTGTCCTGAAGCTAGTCTGGACGTTATACTAGCGTCTGAGTTGCCATTAAGGCCGGTAGTCACGGTATGGATACCTCCACCAATAAAACCGGTGGAGGTCATACTGGGGGTACTGGCCAACCAGAACAAGGGACTCAATACAAGCCAGTGTAAGTTGGTAGCTTCACTGGGTTGTAAAGAGAACCAGGGAAGAGACTTCAGGTTCGCAGTGGACCGGGAGTCTCTTAAAAAGCTGGAATCGATAGGAGGGGTTGCAATATTCGGGTTGGGGTCTATCAAATTTAGGTTTCCTAAAAATGATAGACCCTAAGAGGTTGAAAGTGGTGCAGATAAACCACTGTGAAGCAGCCTCAACCGAATTAGTAACCCACCTCATCGACAACAACGTGGACGTGGCCTTAATCCAAGAGCCCTGGATTAATAAAAACCGGGTAGTTGGATTAAGGGTCACGGGGTATACATTGTTCGTACCCCACATAGATGAGAAGGTACGAACTTGTATTTTGGCGAGAACTGAGTTTAAATTTATGTTTTCTCATTCTTACAGTAATGGAGACCTCACGGTTGTGACAGGAGAAGCCAAGGACAGAACGGTCCTGGCATTAGCATCGGTATACTTGCCGTACGAGGCTACCGATCCACCTGGTGAAAAAGTGCGAGAGTTGGTGGAGTACTCAGGCAGAATTGGCTCGAGGCTGGTACTAGGGTGTGACGCCAATGCACACCATACCCAATGGGGAAGTGCCGACATCAACAAAAGAGGTGAGTCTATGTTTGATTTTATTATTGCCAGCAATCTTTATATCTAAAACAGGGGGAATACATCTACGCTCAGAACTAGGGATAGAGAGGCAGTGATAGACATGACATTGACGAACTGTAGGGAATTAGTGGAGGATTGGAGGGTGGACCTGGGGTTTTCCTTCTCTGACCATAGTCGCCTGTCCTTTAATCTAATGTTTGAGAGGTCGAAAAGGTGTCCGTATAGGAATCCGAGAAGGACGGATTGGGATTACTTTTCGAGATTGGTGCAAAGTAACCTTAGAGTTACACACGACTGGAGGTCGACTTCGACCGGTGTAGAGCAACTGGTGAGCACCTTTACGGGGGTACTGACTAGTAGTTATGAGCGATCCTGTCCTTTGAACTTTCCGGGCAGGCGCACACAACCAAGATGGTGGACAGACGAGTTGAGGACTCAAAGGTCCACTGTCAGAAGGTTGTTTAATAGAGCGAAGTATACGCGTAGGGAAGAAGATTGGAGTAACTTCAGATTGAGTTACAATAGATATAAAGGAGACATTAGGAGGGCGAAAAGGGACTCGTGGGTCAAGTTTAGCGAGTCAGCGGAATCTGTAAATGAGATGTCCAGGTTCAGGAGAATTTTATCCAAGGACCCTGTAGTCCCGGGATTTATTCAGAGACCGGACAACTCATGGACGGAATCTAGCTCTGAATCTCTTTGTCTGCTAATGGAGACTCACTTTCCGGGATGTGTGGATCCTGGGATGGGGGAACAGATTGAATTTGGTAACCCCTTCTCTGGGTCAGACTCGGGCGGTGAGGAGAGGGAGACGGTGGGGGACATGATCACCTTGGATAAAGTAACATGGGCGGTTAATACCTTTGGGTCTTACAAATTGGCAGGACCAGACGGTATCTTTCCGGCGATGTTACAGAATATCGGGAGATCATCACTCCTGCTGTTGGTGGAACTGTTTAGGGTCTGTGTGCTGAACGGGTACATTCCTAAAGGGTGGAGGGAGGTCAGGGTGGTTTTCATACCCAAGGCGGGAAGAACCGGTCACTCTAAACCCAAGGATTTTAGACCAATCAGCTTATCGTCTTTTCTTTTGAAGACGTTGGAAAGACTGATTGATCTACATCTGAGGACGAAGATTGACGCCGGCATCATCAGCGGCGCTCAACACGCCTATCTTAAGGGTAGATCTGTTGAGAGTGCGCTTCATGATGTGGTGGGTTATGTAGAGCGGGGATTGCGAAACAAGGAATACACCTTGGCGGCATTCCTGGATATAGAGGGCGCTTTAACAATTTGAAAATAGAGGCTATCAGGCAGAAATTGGTGGATCTAGGCGTTCCACTGTTCCTCGTCGAATGGATAACTCTGATGCTCAGCAGCATAGTTATTCACTCGGACTGGGGAAACGAGCGCTTAAAGAAACTGGTGACTAGGGGAACCCCACAGGGGGGAGTTCTCTCTCCCTTATTATGGCTCTTAGCTGTCAACTTCGTTCTGAGACTTTTTGACAGAATGGGTCGGAAAGTTGTGGCCTACGCGGATGATGTAGTGATATTGGTATCGGGCAAGTTTCTGCCGACAATAAGCGAAGTCATGCAAGGGGCGCTGGGCGAACTGTCAGCATGGGCGAGTGATAAGGGATTGGGAGTTAATCCGGAGAAGACCGAGTTGGTTCTTTTTACTAGGAGGTACAGGGTAGAGAATTTTAGGCTGCCGGTACTAGGAGGAGTAGAGCTTAGACTATCTGATAGCGCTAAGTATCTAGGAGTTTTTCTGGACAGCAAGCTGTCGTGGGGAAGGAATACTCAGGAGAGACTTAAGAGAGGCCTCAATGCCTACTATGCTTGCAGATCATCGATAGGTAGGAGCTGGGGACTCCGGCCGTCAGTAGTGGGATGGCTGTACACTTCGGTGGTTAGACCCATTCTTACGTATGGATGCTGTGTTTAGTGGGAGTCATTGAGAGTGGCTTGTCGAAGGAACCTTCTGTCTAAGGCTCAGAGGTGTGCTTCAATCGGCATGACAGGTGCCATGAGAAGTACACCTCAAGCGGCACTGGATGTCATTCTACATCTTCTGCCCATTGAGCAGTATGTTATGGGAATGGCAGCCAGAAGCATTCTTAGACTGAGGGAACTAGGATTGATTAGGAATTTCACGCAGGGTCACTCACGGATCTTGGGTGAGATCGAAGCTGGAGGTTACTGCCTGGGATCGCCCGGCTCCACGGATTTCGTGGGCACCAGGGTGGATTTCGGACGGTTGCCGGAGGTGGTAACGCCTTCTAGGGAGAGTTGGTCAGGTAGGAGCAGATTATTTAGTGGATTTGCTATTTTCACTGACGGCTCGAAGATGAGAGGCACGGGTGCGGGGGTCTACATTGAGGATCTGGACATCAGAATGTCATATAGGCTTCCGGACGACTGCAGTGTTTTTCAGGCGGAGGTTCTGGGGGTCTTGAGGGCCGTGGAACTGATGAGGGACAACATTGATAGGGGCTCGGAGGTCACTATATATGTCGACAGCCAGGCGGCCCTTATGGCCGTAAGGGGCTGTTACGTGAACTCCAAGCTAGTTGACGAATGCAGGAGGGCTCTGGAGGGAGCCTTAGGAGAGTATATGTTGAGATTGTGCTGGGTGCCTGGTCACTGCAACATAAACGGCAACGAGATTGCTGATGAGTTGGCGAGACAGGGCTCAGAGATGGAGGATCCTAATCACATAGAGGCGGTCAGGCCTCCAATAGGATTCTACTTTGGGAAGATTAGGGAATGGATTCTGGACGCGACCAATAGGGCCTGGGGGAACCGAACGGACTGCCGGGTATCACGGACGATGTGGCCGGTGCTTAGGAAGTCCGACTCGGAGTTGTTGCTTGGCAGAAGCAGGGTCTGCGTGAGGACCATAATAGGAATCATCACGGGTCATTGCATGATAGGCAGGATGGCGATGAGGTTGGGATCCGACGTGTCGGATATGTGCGGGTTGTGTGAGGACCCGGAGGAGCTGGAGACGGTTGAACACATTTTGTGCCGCTGTCCCAGGCTACAGTGCAGCAGGCTGGGGTGGCTGGGCAGCAGATTCCTAGGCGAATTAGGGGACGTCCCGGGCTGTACGCTCAAGAGTCTGATAGGATTCGTAATGGGGATGGCCTGGCTGCGCAGCAGGAGACTGGGAGCTAACCGCACATAGGGCGGATTGGTGTTGTGTTGAGTGAGGCTTTTCTCTCGGGTTTGGTTAGAACTTCCTTTTCTTATCTATTCTTATCTTTTCTAATGCTTTTGCTGTTTCTCTTCACCTTCTTTTTCAGCTTCTTATCTATAAACAAGGCATCACAATGGACCGTATTGGTCTCTGGGTGAGGGTGTGAAGGAGACTTCACACCAGCCTTTCTACCTACCTACCTACCTACCTACCCCCTAAAGTTTTGATTTGTCGAAAGTGACAACTGGCGGCCTTAATAGCCCTAGTAACGTGCTTTCAAAATCAGTTATCGGATTTTATAAACCGGCAAATTTGTAGATTTTATTCATGTAACAACTTTTTGGTAAATTTTTGAATTTTTTTTCTTTAATATGAAATACCCCCTAAAGTTTTGATTTGTCGAAAGTGACAACTGGCGGCCTTAATAGCCCTAGTAACGTGCTTTCAAAATCAGTTATCGGATTTTATAAACCGGCAAATTTGTAGATTTTATTCATGTAACAACTTTTTGGTAAATTTTTGAATTTTTTTTCTTTAATATGGAATACCCCCTAAAGTTTTGATTTGTCGAAAGTGACAACTAACGGCCTTAATAGCCCTAGTAGCGTGCTTTCAAAATTAGTTATCGGATATTATAAACCGGCAAATTTGTAGATTTTATTCATGTAACAACTTTTTGGTAAATTTTTGAATTTTTTTTCTTTAATATGGAATACCCCCTAAAGTTTTGATTTGTCGAAAGTGACAACTGGCGGCCTTAATAGCCCTAGTAACGTGCTTTCAAAATCAGTTATCGGATTTTATAAACCGGCAAATTTGTAGATTTTATTCATATAACAACAATTTTGAATAATTTTTCAAACATTTTAAACTGCTAAATTTACAGATTTATTCTTATTTTAATTAATTTTTTAATTTTTTATGAATAATATGGTGTTCGTAATGTTTTCTGATATAATTTTGCATGTTTTGTTATTGTTTGTCAAGCACGTGCTGTTGTTTTCAAAACAGAAATAATAGCACGTGGTCAAAACATAAAAAATGTTACTGATTGCGGTTGATTTCAGTATTGATTTGTTCACACGCGTGAACATTTTTCAATTTCAGTCTATTTCGGTCGCCGTCACCGATATATTTTACTGGCGTTCTCAACATCTGCAATTTCATATCGGCTTCGAGTGGAATGTTATGACATATTACTCCACGTCTACAACAGACACGATTTGCTGTTATAACATGATGTTATAAAAGCTTTGTTAAAATATTTGCATTAACAACCGTGTTGTAACATGAGAAAACCTCTAACATGATTAGTCTATACTTAAAGCTAGGGTTACACGATTGCCGCAATGCACCAATTTGTAACAATTTTTATTGTGCTAATTTGGAGGACAATAAATCGATTGTCCCAATCAAATTTTCTGCAGTTACACGATTGCCTCAAATTTCATAAATTTGGTTGCCGTAAATTGGCGCACAACGATTAAGGGCCAATAATTGCCGACTTCCAGTTGCACGATTGCTATGTTATGCGGCAACACTGAGAAACAGCTGTTGTTTAATTAAATTTTTTGTTTTGCTAACATAAATACCACAGAATACAATAATTACTTTTAAATCTGTAAAAAATTTATTTAATTAAGTGAAAATTATTTCTTCTCAAAAGAAAATTGCAGCTGCTATAATTTTTTTGTGTGAATTGGATACAAAGAAAAATGAAAAAAAAAGTGTGTTAAAAGAAGTATTTGGGTCAGAGAGTGGCTCACAAAAAGAAATAACATTAATGAAGTTTAGAGAAATCGAAAATAAAAAGTTTTTATTTAAAAATGTGTAGTGGTGTGGTGGTCATCTGTTTGTGAAACAAACAGAAAGAAACAAAAAAAAACACGGAGTGGCCAGATTGCCAGCGGCGCTGGTTTGCCCGCGTTTAGCTCGGCTGAAGCTCTCCGGATGGGGTGGTTCTTGCCGGCAATCTGTACCTTACACACACACTTACACAAACAAATCATACCAGCTATTGGTTAATTCATGTTTCGGGGCTCAAAGTAGTCCTGCATCTCCCTACCAGTCATACCTAGACACAAAATATTTGCCCTCCCACTCGAGCTCTTCGTCTCGCCATGACGTCATCGTCCTCGACGTCCCAAATCTAATCTGCAAACATTATTTCCCCTACTTACCGCTGCTTATTATTTAAATTTAGCCAATCATATTGAATGATAACACTTCTAAAAATTTCATTTGAACATTATAAAAAAAGGTGCTTAATTTATTGAAAATATAAAAACAAATTTTAAAATAAACTTTTCTTTTACAAACAAATGCAACTTCGTAAAATAAGCATTGTATTATAATAAAAAAAAAACAAATTTTAATTTACTTTTTAAAATGGTAACAAAAAACAAAATTTAATTAGGGTACAAAAGGTTTTTAATTTTTGCTCTATCACGTTTAAATTTATTTTTTTCCTTTTTGCTTCCTTTAGGGCGGATTCCCTTATCTAAATACTTCGGCCACCTCAGCAGCTAGACCCCCAACAGGTAGTGGTTGGTTTTCTGTCCGTCCGTCTTTCTGTCTTATGGTACGCGCAACTCCGTTACGGGTATAAAATTATCCACAATATAGCTCGCCTTTTAATTAACCTTTTTATTTGTTTTACCTTTTTTTCCTTTTATATATATTTTCCTTTTTTCCTATTTTTTTTTACATGAAATATATTTGTATATATATAAGTTTCAGGATGCCCTGCACCTTCTACTACTAGAAATAACCGGTTTTTATCTAACTTAGGCCTGAGCTCACCCCTAACCTTACGCGTACGTTTGGTTTGATACACTCAAACGGAATGGCTTCGACTTCAACACGACAGGTACGCCTACCTACTTATACATATATTCAAATATATTTAATTTATAAAATTTTTGTTTTGTTTTTTTTTTTTTGATATATAATATTTTTTATTTTTTATTTATAACATTTTTTTTTTAAATTAGTTGAAAGGGCCGTCGGGTCCGTATGGTCGTACGGGTGATGGTGTCACTTACGAGTGTCTAAAACCATACCAGGAGCACCCCAGGAGTGATGGTGCTAAACTGCTTCTCCCTCGATGGATGGAGCACGGGATGGCGTGGCTTTGGAGGTTTTGCGTTAGTTTAAGTTGTTTTATTATACAATTATACTTTTATTCAAACTTCTTTCTTTTATTTTTGAACGTTGGCCACTTATTCCATCTACGACATTTTCGTTTTTATCACCCACGAAATCTAGCCCAAGCCAATATGGTTCCTTCTTTTTCAGCAATTTATTCCTAAACAAAAGTTTTTTTGCCTGCCTTTTGTTTTTGGTTTACATTCGCTCCCATTTTTTTCCATTCCAGCTGTCACAATATTTTTATACCGTTTCGCGTTGCCTACTACTTGCTTCTTCTTTTTAATTTATGGAAACCTACAGGGTGCACACGACAAATGTCATACGTATGGCCGAACAAACCTTTAAGGAATTGTTGCAACTAGTATCTCTACTTATTAAAAAACAAGACACATATATACATAAATAATAATTAATTTATTTACAACAGTAAAAATTTATTTTACTTACAGATATAATATTCGACGACTAAAGAAAAAATTAATATTGGCGCTTATTGCCCACTTTGATTGCCGCTCAAGAAACCAATTAATATTGGCGCAATTAACACATTTCATTGCCGTATTATTGTCTATCGAGCAGTTACACGATTGCCGTACCAGGGCAGCATTTGATTGGGCCAAATAAGAATAGTATTGTCGGAGGTTGCCGTATAAGCCAATAAATTGTGAAATTACACGATTGGTGCATAAAGTAGACCGATAATTGGTGCATTGCGGCAATCGTGTAATCCTACCTAAACACTAACATCATATTGGTGTTAATGTTAAGAACTTGATGTCAGCTGTAGACTGGGTGTTATGAACATCGACATGAGTTACAGACACAAGTTTTTCTCACTTTTCGAGAAACGATGGAATATATTTTGTTTCACATGTTTTCGATGCGAGAAGTTCTCACTTAAGTTAGTCCCCTTTTAGACAGACAAAGTTTACTTTGACAAAGTTTGTTGAATTCTCATTAAAACTTTGTTTTGTGTTTAGACACTCAAAGTTTAATTTGACAAATTTTTGTTTTCTTTTGTTTGAATATATTATATAAACAGATTATGTTTTGACAAAATTATTAATTAACAATTTTTTTTCAAATTATGATATTTATTTTTAGAAATTATGATTTTTCTTTAAGTTTGCTTGTAAATTATACACAATTTTTAAAACAATGAAGTTTTGTATCAGCTTGTTGTTTATTGGTTTTGCACACTTTTGCACCCAGTGCCTAGAATACACAAAATTGCTTCTTTATTTCCGGGCATAAAGAATATTAAAGGAGCATCTAGTTTAGCGGTTGTTAATTTTGAGAATATTGATGAAAAAAAATATTTGTGAAAAAAAAGTATTTTTAGAAAGTTTCATATATTGACGAATTATGTATATATGTAAATTTATAAAATTTGAATTAAAAAAACAATTTGAACTTTTTTCCTTTTAAAATATGCTTTTTTTCGCCAAATGATGATTTTCTGGCAACACTGTATATAAAAATAAAGTTGCAGCCAACTTCAGGTACAAACTTCGAACGAAAAACAAAACGAACTTGCGAGTACAGCAAAGTATGTACTCCCCCGCTATTCTCTTTTCCCTTCTCTTCTATAAACTCAAGACTTTACAAAGTAAACTTTGCTTGTCTGAAAGGGGTCTTCCAGAACACTGGTACTGTATATGTAAAAATTATCAAGAAGAGCTTGATCGTGTGGCTGCAGTGTAAGCCATATTGAATTTTATGTCATTTTTTTAAAGCAATTTGGCCGTGGGATTTTATCGGCAGCGGCGGCTGAAGCAAAAAATACAAGGCGGCGGCTCGAAGCTGTTAGCCAACACAATATGGGGATTTCATGTCAAGTGACCCAACTTTTGAAATTGATGTCTTCCGATTTAGATGAAATTAGTCCTATTTAATAGTAGCTTAGACACAAATTTTTAACAAGATCGGTCAAAAAGTTTCTGAGTTAGAGGGGGTCAAAATTTGACATTTTGGCCAAACCAGTGTTCTTTCTCATCCATGTAACTTATTATCTATTGGTGTTAGCAAAATTTGTCCCAAACAAATTAGATAGCTAGATAATGCCAATCTGGCGCTGAGGTGAAATTGTAATATGGTTATATTTTATAATAAAATTTAAAAAAAAAAATTGAATTTTCTATTCCAGTAGCTCGTTTCTGTATTTCTCGCATCGCAAATTTT
Organism: Pollenia amentaria; assembly: GCA_943735925.1. NCBI lineage: Eukaryota > Metazoa > Arthropoda > Insecta > Diptera > Polleniidae > Pollenia > Pollenia amentaria. The sequence continues at coordinate 84,480,610 of OX031007.1, read as the reverse complement.
CTTATATTAAGTGTGAAACAAAAAATTCCATCGTTTCTCGATTTGTGAGAAAAAAGTGTTTCTGTATTTAAATGCGAGAACAGACAACACAGATTCTGTTTTAACTGGAATACTTCCAGTAATTAAGTGTCAAATGCAAGCGAAACGTCAACGAAAGAAATATATATAATAAAAATAAGGCTGCCAGATTTAAAGATTTATCGACATTTTGACGATTTTTTTTGTTCCAAAATTGGCAGCAAAGTGACAATTTGCTGATTTTTTTCTAGTGACGATTCAGTCTTTGAAATAAAACAATTTTAAATAGTTTTATATGTTTGTGTATTAGGCACCACAGAAAACCGATATCTTTAAAAACAAGGCAGATTAAAAAATGTATCGGCAAAAGCAAAATTTCGAACGGAAACTGTTTAATTTTTATTTGCTTGGATTATTTAATACATTTGTTTGTGTGATCAAAAGATTAAAGTATTACCCCATTTTTCAGTCAATACACTTTAGGAAATTTTTGCCTTTTACTTTGTCCAAATGTGTTTATTTTATTTCAAAATGATATTTTGTCACTCCTTTGTGTGATTTCTGCAGGGAAAAATAACAATCTGAAATTTTAAACTCTTATCGGATTAAGGAAAATAAAATAAATAATTTTATTTTAATAGACCTCTTATGTATGTATCAAATATGTATTTTACCCATGAACTTAATGTTTTTTTTTTTTTTTTTGATTATGTGTTTATATGATACAAATTTGTGATTATATGATAAAAATCGAACAAAATTCGTCAAAATTAATTTTAAATTGTCCGAAAAAAATAAACGATTGTTTTATTTTTTCTTAGGATATTGACGTTTTTTCACAAATTTATCTGGCAGCCCTGCATAAAACAAACACAATGAAAGGCCAAAAAAATTTAAATAACAAAATATAACAATTGTGTTTTATATACTTATTTTCATCATTTAAATTCTTTCTTTTAAAATAAAATAAAATAATACACATTCTTGTGTACATACATACATAATTTGGGCTCCATTTTTATAAATTTTGTTTTCTCGCATCAATTTCAAATATGACTTATTTTGACAGTTCTTGTGAGAAACTTTTTGCAAAATATTGATACAGAAACACTTGTTCTCACATCCTTCCAATAATTGCTGGAAAATTATTTAAATGACAGATAATTCTCGCAAAGTAAAAGTACAGAAACACTTATGTGAGAAAAACCATTTTTTATTTCATATTGCACTGTTTTTGTCATAATTCACTTGTTTCATGCGGGAAATTTTACGATGCGAGAAATACAGAAACGGGCTACAGAGGTACAAAATTTAACAAAATTGAGTTTTACTCCTTAATTCACTTTTCTTGTTAAGCATGTTTTGGTGTCCATTACTTTTGATGTTTTTTTAAAGAAATCGTTTTGTTATTTTCAAACATATTTATTTAATTTTGAATTGCAGCCGAAGATATAATTTTAAAAAGAATCAACATTCAAGACTGTATTACAAACGTTATTATGGCAAATTTTTACAGAGTTTAAAGCTGTTTGGCGAGAAAAAACACATTACGAATAGTTATAACAAAAAAAAAAATCAACTATTGCACCAATGTTAACTCATTTTCCTTTATGTCGTTGTTTTAAAAAAAAATAATGTAATTTTGGTGCTTTAGAAACAAGAACTGCCTGTATTGGGAGGCATACATTATTAGCAGCGTTGTCAACTTTGAAATTTCAAAACGCACCAAAATGGAGAAGAAAACGCGCTATTTTTTATTTAAAATTGTGAATTAAAATGTTTCTTTACATAATACCAATTATCTTCAAAAACAAGACCGTTCCACTTTGTGCACATGATTTGGTACACCTTAAACATCATTACTTGTTGCTCTGATTGTGGTCTGTAAAATTGTTAGTAAAAACTTTGCACTGTTGAATAAAATGGTATCGAAACAGGTGTATTTTATTATACATAGATTTTTTTCTCGCACTGTAACAAAAATTTGTGTTTAAATTGCTTTGGTGCCACCAAAAATTAAAAACGCACCGAAATTATAAAAAAGCGCACCACGCACCAACAAATGAATTTTTCGCACACAACATTTTAAATAGCACCAAAAATGGTACGATCGATGATTATTAGAGTTGCACTTTCTAAGGATTGTCAAACAAAAAAGAATGTGGTAGGGTGTTTAAAAATTAAAATAAAAATTCTTTACAAATTAATAGACGGCTAAGCTGGAGCCGATTTCTAGCTGACAAATTGTCGGCGGCGGCGGCTACAAATATATTAATCGGCGGCTAGCTTAGCCGGCTGTAAGCCGCTTCGGCGCTGGTCTCTGGTGAGGCCACTTTATAAATACATTTTATTCTGACTTTTTTAAAATTCAGTTTTTGCACGTTGTCTAATTACCTGGGAAATAAAATGAGTGCGGTTATGATATGTGAAGACAATTATTGGAAAAAATCCAGTTATGCCAAAGCAGAGAAATCATATTATGAGATGTTAAGTCGGGTAAATATACATACGAATTTTATTTGTGATTGATTATTGTTTATTAATTATAATTTTAATTACATGCTGCTAAGGATATGTATTTCATGTCAGAAGGTTTATATAGAAAAATCGCCAAAAAACACAATATTGCCAGTTGTAAAATTATAACACAAGAGAACTCCAGTTGTATAATAACTTCTAAATTTAATACATGCGAAAAATTTTACAAGTTTACTAACAATTCTAAACAACTTACCGCTCTAGAACATCAGAAAGTAAGCAAATATTTTATAAATGTGCATATGTACATAACAGTGATCTAACCTTTTGTGGAAGTCCTTACGCAGCCCGAAAATAGTCCCTTTTTTCTACGCGTTAAAAAATTGATTACAAAAACCGCAACAACTTTTAAATATAATCATTTTTAATTAGTATTGTGGTTATTTTTTTATTTACTGCCTGGCCCACTATGTCGACAAGAACATTTCTTTCTTATATTTAAATTGAAAACAAAAACAAATTTAAATTTGTTATTATTGTTTTCAATATAAAAATGCGAAAGAAATGTTCTTGTTGACATTGTGGGCCTGGCAGTTAATCATTTGTATTAATGAATATAAATTTTCGGAACAAATCTAGTTTACCGACGCAGCTCCAAATAAAAACGGGCGTAAATCTAGTTTTCCGACGCAGCTGCAAGTAAAAAAAAGTATCTAGGGTGATAGAAAATTTAAAAATAATTAGAAAAAATTAATTAAAAAATGGCGCAAACGTTAAGGCAGCGTTAGCCAACCGTAAAGGCTCAGTTAGGCGAACGTTGCTGTACCGTATATGTACTGTATCAATCAGCTGTTGGCTTTTTGGTATACGAAAAGCAATGCAAAAGCTTACCGAAATGTAATGTACCGTAGTTGTAACGTTTCATTCTGTATAAAATAGAATTTCATACCGTTGTTACGTGACATTTGTAAAACAGTGATGGGTTGCTTCTATGTTAAATTGAATGCGGGTATTTTCGCTCTTTTTTTTTGTACTTTTTTCAGTATATTTATGGACTTTCGACAAAACGACTTACAAAACAATATATTTCTATATATATAAATATTTATATGCTTAGATGTACAAAATAATCAATCGCATATGCACATACAATGGAAATGAGAAATATATAAAAGGCTTTAAATGGTTACAAAATATTGTTTTGTCTATGCACATTTACAAAATCGTACATGTAAATGTGTATGTTTATGCTAAAATACATATGTATGTGTTTATTGTAAATCTATAATATAAATATCATATTTGAAATTATTAATGTTTTTTTTTACATACATTAAATACATACTGTTTTAATACCATTTTAATCACTTGGTACTTTTTCTGCACAGAGGTCATCATTTAAACCTTTTGATTTCCCATCACTTTGTGTGTTGCTTTATGTATACTATTGCTTTTTTGTTTATGTATGTGAAAAACATATGACACGTTTTTAGATGTTCTATAAGTGCACCAACGTGCAAGCAGTCCGTTACAGTAAGTTACGGGTACAGCAACGCACAGTGGCGCCATTTGAGTTTTTTCGTTGCAAAAATCATATCTTTTGAACCGAATAAGATAATTGAACAGTTTAAACAGCATATGATAGATAACTGTTCAGCCTATGAATGAGGAAAGGGTACTACGCTTTGTAGGGGCCTACTTATGGGTTATCAAAGTTAAAATTAGTAGAAAAATCAATTTTGTGGTAACTAAAAAAAATTATTTTTACATTTTTAGAATGTTTTTATTTTTTTTCTTTAGGGTTTTATGTTTTAAATTATTACCCAACAAATTAAAAAAAAAATAATTTTTTTTTTTTAAATTTATTTTTTCAATTTTCTGTAAAATATTCATCACAATTCGTAGGAGAAGGTATATCTAAAAGACTAACCATTCCTAAACTATAATTATTTTGTTACTCTATTCGTGACTTCACATGCCGCAGGGAAGAAATAAGTGGATCGGAAGATGCTGCCAACATGTTGCAGAGGTCCTCATTTTGCCTTACCCTTGATGCTTTGAATGTGTTCTGCAATCTATATTTTTTATAAAATTTGTTAAGAGACTCCTGTGCTTCTTCAGAAAGCTCTCCAATTGGCAAAGACTGGTACTCAATTATATCTTTGCCATGCGCCAATATTTTATGGACGGTCGGGGTCAACTTCTTCTGTGGATACATTTCTGCTAAAAAAGATGCAGTTTTCGACGCATACTCTCCATATTTTGTAGAATTTACATTTTCTTTGCAGTTTAAAACATCCAAGATCGTTCCCAATCTTTTCACGATTTGATTGTCAATTCCTCCAATGATTCTAGTTACTGCCTCATCATTTTCAAAAAATCTCCTAGAAGTGTTTCCATCGTTTGAGTTATCGTATCCGTGCTTGGGACAGTCTACTTTTAGTCCAACTTGTTTAAAAAAAGCATCCTGTATTTGCTTCTTTCTGATCTTTTCCTTATCCTTTATTGATGTATTTTCATCGAAGTTTTCCTCCTCTTGTGGTAGGGTATATGCCAGTTTTAGCAAGAATTCCATACACCTTATCCTTGCGTGCAATGGTGACATTCCATATTCGTAATTCTCCTAATTTGTAGAATCGTTTAAATTACCAAAGTTCTTCTGACAAATAATAATAAAAAATCGATAATAAAAAATATAAAAATAAAACGAAAAAAGGGGTTTAAATAGGTTTTTGCTAAATTTTTCCTCCAATATAATTCTGTCTATATATATGTATATGATAACTAATTGAAATATGTTATAATTAAGCAGAAAAAGATACTAATCTTAAACTCTTTACAACTAATTATATAAAATTGAGATGTAACATATTATATATGAAATAAATTTAATTGAATTGAAAAAAGTTCTTCTGACTCTTTTTGCAAATCGGGCATGACATTGTTGAGGTTGTTCCTGTCAGTTCGTTTACGACTTTTCCGTCAACCATGGTCAGGTGGAACTCGTAATTGCATTCAATATATTTTCCTTCTCCAATTTGCAGCTTTGTAGGCTTAATCTTGCTTATTTGTTCTTCAATGTCCTTCACCGTAGTCCTTATAAGTTCTGCCGATTCCCTTGCAAACTGAAACATTAGTGGTCGGCAATAATGCACTGATGACGGACGTGGATTTTTCCAGTGTAGGGAATCATCCGATTTTAGCCGCAAATGAACAATAGATGCCATAAACATATTTCCGTCCGATATTGTAGCGTCATCGGAAGATATCCTTTGCTTATAAACGCTTTGTCCGGATGATCCATCGCAGCCCCATTTGCTGATCAATGTCAACTTCTCAGGAAGAATTTTCACTTCCGTGAAAAACTTTGGTGTGGTTGACTTTATAAACAGTTCAAATAATTTTAAATTGTTCAACGCCATGTTTTCAATACTTAAATTGTTTAATGGTTTCAGTAATTGTTGCGCCAACTTTCAGGCGTAGACTATCCAGGCATTATGCTTATTTTGCAATACATAGGCTTATGTTACTATGCCTAAAAATTTACCTGTTCCCTGCATACATATGGATTTAGGCTGAATAATGCAATTTTGATATTATGCACGTGTCCAAATAAGATTTGTGCCTACCTGTAGGGACCATAAGTCAATATTGTTCCTGACCATTTGTACGCCAAAGTATTGTTTATGTGAGGTACGGACCTGCTAATTTCAATGAGTAGTTTTTTTCAAACTATTAGATCAAACTACTGTCAGTCAAAACATATAAGGGATGGACGCCATACAATTTCTGCAACCATGTCTTTTTAAACTTTTTTACCTCTAGAAGCCAAACGGGCACGTACGGGCAGATAAAACCTTTTGAATTATGTAAAGAAATAATCAAAGAACAGGTTTTGCAAATATGGCAAATATAGAAAAATATAGTTTTTTTTTATTTTCCGTCAAAGTTGAAAAATAGTGAAAAAACGGATAGTTTTTAAATAGTGATTTACCAGGAGAAACACAAAGCAAACAGTTAATTTTTTTTTATCATTATACATTTAATAAATACATCAATCAATACAAACAAAAAATAAGGCGATTCGTTACCTATTTTTCGTGATATTACACCTGAAATCGCAACAAATTGACTAAAAATTGTGTGTTTTTTTGAAAACCGAAAGTCGGTCAACTTTGAACGGTTATATCTTCTAAACTAAAAATGTGACATTATTAAGAGTGGCATATTTGAAATCGTTGAAAAGTTTCCTATAATATGGGTTTATTCAAAACTTCGTCGGCACTCATGAAAATTTTGATTTTTGCAACCTCGCTTGCTCTACGGGCGCCACTGTGCAACGTTCGCCTAACTCAGCCTTAAATGTAGAAATGTAAATGTAATGTAAACAGCTGATCGTTTCTGTTATATGGAAAGCAATACAAATGCTTAACTGACTAATGTCACTTAACCGTAACGTGAAAACCAGTAGAAAATAGAATTTCATTACGAGGTTACGTGACAGTTGTAGACAGTGATGTGCTGCTTGTATTTTAAATGGAATGCGGGTAAATTGACTTTTTTTGGTACTTTTTTCAGTAAAAATATGGACTTTTGACAAAATAACTAACGATTAAATTATAAATTATATGGTTAATATTGGTATAATTTCAAAGCTTTTCACTAGATCTTTCTGAACATACAGAATTTATTTTAATATTTTTAGTTTATTAAGAATTGGATAATTTTGCAAAAATACAAAGTTTTTAGTAAGCATGAAAACAAATATATGTACCTATTCATTTTTTTCTAATTGTTTAATGTATGTACGTACATATATAGTACATACTAATTTAATTAAGAATTTTAATTAAAATCAAAGTAATCAGGGGTGTCATAGAATCCAAGTCGGTTTTGCTAATTGTCGGTTTTTCAAACCAATATTGGTTTCATTTGGTGTCATAAAAACAAGTCGGTTTTGTTATTTTCGAATACAAATAACACCGATTTTCGAAACAGCTGTTTTATGTTTTTGTTCATGTGTTTATAGTTTTTAATGCAATTTTTGTTTGATAATTTTTTAAATTATGATTGTGCTCTAAAATATTGTTAAAACTTGTGTTTGCAATAAAAGGAAAATTATAGAAAAGAAAATAAGAATGGAAACACACTAAACATATGCAATAAATGCCATCGTTGTATGTATTAAATATTTGCATTTGTTGTTTACATTAGTGTAATTTTATTGTTTTGTAGAATTATAAAGCAAATTTATTAAAAATAAAAAATAAATTGTTTCTTGTAAATAAATAAAATATATAAATGTGTTGCTAACTTTCCGTACGCAAAAAAAGTGAGAATACTTTTGCAAGCCCGCTGCCGGAGACTACCGGAGACATGCAAAAAATACTAATTTACCAATTTTATTTATTTCCATCTATGCAAAATAACTAACTGTTTAAAAAAATTAAATAAAAAATTAAACTTTAACCAACTATATTTATTTCCAATATAAAAACAAGAGCTGTAAGCTGCTTGGTTTATTTTCAATAAAAATCCGATAATATTGGTTTCTGTGACACCTAAAACCAACACTAATTTCAGTTCGAACAAAAAACCGATAAAATTGGATTTCATGACACCAATGTATTTTTTTTGTCGGTTTCAAATCCAATACCGATAAGATTGGTTTCTATGACACCCCTGAATACCTTTATATTCATGTTATACTGATACCGGCAATGCAGAGAAGCTTTAGTAAGCGTAGCCAATATTCGTTATACCATGGAGGAGAAAATCTTTGCGCCCGTCCGAATGCCGGCTATGTAGAGAATATTTAGTTAGCGAAGCCGGTATTTGTTATACCATAGGGGAGAAAACCCTTGCGCCCGGCCGAAGGCCGTCTATGCAGAGAAGATTTAGTAAGCGAAGCCGGTGTATGTTATACCATAGAGAAGAAGACCGGTGCTTCCGGCCGAAGGCCGGCTATGCAGGAAGTTTTTTTTTGCGACGATGCTGTTTGTTATTTTATAAAATTTGTATTAATTTTATTTTAATAAACTACATACCTACTTCCCTAGTGCAATTCCGTTACATTTTGACGTAAAATGAAAAAAAAAAAAAAATAATGTGAGCTAAAGAGTTAAATATTTTGAAATAAATTATGAACATTCAGAAAAATCTATTCAATAGCTTCAGTCATATACGTTTAGAACTGGAAAAGCACATTCATATGAAAATGTTAAACGTCCACAACTCGAAAATTAAGCGTTTGCGCCAATTTTTTAATTTAAATTTTTTTTTATGGAAATAAAAAGGTTCTTTTGTTTTTTGTTAACTAAATCAACTGTTATTTTATTTACAAATTAAAGTCTCTTATATACAAAAACTTACTGGAAGTAGTAACTTCCCCTTACGGTCGCTCAATAACTTATAATCTACTTACAGCTAATAGGGAAATTCTTTATCCCCTATAAAAAGTACACTCGATATTCTTCCACTATTCTGTGTTCCATTGCATTCCACTCATTCTATCTTTGACACACTACAAAAGAGTGCCTCTTCTACAAATTCATAATTTAATACTTGACGTTTAGTACTTGACGTTGTCATACATAGTCTGCATTCTCACTACGTAGTACGTACTATAACGTGTGACGAATCAGATCAGTTTTCCCAAAAAAATAAAATAATATTTTGAACCTGCGGTAAAAACATATGAATGAAAAATTTGTGTTTTTCTCTTATTTTTTTTTTGTACTTATATCTCTAGTTACATTTCTATATATTTTTTTACCTTTTTTTTTTGTATGCTTATTATCTAATTACATTACCATATTTTTAAAGTATAGTGTAGGTCTACAATTCTTCTTTTATGTATTTTTTCAACAAATTTTTATGTACAGTTTTGATTTTATCTCTGATTTTAATAGTTACGTTTACATTGTCTATCTTAATAATTTTGTATGGTCCATTATACGGTGATTCGCTTTTCTTTCTACTTCCTACCTTCACTAGAACCAAATCTCCTACATTTAAATATACAGCTGCGGTCAATATAATAGCACCACGTACAAATTTATACTGACTCCGTTTACATCTGTTTAACTGTTGGGCCGATTCAACTCAAAACAAAATAATAAATTCTTTGATGGCTATGGTTAATTATCATAAGAAAATTATTTGGTTTTTTTCAACCGTTTATATTACACTTATTAATATAAACAAAAAACTTAAAAACTACACAGTCAAAAAAATAGCACTTCAGTTCCTTTTAAAAAAAAATTAGTGGTCTTTCTTAAAATAAATCAAATATTTCACTCAGATATCTTGTAGATAAACTAATTGTATGGCTTCAATACTTTGTCGCGTGCCCTTTGTTTGCTATTACCGCTGCACAACGCCTTCTTATGGAATCCACTAAATGCTGGCATCTTTCAACTTTGATCGAACTGCAAATTTTATGCACAGCCTCCCAGAGCCCTTCAATGCTTGTTGGTTTTATTGTAGATACACCCTTCCTTATGTCCGTCCACAGATTTTCGATAGGGTTCAAATCTGGGGACTGTGCAGGCCACTCCATTACATTGATAGAGTTATCGTTCAACCATTTTTTTGCCATTTTGCTGGTGTGTTTGGGGTCATTGTCTTGCTGGAAGACCCACACCAGCGGCATTTCGTAGGAAGCATACGGCAGCATAATTTCATCAAGGATATTTACATAAACCGATGAATCCATAACGGTTTTGATCCAATATATAGGACCCACACCTTGATACGAGAAGCAACCCCATGCCATAATACTATGACCTCCATGTTTGATAGTTTTTGATGTGAATTGTGGCTTGTATTCGCTGTTAGGTGGCCTACGGACAAAATATCTGGAACCCTTTCGACTAAAAAGAACAATTTTGGATTCGTCAGTCCATAGCACATTTCTCCACTTTTCCTTTGGCCAATTTAGATGTGCTTTAGCAAAAGATATCCGTTTAGCAACATGCTTAGAGGAAAGGATCGGCACTTTTCGAGGGCTACAGGCATTGAGGCTGTGGTCTCGAAGACTGCGGCAAATAGTTTCCACGCTTGCCGGCACATCCAATGTTTTTTTGAGCTCCGTAGCTGTCATAAAGGGATTTGCTTTAGTCGTCCGTACTAACCGTTTTACTATTAAGGGTGACAAAACTCGCTTCCTACCACGGGATTCAACCTTTTGCTCATATCTTAAGGCATTTATTATCATTTTATTGGAACAGCACAGCAATTCCCTTATTTGGGGATACGATTTACCCTCGGACGCAAATTTTTTTGTTAGTTCACGTTTTTCCGGCGAACAATGCTTTCCGCGACCCATAACTATACAATTTTTATAAAATTATTACACGATTTTATAGAAAGTATATTAAAAAATTTTTATTACCTTCCGTTTTCACTTTTTTCACAAAATTTTGCAAAAGAAATTTAAAAAAGCCTACTGGTGCTATTTTATTAATTGCACGAAATGATAAGTGTTGACAAAAGATCTTTTATAACTGATTAACAGATACGAAATTTTACAACAAATGCACACACTCTGAGATAGCATAAAAAATGTAACTGTTTTTTACACTCAAAAAAATAATATAATAAATATGTTAAATTTTTACATCTTTCGAAACGGAATATTGCAACTGGTGCTATTATATTGACCGGCACTGTATGATATCCACATTATAAAAAGAGTCTAAACTTATTTTATGCTTTACTGTCTCAGTCAATTTTCTTGCATTTTCTAACGAAAATTTTAATCTTACTTTCAACTCATTGGAGAAGTAATCCAAATTGTATACCCTGTCACTATTCATTATCCGTTCACCTGGTAAACCTGGCAATTTCCCAAAAACTAACTCAAACGGTGAATAATTATTATCGACGTGTGGTGTGATGTTTTATGCAAACACATAATAAGAAATCCAATCAGACCAATTGTCTTCACGTACAAATGATAAGAAATACTCATTGAGAACTCTATGATTCCTTTCTACAGTACCCAGAGTTTCATGGTGATATGGTGTAGAAAATTTCTGTTCAATGTGCAAAAGGTCACATATTTCTTTCAATAGCTCGTTTGTAAATTCCGTATCTCTGTCGAACTTCAAAGTCTTGAAAACACTATATTTCAATTTTAAATTTTCAACTAATGTCTTTGCTATCGATTTTGCCTCTTTAGTTTCCATCGGTGCTGCTATTACATATTTAGTTAACTCACACTGCATTGTCAGTATATATCGATGGTTTTTCGAAGGTCGTAAGGGACCTACAGTATCAATAACTGTTGCACATAAGGTTCTTTCTTGCGTCTTATTTGTTTATATCTTTGACAAAGATCACACGTAGAGAATAACTCTATCATCATATACTACATATTCTTCCATATGTATTTCTGTTTCAGTTTCATCAAGGGTTTTCTAACGCCGAAATGACCTACGCATGGTGTATTGTGGTATAATTTTATTAGTCTTTGCTTTTCTTTATTACAGTCTATTCTTTGAGGATTTCTATACAAAAGGATATTCATGTTTTTTACATTACTTTCTTTTATTTTCTTTTTCATTTTCCCATGGGTTATTTTCTCGAATATTTCCTCACTTTTCTCTAGAGCGAATTCTTATACTGCAATCTGCTTAATACAAATGGCAGTTTCTCTAACATATTATCTAAATAATAAGGATTTTCACTACATCTGACGGCCGTTTCAGCAAGATTGTCTTCAACTTCAAATTCATGATTTGATTTTTCTAATAAAAATTTTAATTTTCTAGCTAGCTTAATATCTCTTTTGGATGTACATTCCCACATTATGAGTTGAACAGGCTCAGAAGGACATGTATTACAATTTTCTTTATTTTCACCATTATCTATTTCTTTTTCTTTCTTTTCTTGTTTCTCTTTTTCTATTTCCATTTTCCTCATGTTTCTTGTTATCACCAGCGATTTCTTAATCTTCATTGTTTTTAAAATATCTGAGTCTAATTCTATTCTCGATAAAGCGTTAGCGTTTGTGTTGTTTATTCCTTTTTTATATATTATTTGGAAATCATAGTCAGACAATTCTTAACGAATCCTTGTCAATTTGGAACTTGGGTTTTGTGTGAAAATAATGCAACTAGTGGACGGTGATCAGTCACTACAATAAATTTTCTACCGTAGAGATATGGATGGAAAAACTGTATACCCCAGTGGATACCTAGAAGCTCCTTTTCTATTACAGGTTAATTTTTCTCGTGCTTATTCAATGAACGACTGGCATACGATATTGGTCTGTCTTCACCCACTTCTCCTTGTGATAATACTGCACCTAGAGCAAGATCTGATGCATTAGTAGTCAATACAAAAGGTTTACCAAAATCAGGATACTTTAGAACTGGAGGGCTTATCAATTTCAATTTCAATGTCTCAAATGCCGTTTGACATTGCGTTGTCCATTCAAACTTTCTACCTTTCTTTAGTAACTGATTCAAACAACTTGCTATGTCAGCAAAATTTTCGATGAATCTTCTGTAGAAGTTACAGAATGCAACAAACCTTCCAACTTATCAGCATTCTGTGGTACTGGATATTTGGTTATTGCCTCAAATTTTGATGGATCGGGTTTAATACCATTAGAGGTTATCAAGTGTCCAAGATAAATCACTTCTGGTTTAAGAAAACAAAATTTCTTAGCATTTAGTTTCAAATTATACCTTTTCAATCTATCAAATACTTTAACTAAATTGGTATTATGATGTTTCAGAGTACATCCGAAGACAAGTATATAGTCTACGTTTAGAAATGCTTCGGATTCCAGCCCTGACAGTGCTATCGTCAACATATGTTGAAAGCTGTTCGATGATATCTTTAACCAAAAGGCAATCTCGTGTACTGGTAGTGACCATCGGGTGTTGAAAAAGCTGTACATGGACATGATTTATGATTGAGTTCGATCTGGTGAAAAGAACTAGTCATATCCAGCATTGAAAAATATTTTGCTCTACCTAGCTTATCCAAAATGTCATCCAAGCTTGTTAGTGGAAATTTATCATTTACAATCTTGTCATTTAATTTCCTGAAGTCAACAAGTAATCTCCATTTCTTCAGATCAGTTAGTCCTTCTTTCGGAACTAATAACAACAGTGCGTTGGAAGGGCTTATAGATGGTTCTATGATTTCATCATCCAAAAGCTTCTGTACTTGGGAATTTATTTCTGTTGTGTGTGCGTGAGGTATACGGTAATTTTTTATGTAGACAGGGCTGTTGTCATGTAGACCTATTGTTTGCTTATATAAATTGTTCGTTGTCAAATTTTCATCATACATATGAAATATTGATTGGTATCTTTCCAGAACTGATATGAGCTCTTCTTTATCATCATCATCGAATTACTCAAGTTAAAGTTTTTCATTAATCTGACAAATCGTTCCTCTGTATATATACTTCCATCTTATTTCTTATTAATCGAACGAATTTCATAATTTATCAATGGTATTTTTGTCTCTACTTTAAGGTTTTGTAATGTCACATTTAACAGTTTTATATGTTGATTTCCATTTTTAGGTACGATGGTGTTCGCCAAATACACACCATTGATGATTTCCTTGTTCAATACTACCGCATCTTCTTTCAGATCGATCTTGAATGGCAAAATTTTTTCACTCCTCTGTGGTATTTCCACTTGGTTAGTTCGAAATGTGTTTTCATGAATTTGAATGGTTATAGTCTTATTGTTAATGTCAAAAGTCAAGATGTATTTGTCATAATCAATGTTGCACCTATATTTTGTCAGAAAATCTCTACCCAAAATTCCATCTGCACTTATGGGAAAATCGTTTGCTACTAACTGTCTTCTCTGTTCAATAATTTCTTTATCAATATTCATTTTCATAACTGTAGAACCAAGAGATGTTATAATTTCCTTTGAAATTCTAGTTAATTTACAATAATCATCCGGATCTTCATCATATTTATATAAACATTTTTCTTTGCATTGGATATTTGCGGGTTGTGTGAAGACCCGGAGGAGTTGGAGGCGGTTGAGCACATTTTGTGTCACTGTCCCGGGCTACTGGGCAGCAGGCTGAGGTGGCAGGGCAGCAGATTCTTAGGCGAATTAGGGGATGTCTCGGGCTGTGGACTCGAGAGTCTGAAAGGATCCGTTATGGGGATGGCCTGGCTGCGCAGCAGGAGACTGGGAGCTAGCCGCACATGGATTTGTGTTGTGTTGAGCGAGGTTTTCTCTCGGGCTTGGTCAGATCTTCTTTTCTTATATATCTTCTTTATCTTTTCTAATGCTTTCGCTGTTTATTTCACCTACTTTCCAGCTATCTATTTCTGAACAAGGCATCACAATGGATCATATTGGTCTCTCTACGACATCGAAATTTTCTATTTTCTCTTGCACTATTTCCACTACTGACTCCGCCTTTCGTAATATGGTTTCCTCTTGATGTTTGACGATTGACGTCATCCGGCTTCAATGGCGGTGTGAGTAAAACGGCAAACCCCTCCGAAGAGATTGTGTGGTTACAATCGAAACTAGTCAGGGCAACCATTCCGTGAAAGATTGGGCTCAAATCTCAGCGCAGTCAAGAATGGAAAATTATCAATAAAATTTTAATTAATTTTATGTTGTAAAATTCCTATCTTCATAAAAATAATTTAATGAAAATTAAATTCAATGAACTTAAGCCTAATTAAACATTTCTAAATTTGGATTAGAAACCCTTAACAGTTCAATAAAATAACCACAATACTAATTATTGTTAACATCTAAGGCACGAGCTATGTTTACATTTGTCCTTCAAGTTGTGCTGAAAAAGGTCAACAAGAAAAAAGAAAGACAAAAACCTGAAAAACAAAAAATGTACTTTGGATTTCAAGAAGAATTCTTGACAAAAAGTACGAAAAACAGAAATTGGGTGAACATGTAAATCAATTAAAATAGATAATCATTCATTCAAAAGCAAATTTCGATCTACCAAGGTAAAATACCATTTGGATTGAAGATTGATGTTTGACGATTGACGTCATCCGGCTTCAATAGGATCTTCCATTCAGGATCTTCCATTTCCGAGCCCAGTCTTGCCAACTCATCAGCTATCTCATTGCCGGTGATGTTGCAGTGACCCGGTACCCAGAAGAGCCTCACAACATAATTCCCTAAGATTACTCCTAGAGCCCTCCTGCAATCGTCCACTAGCCTGGAGTTCACATAACAGCCCATCAAGGCCCTAAGAGCCGCCTGGCTGTCCACATATATAGTGACCTCCGAGCCCTTGGCAATGTTAGCTCCTACCAATTCCACGGCCCAGAGAACCCCCAGAACCTCCGCCTTAAATACACTGCAGTCGCCGGGAAGTCTATATGACTTTCTGATGTCCAGATCCTCAATGAAGACCCCCGCACCCATGCCCTTAATTTTCGAGCCATCCGTGAAAATAGCAAATCCCCTATACAATCTGCCCTGCCCTGACCAGCTCTCCCTAGAAGGCAATATCACCTCTGACAAACGCCCAAAATCGACCCTCGTGACCAAATAATCCGTAGAGCCGGGCGAGCCTAAGTGATAACCACTAGTACTAATTTCACTCAAGATCCGCGAGAGACCCTCCGTGAAATTTCCTAACAGTCCTAGCTCCCTCAGCCTAAGAATGCTCCTTGCTGCCATTTCCCTCACATACTGCTCTATAGGCAGAAGATGAAGAATAACATGCAGAGCCGCCTGAGGGGTACTTCTCAAGGCACTTGTCATGCCGATCGAAACACACCTCTGAGCCTTAGACAGAAGGTCCCTCCGAAGCTAGTTTCAATGCCTCCCACCAAACACAGCATCCATACGTAAGAATGGGTCTAACCACCGAAGTGTACAACTGACGGCCGGAGTCCCCAACTCCTACCTATCGACGATCTGCCAGCATAGAAAGCATTGAGAACCCTCTTTAGTCTCTCCTGAGTATTCCTCCTCCAGGACAGCTTACTGTCCAGAAAAACTCTAAGATACTTAGCACTATCAGATAGCCTAAGCTCTACTCCCCCTAGTACCGGCAGCCTAAAATTCTCCACCTTGTACCTCCTAGGAAAAAGAACTAATTCTGTCTTCTCCGGATTAACTCCCAAGCCCTTATCAGTCGCCCATGCTGACAGTTCGCCCAGCGCCCCTTGCATGACATCGCTAATTGTCGGCAGAAACTTGCCCGATACCAATACATCATCCGCGTAGGCGACGACCTTCTGACCTATCCTGTCAAAACGTCCCAGAACGACATTGACAACCAAGAGCCACAATAAGGGAGAGAGAACTCCCCCTTGTGGGGTCCCCCTAGTCACGAGTTTCCTTAAGCGCTCGTTTCCCCAGTCCGAGTGAATAACTCTGCTGCTAAGCATCAGCATCAGAGTTATCCATTCGACCAAGAATAACGAAACCCCTAAGTCACTCAGTGCCTGCCTTATGGCCTCTATTTTCACATTATTAAAGGCCGCCTCTATATCCAGGAATGCCGCCAAGGTATATTCCTTGTCTCGCAATCCCCGTTGTATATAACCCACCACATCATGAAGCGCACTCTCAACAGACCTACCCTTAAGATAGGCATGCTGAGCGGCGCTGATGATGCCGGCGTCAATCTTCGTCCTCAGATGTAGATCAATCAGTCTTTCTAATGGGTCTGTTCCTTGGGTTTAGAGTGACCGGTTCTACCTGCCTTAGGTATGAAAATAACCCTGACCTCTCTCCACCCTCTAGGAATGTAGCCATTTAGCAGACATACCCTAAATAGTTCCACCAGCAATAGGAGTGATGATCCCTGGATATTCTGTAGCATAGCCGGAAATATACCATCTGGTCCTGCCGATTTGTAAGACCCAAAAGTATTAACTGCCCACGTAACCTTATCCAAGGTGATGATATCCCCCACCGCCTCTCTTATGTCACCTCCCGAGCCCGATCCAGAAAAGGGGTTACCACGCCCCACCTGTTCCCCCGTCCCAGGATCCACACAACCCGGGAAGTGAGTCTCCATAAGCAAATAGAGAGATTCGAAGCTACATTCCGTCCATGAGTCGTCCGGTCTCTGAATAAATCCCGGGACCACAGGGTCCTTGGATAAAATCCTTCTGAACCTGGACATTTTATTTACAGATTCCACTGACTCGCTAAATTTGATCCACGAGTCCCTTTTAGCCCTTCTAATATCTCCCTTGTACCTATTATAACTTATCCTAAAGTTACTCCAGTCCTCATCCCTACGCGTATGCTTCGCTCTATTTAATAACCTTCTGACAGTGGTCCTTTGAGTCCTTAACTCACCTGTCCATCATTTTGGTTGCGAGCGCCTACCCGGAAAATTCAGCGGACAAGATCGCTCATAGCTACTGGTCAACACCTCCGTAAAGGTACCCACCAGGTGCTACACGCCGGCCGAAGTCGACCCCCAATCGTGTGTAACTCTAAGGTTACTATTCACCAATCCCGAAAAGGAATCCCAGTTCGTCCTCCTTGGATTCCTATAAGGAAGCCTTTTTGACTTTTCGAAGTTTAGATTAAAGGATATACGACCATGGTCAGAGAAGGAAAATTCCAAAGCCACCCTCCAATCATCTACTAAGTCTCTATAGTTCGTCAATGTTACATATATTAATGCCTCCCTATCTCTAGTTCTGAATGTTGGCGCATTCCCCCTATTACAGATGTAAAGACTGCTAGCAATAATAAAATCAAACATAGACTCACCCCTTTTGTTGATGTCGGTACTTCCCCATTGGGTATGGTGTGCATTAGCGTCACAACCTAGTACCAGTCTCGAGGCCCTTCTGCTCGAGTGCTCCACCAACTCACGTACTTTCACACCAGGTAGATCGGTAGCCTCATATGGTAAGTATACCGATGCTAGTGCTAGGACCGTTTTTTCCCTAGCTTCACCTGTAACAACCGTGAGGTCTCCATTGCTGAAAGAATGAGACAACATAAATTTGAGCTCATTTCTGGCCATTATACAAGTTCGAACCTTCTCATCCGTGTGGGGTACGAACAGTGTATATCCCGTGGCCTTTAATCCAGCTACCCGGTTGTTGTTGATCCAGGGCTCTTGGATTAAGGCCACGTCCACGTTGTTATCGATGAGGTAGGTTACTACTTCGGTTGAGGCTGCTTCACAGTGATGCAGGTTTATCTGCACCACATTTAGCCTCTTAGGGTTCATCATTTTTGGGAAACCCAAAACTGATAGACCCCAACCCAAATACCGCAACCCCACTCATCGACTTCAACATCCTGAGAGACTCTTGGTCTACTGTGGGTAATTCGTCCCCAGGCCTAGCTCCCTTAACCGTGATCAATCTGTCACCATTAAGAGGGCTGGGTGGGGAACTCTTACCCTCCTTCCTTCTACCTTCCTTGCAAGAGGATACGCCAGCAGAATCTGGTGAGGATCCTTTTTCTTTACTGACAACTTTTGATTCCTCAGCAGCCTCTGCTGTATACCCCGCAGGATAGGGAAGCCCTAGGATGCCATCGAAAGAACCGTGGATTCTTTCGAATCCAGCAGTGTTCTTCCGGTGCATCCTCAGCAGATGCCTATCCCGCCCATCGTGCAGTGAAGAGTCTTTCTTAGCTACCTTTTCTAGAAAGGCTAAAGAGACTCCCACCACTCTTGGCTTTTTCGAGATTCGATCGGCTCTCCGATGTGACCTGTTCTGTCACATCCTGCCGAACAATGGATTTCGATGTACTCGCCAATTTGCTCTCTGTCTCGAATGTGACCACAAAAGTCGATGGTTCAACCCTCTGGTCCTGACTATGAGCCGAAATCATAGCTATTTCGTGCTCATCATCAGAGTCCAAGGTCAGATCACCGAGTCTTTCCGAGGCCCCAGAGCGTGTCAGTGAGTCCATTGTCGAGCCCATCCAGTTGGCCTCTGTCAGTTCTGTCATTAACTAATTTTCTTGCAGCAGAATATCCCTGTGAACACCCAGCAGATCCGAGTCTGAATCTGACATCGGGCCTGTTGAGTTGTCAGTGATACTCCCTGCACCAACTTTTGTCACTATGTCCGTATTTTGTTTTATCTTGAAATCGTCCAGTTTCCAATCCCACGAGTATGCACGTATACAAAGGACCATCTCGCGCAGTGACGACTTGCACGGACTAGGCTAGAATTACAACTGACCTTTGCCATCAGTGTCAGAGGGAAGCTGTTCGCGACTAGTTTCTTTAACCACTAACTAGTCATCCAGGTCCTCGGCACTGCTACCAACCACCTTGTCCTTGAAAGTGGGGGAAGTGGGAATAAAAAAGGGTGGGGGGGGGGGGGGGGAAGGTTTGTAGGTGAAGGGAATAAGATGAGGAATGGATAACCCTTGGTTATGCTGGCCTTAAAGTGTCTGCCTTTAAACTTGTTCCGACTCAGCTGTCCGGATTCAAGTTCCAAGACAGACACTACAGCCGACACTTAAGCCACCACATCGCGGCAAGATAGTTACCCCGAAGAAATGAAAATAATTTAATGAAAATTAAATTCAATGAACTTAAGCCTAATTAAAAATACCTACATTTGGATTAAAAACCATTAACAGTTCAATAAAATAACCACAATACTAATTATTGTTTTTTAACATACACAGTACAACACATGATTTGCCAACTCAATTCTGTGAACTGTATGTGAAATAAGACCCAAAATGAAGAATTTCTGCATCATTCGTTTTGTCTTCTTACCTGCGATTTGAAGTTAGTATCGATTTGAAGTTAGTACTATCGTATAGGGGAATTTATCACGTTTTAGGCCCTGTCTTTTGACATAGCTCGACAACCCCTAGCCCAATTTAGTTGAAATAAATTTTAAAAAATTAAGAATTACAATTCCCTTAATCTGTTCATATATTGTTTTCCTATACAAGTAACACTTTCGAAGTTAAAAATGAATGTATGAAGGGAAAAAATTATTTTTTGCCTAAAAATTTAAATTTTTTTTTTTAAAAATACATAAAAAATCCAAAATGGAAAAAAGTTTCAAGTCTAGTTATTTTTTCGCAAAGTCACATAACCTATGAGCAAAATGAGACAAAGATCATAAAAATCGATGCACGCGTTTCGCTTTTATTCGCAATTGAGTAAAGGTATGAATTCCAAAAATCAGTTATAGCCACCACCCTTAAAATAAAAATAAAAATATAAATTAAAAAATTATCATGCAAAAAAAAACTTTATTTATAAAAACTTAATGAAAATAAAATAATATGCAATTAATACGCAATTATAATATGCATAAAAACAAAATTTAGAACATTTTTTCAATTATTGGCAATATCCATCCTTGTAGAAGTTGACGCTTGTGGTTCTGATGATCTTGTTTTCTTCGTAGGTTGTTCATATTCATGGTTCTGAAAATCAGCTTGGCGTTGTCGGTATGATGTTGCGCTGACATTTTGCTGTGTGAGTTTTCTTCTCTTCAAAAATGATGTCAGCCATTCGGAGTCGTGTTGTGATAGTCCCAGCTTGGCCACAATGTAATCCATTTCGATTTGTGGTAGCGGTTGTGGTGCACTATTTTCAATATCGGGTATCCAATCAGCATCATCCAAATCGGTCGGATTGGTGAAAACGGTTTCGGCTAGCAGGGACACAGTATCCGCACTCGGAGGTTTAGGTGCATCGGTATCAGCAGGGCGTTGCACTGGAAGTGTGGCAGTAAATGCAGCAGTGTATACTTTTGTTTTCAATTGTTGTCTGTTTAATCCAGGACGAAAATTTATGCATGCATAGCACCTGGATTCATCATGTCCAGTTGTGTCTTCCACTCAAATTACTGGTTCATAAAAGATAACTTTCTACTTGTTCCGTGAATCCATTTTAGAAGGGTAGTATAACAACTGTTGCACACTGTGTTCGGCGTAAAATTTGCACCACTTAAATCTGCTTCATCGAAATAATTACAATACGCGGTTTTGAATTGCTCAGTAAACAATTTTTTTCGATCTTTTTTCTGTATTTTTCGGACGATATGACCACAAACGTAACAATATTCATCCAAATATGGGCACTTGTTGTTTTCCACATTGATATATTTTATGTTTTGTTGTTATTCACTTTTAAAAAACTGGAGAAAAATCACTTTTACTGTTCGCGTTCGTCGGCACTGGCTGAATGCCAAAAATCGATCAATGCACACCTATAAATACTACGTATTTTTGAATATTTTACTGCCAGGTACTTATAAATGGGCGCATATTTTAAGGGCGGCTGGCTATATACCTGATTCAGCACTTGTACGTTTCAAACTGTGCAAAACTTTCCAAATAATGACCACCCTTAAATGTGGGTGCAATTTCTGTAAAAAAATCATATAGGTAGCCACCGGAAAAACCCAAATAATAAAAAGGTCCACTTTCCGTTTAATTGTCCACGTACATTTATTACCACAATCATAAAAATCAAATAACCTTTTGTTTATTCCTTTTTTTTAATTCTCAGAATCATGAAAAAGGTGTCAATGTTTTCTCCAAATAATGTTGTGCATATCTCGAGCAAATATTTGAAATTCATACATTTACTCAATTGCGAATAAAAGCGAAACGCGTGCATCGATTTTTATGATCTTTGTCTCATTTTGCTAATAGGTTATGTGACTTTGCGAAAAAATAACTAGACTTGAATCTTTTTTTTAATTTTGCATTTTTTATGTATTTTTAAAAAAAAAAATTTAAATTTTTAGGCAAAAAATAATTTTTTCCCTTCATACATTCATTTTTAACTTCGAAAGTGTTACTTGTATAGGAAAACAATATATGAACAGATTAAGGGAATTGTAATTCTTAATTTTTTAAAATTTATTTCAACTAAATTGGGCTAGTGGTTGTCGAGCTATGTCAAACAACAGGGCCTAAAACGTGATAAATTCCCCTATACGATAGTACTAACTTCAAATCGATACTAACTTCAAATCGCAGGTAAGAAGACAAAACGAATGATGCAGAAATTCTTCTTTTTGGGTCTAATTTCACATACAGTTCACAGAATTGAGTTGGCAATCAATTAACTGAAAAATGTTGTACTGTGTAAATCATGTAATTTAGATGCCATGAAACATCTTTCAAAATTCTTTGCAATTCCAAAATGTGTTTCAAGCCCAATTAATTGGTCTACTATTCTTGAAATTGATAGCCATCGCGTATCACAAATATTGGTGATTTTTAATGGTGAATAAAATAGAAATAAATACATACAATGTATATTTAAAAAAAAATTTCAATTAAGTTTACCTGTTCATCATTAGTGGCCTCATATATGTATGTGTTTATAACTTTGCTGCCGTACGTAACTACGTGCAAACCAATTATAAGTTTCGTTAACTAAAAATTCAAGGTGGTCTGGCATACACTGTAGAGAAGTGTAGACACTTTTTAATCATTTTTTAATTGGTATTGTCCATTCCAATACCCAACATATTGTTTGTGTCAAGTTTAAATTTTCTCAATTCTGCAATTACTACATTGGAAATACCTTCAGAATTTGCGTTCTCAACTTCAGCCAGCGTTAAAAAAGTAGATACAATTTTTTGTTTTAAAACACTAAAATATATTATTATGATTCCTAGAAGTAGAGAACAATATGAAAAAGTTTTTAATATACATATGTATGTATGTAGTTGCTAAAAAATATACTCACCTAAAAGTTTTATAATTCCTATCTATATCCGTTGTTTCGTCAACAAGGATGCTAAATTTTAATTATTTTTAATTATGCTGGTACATTTACTCCTATGCAATCGTATTTTTTCCCCATCATCAAAATGAGACTTGCATAGGTCAGTCAAATGTTCTACGGAATTAGCTGAAAGGTAAAGAGTGCCAGTGCAATTTCTTGCTTTTTAGTTTTATCAATAATTTCTGGTAAAAAATCCAGCTTACGCCAACATGATTTTCTAAGAGAAGCAGCAGATTTGTGTTTCCCCGTGGTTAATCAAATCACAAAGTATGCCATTTAAAGTACTCTTGCTCTGCAGCCTGGTATGTTCTAGCCATTCCTGACGAAACTTGATTATATTTTGGCGCCATAGCCTTTTTATAAACATTGTAGAACAGAATAGAACTTTTACGGATTAAAAGGGATTTAGAAGGTTAAATCACTGAGGGAAAGGTGAAAGTGTGTCTATAACCCTTTATATACTCTTGTACCCGTTTGGATCCGTCTCACACTGGGGTATTTTGTACCAAAACTGTGGATTAATTCCGAGGCCTCTCAAACTGATAATTTTTGTTTAAAACACCTCAAAATAAGCCAAAAAATTATCGATAGCTCGTATAGTTATCGAGATATCTGGAGTTGAAGTTTAAAAAAATCGATAACTTTTTACCGTTTTATTTTCTTAGAGAATACCTCAAAATAAACCGAAAAATTATCGATAACTCGCTTTGTTATCGAGATATCTGACTTTGAAGTTTTAAATAAATCGATAACTTTTCAGCGTTTTACTAGACCAGATAATTTTGTTTTGTCGAACTTCTAAAATTAGGTGGAAAACTAAAATGAAGTTATCGATAACTCGCTTAGTTAGCGAGATATCGATGATACAGGTTTTTCTGTATAATACCCTAAAATATGCAGAAAAAATTCAATTTTGCGATAATTCGACTATATATTATATTAAATAAAAAAAAACATTTAATTATAAATTTCAGTACAATCAATAATTTATGCATCATCATTATTATCATCGTCACCATCTTCCTCGTCGGAATCACTGCCATGAGCACTATTATTGTCTCTGGCATATGCTTTTGCCAAATTTAAGGATGGAGATTGTAACATATCTACAGCCGTTTTTGATAGGCTGTGTAATTTTTTTTCAGGCAATTCTCTCCTGCTTGATATTATTGGAACAGTAGTAATCAGCATCATGTTAAAAACGTCTTGATTCGACTTTTGTCGATCCATTTTTCTAGAATAACACTCTATATTTTTTGAAATCTTTGTTGGTAGCTTCCTGCATTTCTTCCGATAATTGGCCAATCGGTAACAATGCGTGTGCTATTATTTCAGGTCCGTGAATAAAAAATGTATGCAATGTTGGAGGCATATAGTACCACGGATAATTTTCTACAAAGCCGTTTCATGTGCATATTCCCGAAACTTATGTACATTTACTTCATGACCACAAGAAACAACAATCAGTATATTATGCATTCTGACTCTTAAATTAACGTTAATATAACGCTATGGCCAGAACTCCCATCGAAGCTCCATTTTGTGTATAAACAAAATTCAGACAGTTCTTTTTTATTTATAGAATCAATCACACAGTTTTGCAGCAGTACTAGGCGTTCAACAGTGTGATTAAGAAGTGCCTGTAAATCAACTTCGACTGAGGATTCACATACTCTCACACTATCGCTTTTTGGATAACATTGTTGTTTTGCTAACTGGACAGCAGTGTACGAGGGAAACCTTTCTGGAGCAGATGATTTCACAATATTATATTGATGTCGCGATAGTTTAGATTCAAAAAAAAAACAGATAATGCTTCTTCACTACTCATTTTGTTGGACACCGCCGACTTAATTAAACTTTTTCTGTATTTGTCCGCTCTCGTTGGTGACGAAGAAGCTACATCATGTACTAACTTAGACGCCCTAATATTACCCGACTCTCGTAACTTCACTTGAGTTGCAAAAGCAAGCATTGACAACGATGTGTTGTCTCTCAAAACCTTGGTTTTTTGTACTTTGTATTTGGGCCGCATTCTTCGAAAGCAATTTCTTTGCGACCTCGTTTTAGCTGTTTAGTACAAAAAGAAATAGAAGAGTCTAACCCATTCGGATGGGTTTTAAAGAAACGTTCTTCTTTTCAATGACATCTTGACCATCGGGTTTTAAATTCGGAGATGAAACGATTCATTGTGGCATTGAAAATAGGAATATCTTCCTTTGATGGTCCAGTACGCTTCTTTATTTCTTCCTTTAAATAGTTGAACTTATCTTCAAAATTCCTGAGTTTTGCATTAAGTCGTATAGATGTTGACGAGTGAAGAAACGTGTGCATGAACCAGACGCGGATCCAGCTTGAGCCTTAGAGGGGGAAATTTTTTAGAATACAAAACAAGTAAAAAATTTGTTTTTAAAAGTTTATTAAAAACGATATGTTTATATTAGATGCGTTTTTACTATTTTTTACTGAATTTTACTGCATTTTACTAAATTGCGTTCGCGTACACAAAATACAGTAAATGAGAACACAAATTGAGAGCGTAAAGTGACAGTTCTTGACTGAGTACTTACAAATTTTTACTGCAGAAATTTTTGCAGTAAAATTTAGTAAAACAAAAAAACATATGTTTCAAAAGGCAAACAAACAAAAGTAGCAAACAAAAGGCATGCAAATTGTGAAAAAATTATTTAAAAAAAGAAAAGTTTAAATAAAACTAAAATAAAAACAAAAAATTATTAAATACTAATTAATTAAACTTGTTTGTGAAGAATTTATATGGCTAAATACCAACTTTTGAAACTTTGTTTTGTTATGTTAATTTTTTGGAGTTGTAAAAGTGTCAAGTACTCGGGTACTTAGAACAGGTCTTGTTTTTAAAGTTATTAAAAGTAAAAAAATATTCGTGTACTATTGATCAAATTTAGCCGGACACAAGTTAGCAAATTTAAATAAAATAAAAACAAACAAATATGAAAGATTACATAAAATAATTTGTTTGTATTTTCCAAAAATATTCGTGTTATAAAAAGTATTTAATCGAGTACCGATAAGAAAACGAGTTAAGTAGTCAAAAGTGTAAACATTTTTCAACACTTCAATTATTTGCCATCAGCTGTTGCCTTTATTTTACGAATTTTTATAAATTTTGCGTTCGCGTACTTTTTTGGACAACAGCTTTTTGTGAGAGCAAATTTTTAAGTATACTCATTTACTGCATTTTACTGTAAAAGTACTCAAACGCACCTATTATAATAAACAAAAAACTCAACAATAAGGTAAAATAAAATATAAGATCAATTCCATATAAATTAAAATAAATTTATCTTTTTAATAACGTTATGGCTATAAAAATAATTTTATTTATTTTTAATGTTTTTTTTTATTTGAAACAATTTATTTGTCTACATCATATTAAATTGTTTGATCAATTTTTCGACCAAAAAAAATACATATGCAATTGTTAACAAAATTTTGGAAGAAGGAATGAATATGCTTCACTAATTTTAAAATCAAGTTATGAATTTTAGTCCAACTGTTTGGGTTTTAATCTAAAGATACATATACATATAATTCTTCTAGTTTAAGTTGATTACAGCTAATTTTTTTATTTAAATTATTTTTATTAAAGGCCTTATGACACTAAATTTTTAATGCATTGTTCAAGTTTTGGTGAACAGTGCAAATATAATGTAATAGAAAAATTAACCAAGTGCAAAGAGTTCAGCTGTATTAAGATAAATAGCAAACTGTCAAAAATGTAACTAAAGTCATCGATAAAAAATTAAGTTATGTCAAACACAATGTCAAATTGTTCACACAAACGTCACTGTGGATTAACTGTAACAGTTCTGTAGTTTTGCTCAACGATTCCTTTGGAAATGGAATTCTTGTTAACTTTCCCTTAACACAGGTTTCACAAATTTCTTTTATATTGCATTCAACAATCCTTAAATCATCAACCAAATGTTCAGAAAACATTTGTCTAATAGCTGTAGGATCACGGTGACCTAATTTTCAATGCCACTGATGAATACAATTCTCATTATGTTGCATTATAACATTAGCATTATCATATTGACGTAAAATGTACATTTCACCATCAATGTCAGCAACCCCAACGTTTTTATTATTAAGATTTATATGACAAATATTTTTATTAAACGATATATCGAAACCAGCTTTTGTTAATTGTCTCACCGATAGTATATTTCCCACTAGACTGGGTGAATACAACACTTCTTTAGCCAAAATTCTATTCTTATTGCCGCTTTTATCACACAACACAATTTGACCAGACCCAATACTTTCAATCGCTACTGTTTCCCCATTAGCTAATTCATTATGGCTCTTATACGATTTATCAATATTATCAAAAAATGTATAATCGTTTACCGCATGCCGTGTCGCACCAGAATCTACCAGCCAACAAAACTTATTATTTTTTACCAAATTTGAAAAGAAAATCTGAAGACTTTTCTTCAACCGAGTTAATTTTGTTATTATTCGAAAATTGTTTTTGTTTCCAATTTTTATACTTGCCACAATTTTTCTTCCGATGGCCGATGGTTTGTTATACAAAAATAACAAACAGCACTACTCTTACCAACAACTTTTAAAACAGCATCATTCGTACTATTACCAGCATGTACACGCCGCTCATACTCTGCGATCACCTTTTGCTGAACCAAAGCAAATGTTAGCTCATCTTCCTTGCGTGACTATAAAGACGTTTGTTAGCGTATCATAACTTTCAGGCAAACTGCTCAACAGCATAGTAGCACTCCATTTGTCTGAAAGGGCCTCTTTACCGACATCACTTAGTTTTGCAAACAAATCGTTCATGGCTGAAATATGTGCAATTGCGTTGCCGCCTTCCTCAAGTTTGAGACTACATATGGACCTAATCAAATACACCTTGTTGCTTAACGTATTCTTCTTATGTAAATCTTTAAGCGCGTTCCATGTGTCTGCAGCAGTCTTCATATTACGAATATGGCACAATTGGTCATCCATTACGAGCAAACCTATGGTACCCCTTGCTTCGTCATCTTTATTTTCCCAATCATCCATTATGGACTGATTAGAAATAATACCATTTTCACGAATTGGTGCGGGACATTTGCCCTCAATGACATGCTTCCATAAATTTTGTTTCCGAAGCAAAAGTTCCATCTTAAATTTCCAGTTTGCATAGTTGTCGTTTGTAAGTTTTGCAAACTTCGGCTTTGTGTCTGCCATACTTTCTTTACTTTATCAAACTTTAAAAATAACAAAATATTCCCGTACAGAGCAATAAAATTCCCCAAAAAAAAACTTTATAATTATGTTGCCCTTTTATATTTTGTTCTTTACTTATTCCAAAACCTTTAGCAAAAGCCCATAACCTGTTGAACTTTAATAAAAGAGAAACCGAGAACTTTGTAGTTGAATTCAGTTTATTGTAATGAATATTTCCTTTTCTTTTTTATAATAAAAAATGAAGTTGTAGAAGATTCATAAGTAAAGTTAGAGTTTAACAACAGGGTGATTACAATAAATACAAGTTATAATATTTACATTTATCTACATAAGAAAATTACACAAGTCAATAAATGTAAAGTGAACGTTATTACTCCAACAATCCGCATGATACGCTCCAGGTGCTAAGTACCTTTAATGCAGCCTCCATACACTGAGACATTATATTCAAATGCTTCCCCGTGATGGCCACTACAGCATCGTCAGCATACGCCACAGTTTTTATCCTCATGTCGTCCATTTTCGTCAACAGGTTCCACAATAGTGGGATAAAAGGCCCCTTCAATGTCGAGAAAGGCCAACAGAGCACACTGCTTAAATTCGAGTGATATCTCAATAGTTCCAACTAATGTGTGGAGAGCCGTCTCAACAGACCTACCCTTTGTGTAGGCATGCTGAGAGGTCGTGAGTAAACACTTTGGGATGGTCATCCTCAAGTGAATGTCGATAACTCTTTCAAGAGTCTTGAGAAGAAAGGATGCAAGACTAATCGGTCTGTAATCCTTCGCTTCGGTGTGAGAAGTCTTCCCTCCCTTGGGGATAAAGACCACTCTACACAAGGTCCAGCTCACAGGTACATACGAAAATCTAATGCATCCCCTGTATATAGCCATCAGCCAGGGTATAATCACAGTCGAATTCCCCTGCAGGTCCGCCGGAATTATACCATCCATAACCGGAGATTTATACGGGCCAAAGCTGTCGACAGCTCACTTAATCCTATCGTAGTCCATTGGGATGGACAAAGAACCGGGCATCGATTCACAAACCTGATCCCGCAAGCTCCCTTGGGAGTTTCCAGGAAAGTGAGTGTCGATTAACACCTCGAGTGTTTCCTGACTAGTCGTAGTCCAGCCGATCTCACCAAGTTTCTGAATCTATTCAGTGAAGACTTGTACTCCGCCCAATTACCATGACGCTTAGCCATATTGAACAACCTACGACAGTCTCTTCTTGCTTGCGCAATATCAGGATCCCACCACGGTAGACGATCCCTGCCCCTATGCACCATTGGCTTGCATGCCGCATCGATCCCCCCTAAGTACCAAACTAAATTCCACATATCTATCGGCCATGTGCTGAAAATCGCATGATTTAAAAATCACATGCGATCTGAAAATCTGTATTTTAAAAAAGAACGTATCAGAAAACGTCTTCTAAGGGATTATTACAACCCAAGAAATATTCCTGAACAATGGTAAGTACCATAAGTACATGTTGTTGATAAATGGTTATAATTTCTTACTATTTTTTTCGAAGTTAAATAGAAACAGCTGCTCACAATCAAAACCCAAATTTAAAAGAAATTGTTAAACAACAATCAGTATTAAAACAATGTTGTTTTTTAATTTTATATTTTCTATGAAAATTTTCTCAAAAGATTATGAGTTTTTAAAATAAATGGAAAAGAAAATCGCCAAATTTAAGGCGATTACGAACTCCAGCACACCTTTTTTGCGATTTCAAATCGTAATCACAACTTTCTTGCGATTTGCGATTTTTAGCACATAGGCGTATGATCAGAAAGTGAACAATCATTAGAAACCATCCAGTTTTTGATCATGTCAATGTGGTCAATGCTAATCAGCGTGACATCAAGAACTTCGCACTTATTTGCAACAACAAACGTTGGCTCACGGCTCCTATTTACTATTCCTAAATTATAATTCATAATAAAGGAGAATAGTGACTCACCTCTTGCATTCGTTTTCGTGCTACCTCATATAGTGTGGTGCGCATTGGCATCGGCACAATTTATGACCGGAGTTCCAGCGCCTGCTGCCCTCATTACTGCATCACGGATGAGCCGATTGGGTGGGTCCTGTCCGTGGTCATGCACCATATATCCCGAGATCATCCAGACTATACCGTCCCGTGTCACGAGAGAAACGGTTGTGGTGTCTTCATCACTGTAATCAGAAAGAATGAAGATATTCAACGAATTTTTAGCTAAGACACAAGATCTTATATTAACTGCACCTTTCGCAAACAGCTTGTAGCCTTTGAGATTAAGTCCGCAAACCCGATCCTTATGAATTCAGGGTTCTTGGACCATCACGAGCTCCTCCCCTCTTTCTACCACACGGAGGAGCAGTGCAGCATATGCTGCTTTAGAGTGGTCGATTTTAACTTGTCCTCATCAACCTTATCACCCAAGTGATCAAAGAAGTCACCCACCAATCCGGAGACAGACTGGGTGTCCTCTTTGTCACTTGAGCTTACGGCATCGTCACCAGCCATGCCTTCTTCAGGCTGCTTGGCCTCACTAACCGAAGGAGCCGGATTGCCCTTGTTATCACTTCGGTAGACACGGAGCAAGACCGTACTTAAACCATAGTATTTCTTGCCCTGCCTCTCCCTTAGTGGTTCCAAAGATTGCTAGCTTATCACCACAATCGCCGTCCTTGAGGACCCTTCAGCAGCCGAAACCTTCATAACTTTCCAGTCCTGTGTGGGAAGTTGAGGGTTGCAGAACTGAATGATCTTCAAGATCTCCTCAGGTTCCGATGGTTCGGCAGGGATGGTGGCAATCGATCTAGGTCTCCGTGGTATCTCACCAACTAACACCACATCGAGCCTAGCACCTTCCCAGACCTCTCCTAACATTTGGATGGCCCGCTTCAGAAGCTGAGCGCTCATCTGCGCAAGCCATCAGCTTCACGTGACCCTGGAACCAGCCAGCATCATCGCATTGAGGAGGTGGCCCTGGATTCTCCCTGAGGATCGTCCAGAACACCCCCATTCATTTTTGTTTTTCCAGGTCCCACTTGGTATGGGAGATGGCACCATTATCAACACCTCTGTCGATGACAGCCCGCACAAGGTTACCTTTCGCCACCTCGCTGAAGGACTTTTTCATAGATTTCGATGCAATCTTGGGACGTTTCATCCCTGGTTGCTGTTTCGCGGCTGCAGCTTCCTCCTGCGAACGTTGCCGTTAAGGCATTGTCACCTTCGCAGGGACTGAAGGAATAGCATTTGGCAGCGCAGCTATGTGGGCTCTTGCCCATGCCAGTGAAGCTTTTTGTTCACTGGTAAGCTCTTCAGCTTTTTTTGGAGCCTAGAAGCTCAATGAAACGCAAGGCGGCACGCCTTGTGTTGGATGCCATCTTTGTAGGGTTTTTGTGCCTTGGAGACTTTTACGGTCGCGGAATTTGGCGTTGGGTGGTGCAACCTTGGGATTGGATGTTTTCATCGCCATGTCTCCTTGCACAATTGGCACATGGAAAGCTGCAATGTTGGACGACTTTGTCATTCCCAACTTAGCAGCACCCGAAGCAGGGGTTTTAACCGTTCCAACGACATTAAGGGCTGAAGCGGCTTTGGAGGTGCTTGGATTGAAACACAGAGGCACCGCGCCGCAGTTTTTAGAGCAGCCGCCTTCTTTTCGAGCTGCCTTACCACTTCCGATCAGACTAGGCCGATCTTCTTTGGTAGCCGGGACAATTACAGTCCCTGCCTTTGTCGTGTTACTGTCTATCGTTGTCCTTATTCTCTCCTGTCCGTCATCAGTTACCGTTGCTTGTTTTTGTTATTGTTTTTTGTCTTTGAAATCGTTCATTATAAATTTTGGTCCCACGAGTGTTGGGGAGTTGAAAGGTCCGCCACGTCATAGCCTGCAAGAACGTGGTAAGGGTGTGGACTATTTGCTGAGGTGCACAGGTATCAGCAAAGCTCCGTGATAATACAGTCGGTAACCCCTGACTACAAACCAAACCGATAGGCACGGGTCGCATTGCACCTTGGTTTAGGGGTGGATAACCTTTCGTCGTCAAGGCTTTTAAGTTCAGTATCTCCATCCCAGGCGCCACTTGTGACGTTACCTTTACTCGAAATACAAACCACAGCCTAGACTCAGCCACCACATCGCTGCAAGATCGATATCCAAGGTGGTGGTTTATTCCAATAGCTCATGAAGCGGTTGCTCCATTAAAAAGATTTTCAAATTTTAAAAAAAATGTTTCCTAATGGATTTGTAATTTTTCTTCCTTGATCCTTTAAACTTTTTGGAAAATAAAGGTGTTAATTCACAAATAGCGCTTTATGTCTTTTATTTTCATCTGAGTTTGGCAGGATCGCCATGAAATAAAAAGGTTCTTTTGTTTTTAGTTTAGTAAATCAACTGTTCTTTTATTTACAAATTAAAGTCTCTTATATACTAAAACTTACTGAAAGTAGTAACTTTCCCTAAGAGCAACTCTCTTACGGTCACTCAATAACTTATAATCTACTTACAGCTAAAAGGGAAATTCTTTATATTCCCCTCATAAAGAGTACACTCGATATTCTTCCACTATTCTGTGTTCCATTGAATTCCACTCATTCTATCTCTGACACACTACAAAAGAGTGCCGCTTCTACAAATTCATAATTTAATATTTGTGTACTTGACCTTGTTATACATAGTCTGCAATCTCACTACGTAGTACGTACTATTACGTGTGACGAATCAGATCAGTTTTCCAAGTGACACATATTACTCATTAATATCAAGTGAAGTAGAGGCGAGTGTTTTGTTGGTGCAATATACAATTATCTTCTTACAAATAAAGTTAAGTAAATAAATAGAAATTGTTAAAATAAAGCTAAAGTTTGACCAATTTACTGGTCCCGTTTTTTTTTGGATTTTTACCTTTGTGAATTGTTTTGTTTTTATTCCTATTAACGTTTTTATATATAATTTGCTCTATTACAAAAAATCTATACAAATTCTGAATATAAACTATATAGTTCCGCAATCTAGAATACCTAAGCTATCAACCCTATTAGTCCATATTAGAGCACCATTTCGATTTTGACCCATTTTCGGGTTCTGAAAGTGGGACTTTTTTTATATAAGGTATCTCATAATTTGATTTTCAGCTATGCTCTATTACAAAAAAAAAACAATACAAATTCTGAATATAAACTATATAGTTCTGAAATCTAGAATATATAAGCTATCAACCCTATTAGTCCATATTGGAGCACCATTTCGATTTTGACCCATTTTCGGGTTCTGAAAGTAGGACTTTTTTATATAAGGAATCTCATAATTTAATTTTCAGCTATGCTCTATTACATAAAATCTATACAAATTCTGAATATAAACTATATAGTTCTGAAATCTAAAATACCTAAGCTATCAACCATATTAGAGCACCATTTCGATTTTGACCCATTTTCGGGTTCTTAAAGTAGGTTTTTTTTTTTAAGAAATCTCATAATTTCACTTTCAGCTATGCTCTATTACAAAAAATCTATACAAATTCTGAATATAAACTATATAGTTCTGAAATCTAGAATGCCTAAGTTATCAATCCCATTAGTCCATATTAGAGCACCATTTCGATATTGACCCATTTTCTGGTTCTGAAAGTAGGCCTTTTTTTAGAAATCTAATAATTTCACTTTCAGCTATGCTCTATTACAAAAAATCTATACAAATTCTGAATATTAACTATATAGTTCCGAATTTTAGAATACCTATGCTATCAACCCTATTAGTCCATATTAAAGCACCATTTTGATTTTGACCCATTTTCGGGTTCTGAAAGTAGGACTTTTTTTTATATAAGGAATCTCTTAATTTCATTTTCAGCTATGCTCTATTACAAAAAATCTATACAAATTCTGCATATAAACTATATAGTTCTGAAATCTACAATACCTAAGCTATCAACCCTATTAGTCCATATTAGAGCACCATTTCGATTTTGACCCATTTTCGGGTTCTGAAAGTAGGACTTTTTTATATTTTCAGCTATGCTCTATTACAAAAAATCTATACAAATTCTGAATATAAACTATATAGTTCTGAAATCTAGAATACCTTAGCTATCAACCCTATTAGTCCATATTAGAGTACCATTTCCATTTTGACCCATTTTCGGGTTCTGCTCTATTTCAAAAAATCTAAACAAATTCTAAATATAAACTATATAGTCCTGAAATCTAGAATACCTAAGCTATCAACTCTATTAGTCCATATTAGAGCACCATTTCGATTTTGACCCATTTACCGTTTCTGAATGTAGGACCTTTTTTTTAAGAAATCTCATAATTTCACTTTCAGCTATGGTCTTACCCAAAATCTATACAAATTCTGAATATAAACTATATAGTTCTGAAATCTAGAATGCCTAAGTTATCAATCCCATTAGTCCATATTAGAGCACCATTTCGATTTTGACCGATTTTCGGGTTCTGAAAGTAGGACTTGTTTTTTTATAAGAAATCTCATAATTTCACTTTCAGCTATGCTCTATTACAAAAAATCTATACAAATTATGAATATAAACTATATAGTTCTGAAATCTAGAATACCTAAGCTATCAATGCTATTAGTCCATATTAGAGCACCATTTAGATTTTGACCCATTTTCGGGTTGTGAGAGTAGGACTTTTTTTTTTAAGATATCTCATAATTTCATTTTCAGCTATGTTCTATTACAAAAAATCTATACAAATTCTGAATACAGACTATATAGTCCTGAAATCTAGAATACCTAAACTATCAACCCTATTAGTCCATTTTAGAGCACCATTTCGATTTTGACCCATTTTAGGGTTCTGAAAGTAGAACCTTTTCTTATACAAGGAATCTCATAATTTCATTTTCAGCTATGCTCTATTTCAAAAAATCTATACAAATTATAAATATAAACTATATAGTCCTGAAATCTAGAATACCTAAGCTATCAACCCTATTAGTCCATATTAGAGCACCATTTCGATTTTGACCCATTTTCGGGTTCTGAATGTAGGACCTTTTTTTTAAGAAATCTCATAATTTCACTTTCAGCTATGCTCTATTACCCAAAATCTATACAAATTCTGAATATAAACTATATAGTTCTGAAATCTAGAATGCCTAAGTTATCAATCCCATTAGTCCATATTAGAGCACCATTTCGATTTTGACCGATTTTCGTTTTTTGAAAGTAGGACTTGTTTTTTTATAAGAAATCTCATAATTTAATTTTCAGCTATGCTCTATTTCAAAAAATCTATACAAATTCTGAATATAAACTATATAGTCCTGAAATCTAGAATACCTAAGCTATCAACCCTATTAGTCCATATTAGAGCACCATTTCGATTTTGACCCATTTTCGGGTTCTGAAAGTAGGACCTTTTCTTATACAAGGAATCTCATAATTTCATTTTCAGCTATGCTCTATTACAAAAAATCTATACAAATTCTGAATATAAACTATATAGTTCTGAAATCTAGAATACCTAAGCTATCAACCCTATTAGTCCATATTTTATTAGTCCACGTTTTATGAAAAAAAAAATTGCACCAAAACTGCGTGTTGTATCACATCTTAAATTTTGGGGAGATTCTTCATTTTCTTTTTGGGGCCATATTCCTGGGGTCATTTTGCGCACCGCCACTATTTTCCACTGCAGGTCTTCAAACAGGTCTGCAGGGTTAAACGGGCTGTCGAAATCCTTTATCTCCGCAAAAGTTGAGAATACTTTGTTTATTAAAGAAAAATCTTATTAGTATTTTGAAAAAAAATTTTTTTTTGTTTATTTTATCATAAATTCAAATTATCCTTTGTTTTTTAAATCTTATAAATTTCAATGTTAGATATTAATAATCTCTTACACTGTAATTTTGTGAAATTTAACTTGAAATAAAATTCAATATTCTTATCGGTATCGATATCGGCGATATTTTTGTTTGAGTATCGGTATCGGCAAAAAGCCGTATCCTAACATCCGTTGTTATCATGGTTTTGTAACATTTGCATATAATGGTATTAAACAAATTCGGCCTTCGGCAAAATTCGGCCAAAATAAATTCCGATTATTGGCCGATACCAAAGCCGATCAATCGGTCGAACACTAGGCTATATAGTTAACACAAAAAACATTCATTGCTAATACCCCTAATTCTTCATTAAATTTTATTTCTGTTTGCCGATCATGTTAATTTGTTGGAGTTAGGAAGGTAGGTAGGTAGAAAGGCTGGTGTGAAGTCTCCTTCACATCTTCACCCAGAGACTAATATGGTCCATTGTGATGCCTTGTTTAGAAATATATAGCTGGAAAGTAGGTGAAGTAAACAGCGAAAGCATTAGAAAAGATAAGGATAGATAAGAATAGGAAGATCTGACCAAACCCGAGAGAAAAACCTCACTCAACACAATACCTATCCGCCCTATGTGCGGTTATCTATCATTCTCCTGCAGCGCAGTCAGGCCATCCCCATTACGAATCCTATCAGACTCGAGCCCACAGTCCGGGACATCCCCTAATTCGCCTAGGAATCTGCTGGCCAGCCACCTCAGCCTGCTGCACTGTAGCCTGGGACAGCGGCACAAAATGTGCTTAACCGTCACCAACTCCTCCGGGTCCTCACACAACCCGCACATATCCGACTCGTCGGATCCCAACCTCACCGCCATCCTGCCTATCATGCAATGACCCGTGATGATTCCTATTATGGTCCTCACGTAGACCCTACTTCTGCCCAGCAGCAACTCCGAATCGGACTTCCTAAGCACCGGCCACAGCGTCCGTGATACCCGGCAGTCCGTTCGGTTCCCCCAGGCCCTATTGGTCGCGCCCTGAATCCATTCTCTAATCTTTCCAAAGTAGAAGCCTATTGGGAGCCTAACCGCCTCCATATAATGAGGATCTCTGAGCCCTGTCTCGCCAACTCAATAGCAATCTCATCGCCGTTTATGTTGCTGTGAAGAGGCACCCAGCACAATCTCAACATATACTCTCCTCAGGCTCCCTCAAGGAGCCCTCCTACAATCATCAACTAGATTGGAGTTCACATAACAGCACCTTACGGCCATAAGGGCCGCCTGGCTGTCGACGTATATAGTGACCTCCGAGCACATATCAATGTTGTCCCTCATCAGTTCCACGGCCCTCAAGACCCCCAGACTGCAGTCAGAAAGCCTATATGACATTCTGATGTCCAGATCATCAATGTAGACCCCCGCACCCGTGCCTCTCATCTTCGAGCCATCAGTGAAAATAGCAAATCCTCTAAATAATCTGCTCCTACCTGACCAACTCTCTCTAGAAGGCGTTACTACCGCAGGCAACCGCCCGAAATCTACCATAGTGCCCACAAAATCCGTGGAGCCGGGTGATCCCAGGCAAAAA
Source organism: Pollenia amentaria (assembly GCA_943735925.1). Lineage (NCBI taxonomy): Eukaryota > Metazoa > Arthropoda > Insecta > Diptera > Polleniidae > Pollenia > Pollenia amentaria. The sequence continues at coordinate 84,442,792 of OX031007.1, read as the reverse complement.
CCACCAGCTTAAATCTCACCCAGGATCCGTGAGTGACACTGCGTGAAATTCCTAATCAATCCTAGTTCCCTCAGTCTAAGAATGCTTCAGGCTGCCATACCTATCACATACTGCTCAATGGGCAGAAGATGTAGAATGACATCCAGGGCCGCTTGAGGAGTACTTCTCATGGCACCTGTCATGCCGATTGAAGCACACCTCTGAGCCTTTGACAGAAGGTTCCTTTGACTAGCCACTCTCAATGACTCCCACCAAACACAGCATCCATACGTAAGAATGGGTCTAATTACCGAAGTGTACAGCCATCCCACTATTGACAGCCGGAGTCCCCAGCTCAATGATCTGCAAGTATAGTAGGCATTGAGACCTCTCTTAAGTCTCTCCTGAGTATTCCTTCCCCACGACAGCTTGCTGTCCAGAAAAACTCCTAGATACTTAGCGCTATCTGATAGTCTAAGCTCTACTCCCGATCACTCGCCCATGCTGACAGTTCGCCCAGCGCCCCTTGCATGACTTCGCTAATTGTCGGCAGAAACTTGCCTCATCCATCATCCGCGTAGGTCACAACTTTCTGACCCATTCTGTCAAAAAGTCCCAGAACGACATTGACAGCTAAGAGCCATAATAAGGGAGAGAGAACTCCCCCTGTGGGGTTCCTGCCTAATAGCCTCTATCTTCAAATTGTTAAAGGCGCCCTCTATATCCAGGGATGCCGCCAAGGTGTATTCCTTGTTTCGCAATCCCCGCTCTGTATAACCAACCACATCATGAAGCGCACTCTCAACAGATCTACCCTTAAGATAGGCGTGTTGAGCGCCGCTGATGATGCCGGCGTCAATCTTCGTCCTCAGATGTAGATCAATCAGTCTTTCCAACTTCTTCAAAAGAAAAGACGATAAGCTGATTGGTCTAAAATCATTGAGGTTAGAGTGACCGGTTCTTCCCGCCTTGGGTATGAAAACCACCCTGACCTCCATCCACCCTTTAGGAATGTGCCCGTTCAGCACACAGACCCTAAACAGGTCCACCAAGAGCAGGAGTGATGATCTCCCGATATTCTGTAACATCGCCGGAAAGATACCACTGGTCCTGCCGATTTGTAAGACCCAAAGGTATTAACCGCCCATGTTGCTTTATCCAAGGTGATCATGTCCCCCACCGTCTCTCTCTCCTCACCGCCCGAGCCTGACCCAGAGAAGGGGTTACCACATTCAATCTGTTCCCCCACCCCAGGATACACACATCCCGGAAAGTGAGTCTCCATTACGAGGCAAAGAGATTCAGAGCTAGATTCCGTTCATGAGTTGTCCGGTCTCTGAATAAATCCCGGGACTACAGGGTCCTTGGATAAAATTCTCCTGAACCTGGACATCTCATTTAATGATTCCACTTACTCGCTAAACTTGACCCACGAGTCCCTTTCCGCTCTCCTTATATCTCCCTTATATCTATTGTAACTCAATCTGAATTTACTCCAATCTTCTTCCCTACGCATATACTTCGCTCTATTGAACAACCTTCTGACAGTGGACCTTTGAGTCCTCAACTCGTCTGTCCACCATCTTGGTTGTGTGCGCTTGCCCGGAAAGTTCATTGGACAGGATCGCTCATAACTACTAGTCAATACCTCCGTGAAGGTGCTCACCAGTTGCTCTACACCGGTCGAAGTCGACCTCCAGTCGTGTAACTCTAAGGTTACTTTGCACCAATCTCGAAAAGTAATCCAAATCCGTCCTTCTCGGATTCCTATACGGACACCTTTTCGACCTCTCAAACATTAGATTAAAGGACAGGCGACTATGGTCAGAGAAGGTAAAACCCAGGTCCACCCTCCAGTCCTCCACTAACTCCCTACAGTTCATCAATGTCATATCTATCACTGCCTTCATATCCCTAGTTCTGAACGTAAGTGTATTCCCCCTGTTACAGATAAGAAGATTACTGGCAATAATAAAATCAAACATAGACTCACCTCTTTTGTTGATGTCGGCACTTCCCCATTGGGTATGGTGTGCATTGGCGTCACACCCTAGTAACAGCCTCGAGCCACTTCTGCCTGAGTACCCCACCATCTCCCGGACTTTTTCAAAAGGTGGATCGGAAGCCTCGTATAGCAAGTATACCGTGCTAGTGCCAGGACCTTTCTATCCTTTGCTTCTCCTATCACAACCGTGAGGTCTCCATTACTGTAAGAATGAGAAAACATAAATTTATACTCAGTTCTCGCCAGAATACAAGTTCGTACCTTCTCCTCTGTGTGGGGTACGAACAATGTATACCCCATGACCCTTAATCCAACTACCCGATTTTTGTTTATCCAGGGCTCTTGAATTAAGGTCACGCCCACGTTGTTATCGATGAGGTTGGTTACTAATTCGGTTGAGGCTGCTTCACAGTGGTGCAGGTTTATCTGCACCACTTTCAACCTCTTAGGGTCTATCATTTTTAGGAAACCTAAATTTGATAGACCCCAACCCGAATACCGCAACCCCTCCCATCGATTCCAGCTTTTTAAGAGACTCCCGGTCCACTGCGAACCTGAAGTCTCTTCCCTGGTTCTCTTTACAACCCAGTGAAGCTACCAACTTCCACTGGCTTGTACTGAGTCCATTGTCGTGGTTGGCCAGTAACCCCAGTATGACCTCCACCGGTTTTATAAGTTTTTATTTTTATTATTCCTACACTAAATCCCGCGAATGTTTTTGCTTGTCTGCAGGAGACCAGAGTCTCTGGCGGGAATCGAACCCGCAACCCCGGTACTGATAGACTAGCTCACTACCAGTTAGCCTACTGGGGCACGGTATGGAGGTATCCATACCGTGACTACCGGCCTTAATGGCAACTCAGACGCGAGTATAACGTCCAGACTAGCTTCAGGACAGGAGCTGCCACACTTACCAATTGCAGCCTTTAAAAACTCAAAGGTTATTTGATTGCCGCAACTGACAGTTTTGACACCTCTTGCCAAGTCAGCCCCTTTGAACGATACTTTGTACGGCTTTCCCTTGGCACTAAAGATTTCATCGAGTTGTTTGTTCTCTAGCACCCGCCATCTCTCGACACTGATCATCGCGTTCCCTACAATCAATGGCAGCCGTCAGAATACCGTCCTAACTCGACGAGGGGTGGTCCTCTCTGGAGCCAGTCCTCTTATTGATCTTATGGGGATCTTTAATAGAACAGTCTGACCAGTCCTCTTAGCCGCAGGGGATTTCTGGTCATCACCAGACCTCATTCGCTTAACTACCCTCTTTTTGGGGCCCTTAGCAGAGCTCTGTCGATGATCACCCGATTTCCTTGCAGATGTTGACTGGTTTGTCCCGATAACCCTTGCTTTAGTGACTCCTTTTTGGGAGTGACTATCGGAAATTATCAAGACATTTCCAGCCCTCATCGCGCGACTAGTAGTGGGTAAATCGTTCACAGGCATAGCTCCCTTAACTGTGACCATACTGTCACGATTAAGAGGGCCAGGTGTTGAACCTTTACCCTCCTTTTGTTTATCCTCTGTTTTATTCGAGGATTCATCAACAGGGGGTGCTGGGGATTTGCTGTCTTTACTGACAACATTTGTATCCCCAGCAGCCCTTGCTGTGTATCCCGCAGGATAGGGAAGCCCTAGAATGGCACCGACAGAGCCGTGGATTCGTTCGAATCTAGCAACGTTCTTTCAGTGCTTTCTCAGCAGATACCTATCCCGCGCATCGTGCAGTGAGACTCCTCTTAGCTATCTTTTCTAGAAAGGCTAAGGAGGCTCTCACACCACTCTTAGCTTTTTCGTAGCTCGTTCGGATATCTGACGTGACCTGTTCTGTCGCATCTTGCCGAACAACGAGTTTTGATACACTCGCCAGTCGATGGCCCATCCCTATGGTCCTCATCATGAGCCGACATCAGTGTTATTTCGTGCTCATCATCAGAGCCCAGAGTAAGGTCACCGAGTCTTTCCGATGCCCCTATACGAGACGGAGTGTCGATTGGGGAGTCTATCCTGTCCGTCTCTGTCATAACTCTCAGTTCTGCCATTAACTGAATATCTTGCAGCAGAATATCTCTGTGAATACCCAGCAAGTCGGAGTCCGAATCTGACCCCGAACCTGCTGAGCTGACAGCGACATTCCCCGCGCCAGCTCCTTCATTTCGTCTTTTAATTAAATTATCCAGTTTTTGGTCCCGTATTTGGTCGCGTATACAAAAGGCCCATCTCGCGCAGTAACGGCTTGCGCGGACTAGGCTAGAATTACAACTGACCCTGCCATCGGCGTCAGAGGGAAGCTATTCACGACCAGCTTCTTTAACCACTAACTAGCCACTAACAGCACTGCTATCAACCACTCTGAGGATGGGATATGCGATGGATAACCCTTGGTCATGCTGGCCTTTAAGCTTATGCCTTCAAACTTGTTCCGGTTAGACTGCACCGAATCAAGTTCCAAGACATACACTACCGCCGGCATTTAAGCCACCACATCGCGGCAAGATAGTTATCCAGGTGGTGGAAGTAACACATAACCTGTGTTCTTTAATCTACTACAAAAAATGACACATCGTATACGACAACGACAACCACAATAAGGCTGATTATTTAACTGGCGCTCAACGAAAAATAAAAAAAAAACTTAAAAAAATAAATCCCTAAAGCAATGATATTAAGAAAGATCCCTCAAACAGTGATATTAAGGAAAAATAAAAATCCTTTAAATATAATCCTTAAGCAGCAACAACTAATCGTAAAAATTGTTGAAACGTAAACAACAAACTAAGCTGAGAAAAAGTTACGATATTTATTGTGAAAATAAAGTGAGAAATAAAAAGGATTTAGCAAATAAATAAACATTTGAACTAAAATTATATTTTACCACCCAAATCATCATACTTTAAAAAAAATTTTAAAATAATGAAACGATCAATCGTGAATTTTTATCAAATCCGGAAAGCCTAAAAGAAGGAAGAACATAAGACAACCATCTTTCCGAACACAGAGGAATCGCATAAGATGAAGCTAACAGTAGTAATATGGAAGTGAATTCTTAGTTTCTTAGTTATTTTTTATATTAATAAAAAGTGCGAATTTTAAAAGAAAAAAATTATTTATAACAAAACCTTTGTTTGGAAAGCTAGACCACCTAAAGTTAGAAAACATATAGTTGGCGCAACAGATGCTGCACTAGTCATACAATGCCCCATTAAACTGGGTAAGGGCTGGCATGTCGCTTGCCTTACATTATACACATAAACGTGACCTCGGTACGCTGGAGTACCAAATGACAACCCTCATTCAAAGAAACAAGTCGCCTCAAGACTTCTACCAAGAAGTGTACGCACACCTATCCCTAATTATTAACAACATTTCGTGTATGACGGTCGGCAGAGAAACCATGGACGTTCTTATACAAAGCTAAAGGGACAAAGCATTAGACACGTTCATTCGCGGGCGACCTTGCGAAACTACTATGCATTAGAGAACCAACAACCTTACCACAAGCCCTTCACCTTTGTTTGAAACTCCAGAACCAGAACTTCCGCACGGAACACGCCTACAATAAGAACTCAAGAAACTCTAACGGCTCTACAAATAGCAATCGGAATCCTAGGTCCCTAAACGTTAATGTACCTACTACTTCCTATCCCAATTTACAACCAAGACTTTCTGAAAGAACATACATCGCGAGACAACAGCAAACATTCCCACAACATCTTCATTACACTAATAGACCACAACGACTTTTTAACCGGCAATACCAAAGCCAACCCAAAGGCCAACTTAATAATAATTTTAGAAGCGACCCACCGCCATGGCCATTTGCAACCTCCCACCACCAGAGCCTATGGATATTGATCAGTACAGGACAGTACAAACACGGGTAGTCAACTACATTAACAGTCCCCGACCGAACGAACACAGTGGGAAAAGACCAGGAAATCAATCTACCCAATAGCCTCAATTTCAAAGGATCCACATACAAACCGGTAACCAGGAAATAATGGAATCTAACAACAAATGGAAGACTGCAGCACAGAAGAAAACCTTTAAGAATTTCAAGAACGTCAACGATACAAATTGGGATTATAATGAAAACAACTCCTTGGAACAACATGACTTCGTATATATACATTTTTTAGAATAGAATTTTAGTCCTTGCCATATTTTGAAGCAAGGACAGGTGACAGAAGAACTCTTAAAATATTAGTTCCGATTGGATCCGATCATCCCTCTGCTGACGCCGCTGCTTTAATTTCGTTTATTCAAACTGCAATTAAAAATGCTACTACGGAAAAAAATTTAAAATAGGCTTACAAAAATGAAATTACACCATGGGTTAATGGAAATTTACAAAAACTAATAAATTATAAAAAAAGCTATTAAAAATAAGAAAGAAAATGTATTGATTTCCACACTTTGAGGAATTGTTGAAAAAAATAAGTCGTGTAATAAAAAAAGCTTGCAAACAAAGCATGAATAATTATTTTATGAATAATTTGGAAAGTTTTAAGAATGATCCTAAAAAAGCATGGAGATTCATAAATGAAAACCTAGGCCGTAAAACCAAACAAAGTGTTAAAATAAATAATGACAATGGTGATAAAATTATTTCTGACAAACAAAAAGCCGAAACTTTTAATGATTTTTCTTAAAGTCTGTAGCAAATTCAAGATCGCAAATACAATATTCGCAAGATTTCTTTAATTCCCTTAGAACTTTAAATCAATACATAACAACATTTAACTTTAACGTGACGACTCAAGAAGAAATGAAAAATACTATTTTAGACTTAAAACCAAATAAAAGTTGTGGTTTCCACGGTATTTCATCAAAAGTGTATTAAATTGTGCTATTGAATTGACGCCACATTTTGTAAACATTTTTAACCATATAATTAAAACAAATACATACCCAAACATTTTGAAAGTTCACAAAATAACACCCATACCTAAAAATAAAAATGCAACAACACCAGTAATGTACAGACCTATAGCTGTGTTATCAGTCATCGACAATGTCTTCGAAAAATGTTTATATAATCAAATTTCATCATTTATGTATTCCAATAACATTCTCAATGACTTTCAATACTGATTTAGGAAAGGATGTGGAACAGAAGAAGCTGGTATTAATGTAATTGACTGTAAGGACACAGTGGTGTAGCTGGTATTTTTTATGATTTAAGTAAGGAATTTGATCTTATAGACCATAATATTTTGTTGGAAAAGTTGGAAAAGTCTCTTGCATTTAAAAAATTATTTTACTAACCGAGCGCAGTTTGTGCAAATTGGTGAACATAGAAGTTCCACACGGCAAGTTTTACATGGAGTTCCTCAAGGAAGCGTACATGGCCCATTGCTATTTATAATTTTCCTTAACGACTTACACAACCTTGGTCTTACTGGTAAAATCTTTATGTATGCTGATGATATTTGTTTGTTTTATCCCTATAAACATGAAACTGTTGTTAAAGCATATATTGAACGTGATGCTGCTTTAATTTGTGAATTTATGAGAATAAATAAACTTGTCTTAAATGCAAATAAAACACAATTATTAAGGTTTAAGCCAAGCCGTCGTAATATAAATTTTTTCGTTATTGTTGATGGAAGAGACATTTATGAAGTTAACTCAATTAAATACTTGGGCTTAAAAATTCAAAACAATCTTGGCTGGAATAGTCATATACTTAACCTGAAAACAAAAATTTCGGGTTTTATATAAGTTTAAAAATAAGTTTACTCAGGAAGCTAAACTTTTAATTTATAATGCCACAATTCAAAGTCATTTAAATTATTTGACTATTATATATGGTTAAAAAAACTAGCGAGTTAAAGGCGCTTCAGCGAATGCAGAACAAGGCTGTTAAGGTGATACACAATCTTCCATTATTATATCCATCAAACTTACTTTATACTGAAATAAACCCCACAATTTTGCCTATACATAGTCTCTATAAAGTGCAATTACTCATTTATGTTTTTATTAAATGCCTTAATAACAGTGATCATCACACTATTCGGTTCCTACGAAATAATCATAAAATAAATACGAGAAGTAATGGAAGCTTATTAATACCTCTGTGTAGGTTTGAAACAACCAAACAGCGTATAACGTTTATGGGTAGTCGTGAGTTCAATAATTTGCCGCAGAATTTGAAAAATATAACGAGAATATTCGCTTAACTACCCTCTTTTTGGGGCCCTTAGCAGAGCTCTGTCGATGATCACCCGATTTCCTTGCAGATGTTGACTGGTTTGTCCCGATAACCCTTGCTTTAGTGACTCCTTTTTGGGAGTGACTATCGGAAATTATCAAGACATTTCCAGCCCTCATCGCGCGACTAGTAGTGGGTAAATCGTTCACAGGCATAGCTCCCTTAACTGTGACCATACTGTCACGATTAAGAGGGCCAGGTGTTGAACCTTTACCCTCCTTTTGTTTATCCTCTGTTTTATTCGAGGATTCATCAACAGGGGGTGCTGGGGATTTGCTGTCTTTACTGACAACATTTGTATCCCCAGCAGCCCTTGCTGTGTATCCCGCAGGATAGGGAAGCCCTAGAATGGCACCGACAGAGCCGTGGATTCGTTCGAATCTAGCAACGTTCTTTCAGTGCTTTCTCAGCAGATACCTATCCCGCGCATCGTGCAGTGAGACTCCTCTTAGCTATCTTTTCTAGAAAGGCTAAGGAGGCTCTCACACCACTCTTAGCTTTTTCGTAGCTCGTTCGGATATCTGACGTGACCTGTTCTGTCGCATCTTGCCGAACAACGAGTTTTGATACACTCGCCAGTCGATGGCCCATCCCTATGGTCCTCATCATGAGCCGACATCAGTGTTATTTCGTGCTCATCATCAGAGCCCAGAGTAAGGTCACCGAGTCTTTCCGATGCCCCTATACGAGACGGAGTGTCGATTGGGGAGTCTATCCTGTCCGTCTCTGTCATAACTCTCAGTTCTGCCATTAACTGAATATCTTGCAGCAGAATATCTCTGTGAATACCCAGCAAGTCGGAGTCCGAATCTGACCCCGAACCTGCTGAGCTGACAGCGACATTCCCCGCGCCAGCTCCTTCATTTCGTCTTTTAATTAAATTATCCAGTTTTTGGTCCCGTATTTGGTCGCGTATACAAAAGGCCCATCTCGCGCAGTAACGGCTTGCGCGGACTAGGCTAGAATTACAACTGACCCTGCCATCGGCGTCAGAGGGAAGCTATTCACGACCAGCTTCTTTAACCACTAACTAGCCACTAACAGCACTGCTATCAACCACTCTGAGGATGGGATATGCGATGGATAACCCTTGGTCATGCTGGCCTTTAAGCTTATGCCTTCAAACTTGTTCCGGTTAGACTGCACCGAATCAAGTTCCAAGACATACACTACCGCCGGCATTTAAGCCACCACATCGCGGCAAGATAGTTATCCAGGTGGTGGAAGTAACACATAACCTGTGTTCTTTAATCTACTACAAAAAATGACACATCGTATACGACAACGACAACCACAATAAGGCTGATTATTTAACTGGCGCTCAACGAAAAATAAAAAAAAAACTTAAAAAAATAAATCCCTAAAGCAATGATATTAAGAAAGATCCCTCAAACAGTGATATTAAGGAAAAATAAAAATCCTTTAAATATAATCCTTAAGCAGCAACAACTAATCGTAAAAATTGTTGAAACGTAAACAACAAACTAAGCTGAGAAAAAGTTACGATATTTATTGTGAAAATAAAGTGAGAAATAAAAAGGATTTAGCAAATAAATAAACATTTGAACTAAAATTATATTTTACCACCCAAATCATCATACTTTAAAAAAAATTTTAAAATAATGAAACGATCAATCGTGAATTTTTATCAAATCCGGAAAGCCTAAAAGAAGGAAGAACATAAGACAACCATCTTTCCGAACACAGAGGAATCGCATAAGATGAAGCTAACAGTAGTAATATGGAAGTGAATTCTTAGTTTCTTAGTTATTTTTTATATTAATAAAAAGTGCGAATTTTAAAAGAAAAAAATTATTTATAACAAAACCTTTGTTTGGAAAGCTAGACCACCTAAAGTTAGAAAACATATAGTTGGCGCAACAGATGCTGCACTAGTCATACAATGCCCCATTAAACTGGGTAAGGGCTGGCATGTCGCTTGCCTTACATTATACACATAAACGTGACCTCGGTACGCTGGAGTACCAAATGACAACCCTCATTCAAAGAAACAAGTCGCCTCAAGACTTCTACCAAGAAGTGTACGCACACCTATCCCTAATTATTAACAACATTTCGTGTATGACGGTCGGCAGAGAAACCATGGACGTTCTTATACAAAGCTAAAGGGACAAAGCATTAGACACGTTCATTCGCGGGCGACCTTGCGAAACTACTATGCATTAGAGAACCAACAACCTTACCACAAGCCCTTCACCTTTGTTTGAAACTCCAGAACCAGAACTTCCGCACGGAACACGCCTACAATAAGAACTCAAGAAACTCTAACGGCTCTACAAATAGCAATCGGAATCCTAGGTCCCTAAACGTTAATGTACCTACTACTTCCTATCCCAATTTACAACCAAGACTTTCTGAAAGAACATACATCGCGAGACAAAAGCAAACATTCCCACAACATCTTCATTACACTAATAGACCACAACGACTTTTTAACCGGCAATACCAAAGCCAACCCAAAGGCCAACTTAATAATAATTTTAGAAGCGACCCACCGCCATGGCCATTTGCAACCTCCCACCACCAGAGCCTATGGATATTGATCAGTACAGGACAGTACAAACACGGGTAGTCAACTACATTAACAGTCCCCGACCGAACGAACACAGTGGGAAAAGACCAGGAAATCAATCTACCCAATAGCCTCAATTTCAAAGGATCCACATACAAACCGGTAACCAGGAAATAATGGAATCTAACAACAAATGGAAGACTGCAGCACAGAAGAAAACCTTTAAGAATTTCAAGAACGTCAACGATACAAATTGGGATTATAATGAAAACAACTCCTTGGAACAACATGACTTCGTATATATACATTTTTTAGAATAGAATTTTAGTCCTTGCCATATTTTGAAGCAAGGACAGGTGACAGAAGAACTCTTAAAATATTAGTTCCGATTGGATCCGATCATCCCTCTGCTGACGCCGCTGCTTTAATTTCGTTTATTCAAACTGCAATTAAAAATGCTACTACGGAAAAAAATTTAAAATAGGCTTACAAAAATGAAATTACACCATGGGTTAATGGAAATTTACAAAAACTAATAAATTATAAAAAAAGCTATTAAAAATAAGAAAGAAAATGTATTGATTTCCACACTTTGAGGAATTGTTGAAAAAAATAAGTCGTGTAATAAAAAAAGCTTGCAAACAAAGCATGAATAATTATTTTATGAATAATTTGGAAAGTTTTAAGAATGATCCTAAAAAAGCATGGAGATTCATAAATGAAAACCTAGGCCGTAAAACCAAACAAAGTGTTAAAATAAATAATGACAATGGTGATAAAATTATTTCTGACAAACAAAAAGCCGAAACTTTTAATGATTTTTCTTAAAGTCTGTAGCAAATTCAAGATCGCAAATACAATATTCGCAAGATTTCTTTAATTCCCTTAGAACTTTAAATCAATACATAACAACATTTAACTTTAACGTGACGACTCAAGAAGAAATGAAAAATACTATTTTAGACTTAAAACCAAATAAAAGTTGTGGTTTCCACGGTATTTCATCAAAAGTGTATTAAATTGTGCTATTGAATTGACGCCACATTTTGTAAAAATTTTTAACCATATAATTAAAACAAATACATACCCAAACATTTTGAAAGTTCACAAAATAACACCCATACCTAAAAATAAAAATGCAACAACACCAGTAATGTACAGACCTATAGCTGTGTTATCAGTCATCGACAATGTCTTCGAAAAATGTTTATATAATCAAATTTCATCATTTATGTATTCCAATAACATTCTCAATGACTTTCAATACTGATTTAGGAAAGGATGTGGAACAGAAGAAGCTGGTATTAATGTAATTGACTGTAAGGACACAGTGGTGTAGCTGGTATTTTTTATGATTTAAGTAAGGAATTTGATCTTATAGACCATAATATTTTGTTGGAAAAGTTGGAAAAGTCTCTTGCATTTAAAAAATTATTTTACTAACCGAGCGCAGTTTGTGCAAATTGGTGAACATAGAAGTTCCACACGGCAAGTTTTACATGGAGTTCCTCAAGGAAGCGTACATGGCCCATTGCTATTTATAATTTTCCTTAACGACTTACACAACCTTGGTCTTACTGGTAAAATCTTTATGTATGCTGATGATATTTGTTTGTTTTATCCCTATAAACATGAAACTGTTGTTAAAGCATATATTGAACGTGATGCTGCTTTAATTTGTGAATTTATGAGAATAAATAAACTTGTCTTAAATGCAAATAAAACACAATTATTAAGGTTTAAGCCAAGCCGTCGTAATATAAATTTTTTCGTTATTGTTGATGGAAGAGACATTTATGAAGTTAACTCAATTAAATACTTGGGCTTAAAAATTCAAAACAATCTTGGCTGGAATAGTCATATACTTAACCTGAAAACAAAAATTTCGGGTTTTATATAAGTTTAAAAATAAGTTTACTCAGGAAGCTAAACTTTTAATTTATAATGCCACAATTCAAAGTCATTTAAATTATTTGACTATTATATATGGTTAAAAAAACTAGCGAGTTAAAGGCGCTTCAGCGAATGCAGAACAAGGCTGTTAAGGTGATACACAATCTTCCATTATTATATCCATCAAACTTACTTTATACTGAAATAAACCCCACAATTTTGCCTATACATAGTCTCTATAAAGTGCAATTACTCATTTATGTTTTTATTAAATGCCTTAATAACATTGATCATCACACTATTCGGTTCCTACGAAATAATCATAAAATAAATACGAGAAGTAATGGAAGCTTATTAATACCTCTGTGTAGGTTTGAAACAACCAAACAGCGTATAACGTTTATGGGTAGTCGTGAGTTCAATAATTTGCCGCAGAATTTGAAAAATATAACGAGAATATCAGTTTTCAAGAGATTAATAAAAGAATTTTTAAACCAACATGTTGCTTAATATCTAATAAATGATCTTGCTGATAATGTACAAATTTAAAATATATATATTTGTTATTTTATTTTTATTGTATTATTAAAAATATTTTATAAGATTTAGTATTTATATGTAAATTTTTGTATCTTATGAATATTCCTGCCAACTCGCCTCAATAATGCCTTAAAGGCGCTGGGGCAACTGAATTATTTTGAATTAATATGATGAAATTTATATATAAATAAAATAAAAAAAAAAAAATAGGTGGCACAGGATCCAATAAAAATTATATTCAAAATTCCCTCATAGAACGCTCCAAACCTACCGAATTTAAATTCTTCGCTAACTTAATCGGAGGAAAAGCAGCAATAACGCACTACACATTTATCAATCTTTTCGGTCTAAGAAATATGAATATCAAATCTTTCCTGTTACTAACCCTAAAAACGCTGCAAGCAATACTGTGTAACGATACCCTAAAAAGCCTCTCATAAAACATAAAAGAAAAACTAAAACAACAGTCCTCACAGTCTGTAAATACCATTCAAGTAAAAACATGTCATTTAATAGTACAATAATCTAAAGTAAGCTCTTTAGTAAGAAAATATTCCAATCTATTCAGGAAACCAACCTAATCCCCGGCATGTAACTTCGGTACAGGGTGAAATTAGAACAAATACGGACAAACCCATCTACTCCCCAGAAGTTACCCATATCCCATGTTCCTCAAAGACGAAGTCGAGCAACAAATTGAGGAGCTATTAAGGTATTATAAGGCCACAAAAATCGCCTTATGGGTCGTAAAGAAAAAAAACAGACTTACCACGGAAAAAGAAATATAGGTTGGTAACCGACTACAGGAAACAATGAGGTCACAGTCCCGGATCGATACACTATGCCTGAAATCAACGAAGTAATCTCACAACTGGGAACAAACACATACTTCTCGGTTTTGGATTTGAAGAGCGGGCTTAATCAAATCTCACTAAGGGAAATGAACATAGTAAATACCGCGTTCTCAGTGCAAAATGGGAAGTATGAATTTACTAGACTTCCCTTTTGCCTTAAAAAAACTCAATATTTCAAAGAACCCTGGATGACATATTGCGCGAACATATCGAGAAAATATTCTACATTAATATCGATGACATGAAAATAGGAAAAAATATTTCACGAACTAAAAGCAGCAAACATGAAGATCCAATTAGACAAATGTGTCTTCATGAAATCGGAGGTAGAATTCCTCGGATTTTTAATATCAACTACGGGAATACGTGCTAATCCCAAAAAAGTAGAAGCAATCAACATCTTCCCAGCACCCAAAACACTCAAGGATTTGAGGTCCTTCCTCGGGATGTCTGGCTTTTATCGCCGTTTTTTAAGGATTATGCCAAACCCGTAACGGCTCTTTTAAGAGGGGAAGGAAGACGAATGGCCAAGTAGAGCTCGAGCAAAATGGAAATCTCCTTAAATGACGAAGCGTTCAATAAAATAAAAAGAACCCTCACGTCAGAGGATGTAATGCTTGCATACCCTGACTTTCAAAGGCAATTCCAACTTACGACAGATGCCTCTATTACTTTCATTTCACGAGCTCCGAACAGAGCAGAAAATTATGCCACAAATGAGAAAGAAATGTTGGCGATTGTTTGGGCTCTAAGGAGCCTTCGAAATTACTTATATGGGACAACGACCATCAAGATATTCACTGACCACCAACCTCTGACGCACTCTTAAAATAACACAAATTCCAACAGTAATCAAAGAAGATGGAAAGCGACCTTAGAGGAGTATAATTATGAACTTCATTATAAGCCCGGGAGAGCGAAAATTGTTTCGGATGCGTTATCCCGACCACCAAAGCAAATATTTGAAAAGACTCCACCCATGCAACGCAACATAGTAAGAAAGAAATTAATTAAAAAGTATGAATTCCAAATCGTGTTTACAACATACCATCGTCATATCATTCTAGAACCGAACTTTACTGAGTAACGATTCAAAGAAATTCTTAGTAAATATTTGAATCCCTCAGTAACGAATTGCTTGAAAACCACGGACCAAATACTTGGTAAAGCACAGGAAATATGTTTCACAAACTTCTACAAATTCAAGGAAAATGGTAGCAGATATCTGCAATTATTCGGACAAAGAGGTGGAGATCATAAATGAGCATAACAGGGCACATTGAAATGCTAGCGAGAATAAAACTCAACTTCTCGAGCGATGTTACTCTCCTCAAATGACGGCCAAAATAAAGAGAGTGGCCAAGATATGCAAAATATGTAAGGAAAATAAATACGATAGACATCCTAATAACATAAACATTCAGGAATCACCAATCCCACAATACCCGCGACAGATTGTTCACATTGACATCTTCATAACGGAAAAACGTCCATACTGACGGGAAACTTACTAAATATGCCCAAACGAGATTATTAAAATCTAGGACAACATAGGCAACCCCTAAGAGAGATACTTTTGAATTTTGGAATGCCCGAAATTTTCGTTATGGACAACTAAAAATCTTTTAATTCAAAATCTATAATATTCTTGATGGAAAAACAGTTTAACACAAAAGTTTTCAGGATTCTACCATAAGGGAGTACCGTAAACGGACAAATAGAAAGATTCCACTTAAGCCTCTCCGAGATTATGAGATGTCTTAAGTCCGAAGGGACACAACTTAAACTGTGTGAACTTTTTTTTACAATAATACGGTCCACTCGACCCTTGGAGGAAAACCTGTCGACGCACTTTTTGGTAGGAAGTCTCACGATAGTCCTAAAGAACGCGAGAATGATATAGCAAAGATGGTCCAGGATATTAAGGACAAACAAGTGTGCGATATGGATCACCATAATTGCAACATAAGTCTCCCAAAAGAGTATGAAGTGGTGGGTGAGATAATCTCCATGAAAATTAAGGAGATTTTCTTAGAATTACCAGAAAGAAAAAAAGAAGATAGAAACACAGTATTAACAGAGAGTGGTAAATTTTTCCCAAGAATAACATTCGCAACTAACTTAATTTCTCTTTTATATTGTAATAATAATGTTATAATTGTCTAGAAAAGACAGATGATTTTAAGATAGCTATTTAATTATCGCTACTATCTTTATTTCCTTGTCGTCATTATCGGCCGACCTACGATTTATTTTCCCTTTCCATAAGGGATACTGACGTGCCTTTAAACATTCATTTTTCAAGACGTTGAGAAAAAATTTTTGCTCTTGAACTTTTGCCTTCATTCACGAAATGTTATTAATCTTAATCATTTAGCTTACCTAAAACTTATGAATCAAATTGTCTAGGATATTTCTTATTGTTCTCTCCTTTACAGTTTGATTTTCTCATCCTTGGCAGAAGGAGAGGTTAAAATATTGGATTACACAAATTAACAGATAGCGGCAATCGACGTGTGTTTCACTAGAATCCAATCTGGCACGATCAAATTTAATCTATCGATTTGGACAACTTCGTCGAATTGGACAACTTCGCAGCACTTATTGACAACATCCGCGCTATATGGTATTAAACATGGGCACCTCCCATCCCATCCATCCACGAAATCAAACAAATCAACACCCATTTAGAATATCTCAAACCCAGAAATAAGACATCTCTAAATTTAATTGGCTTCGTGTGGAAATGGATGGCCGGAAACCCAGACCATAGCGATTTTGAAATAATAGAACAATAGATTAATAATGTTTTAGAAAACAATAATAAACGAGGGATCATCAATAGTATGACATTGGAAAAATTAACGAAATAACTTTGAAAACCAATGAAATTTTGAAGTCTAATAGAAAACTAGAACTGAAGGATTCCTTTATTAGTGATCTCAAATTTAAATTGAAAATCATAAAGGATGAAATTGCCAATTTACAGTATGCGATCCATTGGGCGAAAGCGGGGGCACTTAACTCATTCATCCTTTCAAAAAACGAGTTGGAAAACGGCTAAGAACCTTTTCGATTACGAAAACATTAGATACCTAAACGTTGAAGAATCCCTCGAGTTCAGAGATGTAAAAATAGCAACTAACAGTAATTGTCTCCTTTATATCATAAGCTGATTACAATGTAATTTTAAAGTGTAATGAAAAATTTTAAGGTATAGAAAAATTGTAAAAACTAAAACAAATTAACCCTATGCAAAAAGAAAGAGATTAAGGACATACGCAAATTTCAGTGTTTGCCCAATTTGTTGCAAAACAAACCTAATTGCACCCGAATTTATAGCGACCATTTACCCATGATTCAAGAAATATTACCCGGTTCCTTTCAATACCTCAAGAAAGAGTTGAACGGCACTTTCTTTATAAAATTTTATAATGAGACGGTAACCATAAACAGAATGATATTTAGTCAATCCGAGGTGACATTTTCCAAGCCATATCCGGCAGTATTACAACCCACGGTGAATGACTCCTACCTCTAAGAAGTTCTCAATTTAGAGTTAGTTAGGGAAATGCACGTTAATAATATGAAGGCAATCACACTCCTAAATATAAATGGAGTGGTGTCATAACTTGGGTTCTGGCAATAATAATAATATTCGCCATAATTTCTACACACCTGGTGAAACGGAGCAACGCCAGGAGAAATAAGCCCCCTTTCAGTACTAATTTCAATATTAGTTTACCAACACAAAAGGGACGACCTAACTCAACATTCAACTAAAAAAACTTTCATTGCAAATACCCCTAATTCTTCATTTAATTTTGCTTATGTTTGCCGATCATATTTCCTGTTAATTTTTTGCAGTTTATCTATACACATATACTATATATATATAATTATTTATATAAATATTAAGTAACGTTACTGACTGAATCACTATTTCATCATCGTACAGCTTAAACGCCTGAATCTAAAAACTTGAAATTTGGACCAGAGGTTGGTCTCTCCTTAAATCGATCGACCAAATCGAAATGTTTAGGGGGTTAAAATGGGTGATTTCAGTTACCTTATATCACCAAAAACTTAAAGAGGTACAAAAAAATGTATTACTTATCGTTGTTCTTTAGAGAAATAAGCGGACAGGTGTTGAGTATTTTTTTGAAGTTCGGCCCTTTACGAGGTAAACGGATAAAACCTGTATGTTGGTACTTTTTGTGGCCCCACCCATCTTTTTATTTTTAGCCCATAAACGTAGAAATAAAGGTTAAATCAGATTTGAAACTTATCTAAATAATACAAATACAAATGTACTTTTTCGAAATTGGACGTTTAAGGGGTGAAAACCGTAACTATTTTTGGTACTTTTTTCTTAACCCAGTTACAACTACAATTATTGTTGGGAGACTAATTGTAGTGGGGAATGTAAGAAAGCTTTGATATCGTTGAAAATAAGACTTTTTGAGTGTTTGTAATTTTCATTCCCTCTGTAGTTTTATTTACTGATATCTTTGGAGTTTCTAAAATTTTTTGGGAAAATGTTTCCTGAGGCTCTGGACTAAGCAACCATTAAAATGCGCATAGAAACATTTTATCCATCAACAATAAATTTGAGTGCATTTATCAAGAATAAAAATAGGGTATTAAGTACAACAAAGAAAATCTTTTAATGAAAAATTATGTATTCCCAAGAATAACTTTGATAATTTAAAATTATATTTTTATTTTCCTAATAATTTTTTTTTGCAATATTCGGAGGATCAAGTCTGATTTCCAAAGTATAATTTGTTTGCCATATAATTTAAAAATTGCATACAGAATTCTTATGTAATATATTTATATACTATATATTCTGTACTATATATGTATATATATATATATTCTATACTATATATATATATATATAATATATATTATATACTATATATATATATATAATATATATATGGGGGATTTCATGTCAAGTGACCCAACTTTGGAAATCGATGACACAATTTTTTAACAAGATCGGTCAAAAAGTTTCTGAGTTAGAGGCGGTCTAAATTTGACATTTTTGCCAAACCGGTGTTCTTTCTCATCCATGTAACTTATTATCTATTGGTGTTAGCAAAATTTGTCCCAAACAAATTAGATAGCTATTTCTTCACGCTTTCGAAAAATATTTTTTTTGTTTTTTTTTTTAAATTTTTATTTTTTTAAAAAAAAATACCCGCTTCAAAGAAAATACAAAAATACTTTTAAATTTAAAAAAAAAATTTTTTTTAAAAATTTAAAAAAAACAAAAAAAAATTATTAAAGGACTTATGTGATTAAGATTTGTTTGGCCCTCTAACTCAGAAACTTTTTGACCGATCTTGTTGAAAATTTGTGTCTAAAGTACTATCCTATAAGACTAACCTTGGTGCTCCAAATCGGAAGACATCGATTTCAAAAGTTGAGTCACTTGACATGAAATCCCCCATATATATAAATATATATAGAGCAATTCCATATGAAAACGATCAAAATTGGCAAATTTTTGGACGACCCCTCTCCGATTTTAAAATAAATAGTCTCAATCGATTGCCCAGCAAAAAATAATGTACCTACATATTTTTTTTTTTTTTTTATAGTGACTGGTTTAGTGGTGGTGTACACCACTGTCATGTGAAAAATTGAAGAATTCTTCATAAGGGACCTCATTGAAAGTTGTTTTAAAAACTACTAAAGCGATCGCAACGAGTGATAGCTCGTTGGAAAGGTATTGAATCAGGCTTTAATTAAAAAATAAAATTTTCCTAATTTTTCTTAGAAATTTACCTTTAAATTTTCCCAAGAAAATTAAATTTTCCGATTTTCCACAGAAGCTCCTAAATTTTCCGGCTAATTTTTTTTTTTGGATTCCTCATAATTTTTGCTTTAAGAATCAGCAATAAAAAAATGGGCCCCGACTCCTTGTTTGGACAGGAGAAGAGCATTTAAGAGACCACCTTGTTAAAAATACATTTTAAAAATTATTTTACAGTTAAAAATACATTTATGAAGAAAAAATCTTTCTTATTTTGCTGCTTATACTTAATTACAATATTTATTAAAAATTTCAATTGTCTTGGCATCATTATAAAATTAAAGTAACTTTAAATTTAGCACGTCGGCAGACGAAGAGTACCGCTTTACATTAATTGACATATCAGAAATATTTGGTATGAAGCAATGAAACTTTTGCGTTCCAGTTATAGTTTTGACATTATTATATCTGTTTTGAATTCGTCGCTCCATGGCATCGTGTTCTTTTTGAGTGCATAAAACTGTGTTAATGGCAATTTCCTTGCTTTGAATCCACGAAAACAAATGTTGTACATTTAAGATCTGGTCAGTATATGGCCTTTGCAAACTTGCCTTAGTCGCCATGCGTTTTAGGGTTCCCCCTAACGCATCGCATGGGCCCTTACCGTGGGACGTAGCGAAAAAGTGCCACTCGACCTTGCAGTTTTGTTCTTCTTCAATTATGCAAAGATTGTAAGAATTTTTTTTATTCTTGTACTGAGAAGCCGCGCCGTCTGAGAAAAACGTTACTTTGTCGATTGCATCGAATTTTGATCTTAAGAATTCAAACAGTTTCATTTGAAATAAATAAACGGACACATAATTATGAGCTAAACTCTCCGCGACAACAACAAGGCTTACGGTCTGTAGTTCGTTATCTTCGTTTTTGAAATAAATGCAAAAAGGATGCACCGTGCACTGGTCGTTTGCCCAGTGATAAGCCTGAATTTCATCCTGAACGAGAAAAGTGTAATTCTCGGCAAAGTCGCTTATCACAATGAATTCATTTTGGGCTAATTTCTCCTTACTTTCCTTTAGAAATTTCGATTGCATCTCGGATATGAAATGGTGCGCCTTCAGTTCATTCAACTTGAATCCGAATTCCTCGATGAATTCCGGAATCTGCTTTACCACGGTCTCAAGGGAACATCTGCCGCTGCTAATTATCCACTGTTTGAAATGCACCTCCTGAATTAACAGCTGTTCAAACTTTTCCGCCAAATATTGCTCTAGCTCGTCATTCTTCGGACAATTGTCGCATTTGGACAGATGACAATTTTCCGTGGGGTATGCGCACAACGACTTCGACAGGAGGTCCCTATATGTTTCAATTTCACCGTGAAATACTTTCAATTTCTTGCATGGAAAGAAAATTAATTTGATGTTTTGATGAAACATGCAAACGCAGACTGAATGCGTTCCGTGCCTGTCTAATGCCAGCACGCATTCTTTTGGTCGTAGGATGGCAAACTTAGAAAATTCCACTTTTTCTGCTGGGTATTTCTCATTGAACTGATGGTATGCTTCGGATAGATTACATAATAATAATCTGCGCTGCTTGTGTACTTTTTCTCCATCTTCACGTGTGATAACATAGTCACGTGTACCTGGGCAGGCGCGGCTGTTGTCATCATTGCAGTAAAAATCTTGAATCAATTTCACCGTTGCTTCGCTGAGGGTCCTTGAGCCAAATTTCTTGGTGGGAGTCGCCAATATGCCCTTCTGTCGAACTAATTCTTTGCTTCTTCTCGCGATGTAAAAAGATGTTTGAAACTGTTCAGAAATCTTGCGTATAGACCATGATTGAGGCAGCACAGATAAAATGAGATATTTCTCCGGAAAAGTGGTCGCTAAATTGAATTTTCTTTTCAACTGCTCAATCATTTGTTTGCCGTCATCAACGTCATCTGCTTGACTGCATTCGTTATCAGAGCCTTCATCAAATATTGTCGCGATTGCACTCATAACCTTGCCTTTTTTCACTTTCCTGTATGTTTCACTTCGCAACTTTCTTTTTCTAATAGGCGTTTCACCTAAAGTGGTAATAGCCTCATTCAAAGGACTCAAAGACATATTGACCATCGAAATGTCTGCCTCACTATCAGATGAAACATTTTGTTCACTTGTCATTTCACTCTCGGATTGTGGCTGCATTTGTTTCAATGCATTTGCTTGTTGAGACAAATCGATTTTACACTTGGGGCAAATTAATTCTGCTTCTTCACCGTATTGTATATTTAATTCATTCATGTATCGCTTCGAAACACCAGTTAATTTTAATACTTTTATCTTTTTCGAACGATGTCCACTCTTGTTAAACGGATTGCAGCAAAATTTATTCATTTTACTTTAAATTGTCTTTACAGCTTCACTCTTTACTTTACAAAAAAAAAAACACTTTAACATTTTCACGTTTAGTATTCAACTGAAATTTGACTCAGAGTGTGTGAAGTATTTATATTTATTTTTTGGTAAAAAATAGGTAAAAAAATAAGCGATGTTTGCTTTTCTTTAATAGGAAAATTTGCGTGAACTACTGGTCATAAAATGTTTTTTAAAAGGGACGTAATTGGTTACTGCCAATTAGCCGACCACAGGTCATAAAATGTTTTGCAAATTTTTTAAATTACCAGGTAATAAATATTTCGCCATATTTATGGAAAATCTGTGTTTTATGACTTGTTTCTGCACGTGTCATTTTAGGCGAAATATTTATTACCTGGTAATTTAAAAAATTTACAAAACATTTTATGACCTGTAGCCTCAGTCGGGTTTGGTGTGCCATTACATGCCACTGCTGCTATTATCCATGGATTTATGGCCGATCTTGTGAAGGCAGGCAGACCATATTCACTACACACTCAACTTGGGGCTCTTAAAAAAAAAATTGATTTTTTCTTCATAAATGTATTTTTAACTGTAAAATAATTTTTAAAATGTATTTTTAACAAGGTGGTCTCTTAAATGAAAATTTAAAGGTAAATTTCTAAGAAAAATTAGGAAAATTTTATTTTTCAATTAAAGCCTGATTCAATACCTTTCCAACGAGCTATCACTCGTTGCGATCACTTTAGTAGTTTCCCTTTAGTAGGTCCCTTATGAAGAATTCTTCAATTTTTCACATGACAGTGGTGTACACCACCACTAAACCAGTCACTATAAAAAAAAAAAAAAAAATATGTAGGTACATTATTTTTTGCTGGGCAATCGATTGAGACTATTTATTTTAAAATCGGAGAGG
This sequence comes from Pollenia amentaria, assembly GCA_943735925.1. NCBI lineage: Eukaryota > Metazoa > Arthropoda > Insecta > Diptera > Polleniidae > Pollenia > Pollenia amentaria. The sequence continues at coordinate 84,419,725 of OX031007.1, read as the reverse complement.
GGTCGTCCAAAAGGTGATCGCTTTCATATGGAATTGCTCTATATATATATTTTAATACAAAATTTCTAATTTTTATTTTTTAATATATTTTAAAGGAATCATCACAAAGCAAGCAGAGTTTATTAGTATCCGAAATTGCTAAAGCCAGAGAACACATCAAAAATTCTTTGGAAAAGGTAATTATGTTATCAATCTTTTAAGATAAAATGTGCATTTACAATTACATTTACAGTACATGCTATTTTACATTTTAACGTAACACTTGGATATGTTGATTCCATAATTTAATGTAAATAAATATTCTTACGAAAAGTTGTTAAATAATAAACTCCATATTTCAAGGGTATTAAAATGAATCTAGACAAACCATGAAACATATTTGTACAATTCTTTTACACCCAGTATTCAGCAGACATGAAATGCTTAACATTACAACAAATATGATGCTAGTGTTAAGTATTGACTTATCATGTAAGAGGTTTTTTAATTTTATAACACGGTTCGTTATGCATATGTTCTACCAAAGCTTGTATAACATCATGCGTTATCAGAAAATCATGTCTTATATAGACGGGGAGTTAAAATTATAATATTTTTTGCATGTGTGCAAAAAATTACCGCTTTGTACTACGCTGCTATCAGAGTTGCCAATTTAACGCCTTAGGCGCTAGATTTAGCGCTTTTTAAATGTCAAAAAGGCGCATATTTTTCCCTCAGCGCTTTTTTAAAAAGACCGCTAAATTAGCTATTTTTTGTCAATATTTTTTCAAATTATAGCTACCCAACATTTTTGAACTCTTATCTGCATAAATTAGGATAAAGCACATTAATCTAAAATTTGTTACAGTTTTTAAATATTTTTGATATATAGTATAATGAAATGAGTAGTATATTTATGGGGATTCTGTATATGATTTTTGCTCCCTACGTGATTCCCATAAGGAGGAATTTTAAAATTTAAATTTGCTCCCAACGTGTTTTCCCATAAGGAGGAATTTTTTCTCCCATAGGGAGGAATTTTTAAATTGAAATGTTACTTTAAAGTTGGTTTTAATTAATTTTAAATTTTTTTGCTCACAATTTTGAATATAAACAAAATTAAAAAAAATGTTGAGTATTTTTTAATTATAAAAGAGAGTAATATAAAGTTGATCACATTATATTTTCTTAAATGAAGATAAATTTGAGACGTTCTATAATATGTATGTATAAAGAAATTGTTTGAGTATTTTAAAATAAGATAGAGTAATATGTTATATATTTTGAATATGCAGCATATATAAGTGTAGCATATATAAGAAGGCTTAGGGAGTATATTCCGCATCATTATCTTAATTGCCACTTACAAGGAAACTTAATAAAAATGGTAAGTAATTCCTATATAATAATGTATATTTAATTATTAATTATTATTTTTATTTTTTATCTTGTTTGTTTTAGATGTATAAAAAATTGTAAATATTGCCCAAGGTATTAAGCCCGAGTATATTAGAATCGATGATATACCTTTAAACCAATCTTTGAAAATTGTGAGTTTTGAATGGAAGGAAACACAATAGTCATTGCCAATTTAGATGACAATAAATGGTTTTATCTCCCTCATAGAATGATGAAATTTTTAAACAAGGAGGATCCATACTTAACTCAGGTGAATGATAAAGTTTGGACAATTATTTACAAGGGGCGTCAATTACCAAATGGACCTGCAATATTTGATTTAAAATTTTTATTAATTTTTATTTAAAAAAAATTTTAAATTTTAAATTAAATACAATTTTATTATTGTGGAAATTAAAAGTCAATAAACTTTTCGTTACGGTGAAAAATGCAATCGTAGCATTTTTTAAGTTTAAAAATTTACCTTGAATGTGTGCTTTACAGTTAATTATGAGTCAATAAACTTTTTAAACATATTTTATTTAAATTTTTATAATAATTATAACAAATTTTATTAAACAGTTATCAAGTATTTTTGAAACTATAAACATGGCCGGTTTAATTAAATGTAGTGAGTGCAAAAAAGTTTTTGAAAAAGATATTTGCATGAAAAAACGCATGCATCTTCTTCTTCTATAAATAAATTAGGAAAAGTGAAGCAAATGACTGGTGGCTTTAAAAACAGAATAATAATTCTTTCATATGAAAATATGAATAAAAAAATATTATTCCGGAACCATTTTTAAAAGAAACCTCCGCGGTAATCAGGTCGGAAGTGGAGAAGTTTTTAAGACTCCATACGATATTGAAATTGAATATGGAACTTTCTGGGTTTTATATAAAACCAAACATGAAAACTGAAGAAAATATATCAAAAGAAATAAAAACCTTCCAAACCAAAATGGAAGAAATATATTTTATTGAGGAAAGTGTTACAAAAAATGGAGAAGTTTCAAGAAAGGGATAGTGGTTGTACTCTCATTGAAATAATAAAAGTGGATCATCATATATATTAATAGGCAAGTGGATTTCTTAGGATCCCTTTTACGCCTTAACTATATATTTAGTCAATTCACAAGGTATCCTAACATGTCATATTGTCAAAATGTCCTAATATTTCACAATGGTTTAAAAATATTGTTGTTGGTTTGTTAACAAAAAGTGTCTTAAATAAATAGAACGTTGCTTGCTGTGTTTATTGTGCTGTCGTAATTAATCAGAAAAGTCCAGCTCTGAGCGTCTGAGCCGTACAACAATATTTTTAAACCATTGTGAAATATTAGGACATTTTGACAATATGACATGTTAGGATACCTTGTGAATTGACTAATTGTATTTTAACAAATGATATATCATTCGAAAGATATTTTTTGGGAGATTATGTTAATTTAAATTTTGTTAAAATCGGTTCTGTATTTCACGAGTTATGCCCGTAATTTCTACAAATAAAAACAAGCTGTTTATAGAAATCTATGGGTTAAATTCTGCCAATTTTAAAAGTAAAACTTAAGTTAAAAACACGTAGGCCACATTAACGTTGAAATAGGTAAATATAACTGTTATGTACGAAGACGAGAACAGATGCCTTTTTGTAGAAATTACGGGCATTATACGCGTTAGAAAGTGGTACTAATACATTGAAACAATTCACATACGTGTGAGCAAAAACACATAACAGAAACAGTATGCTTTGTTTTTGTGTTTACATAGTAAAAAGAACAACAACATGCAGAGTTTTCTGCTATGCATTAAATTGGAGAACAGTATAACATATAATAAACAAACAAAATCATTTATTTCTCGTACGAACATTCAAACAAGAAGGTTCTGTTGACGCTTGCTTAAGAATAACACTGCGAGAAATGTTCAAGACAGAATGGGAATTTGATTTTTTGTTTGCCGAAATTTTTTTTTATTATATTATATTTTTTTTATATTATATTATATAAATTATTATCTGATCACTAATTCCACTATAGTTATAAAAAAGATTAACCAGTTTTGGTGTTTAAAAATATTAATGTGTTCTTATAAAAAGAATTAAAAACTCTGCTAATTTTTTTCTTGAGTTTGATTTAATGTATAATGTGCTGTTAAACAAAATTATATATGTATTTGATGATACGTCATTTTTAATTTTGTAAAATTATATAAAAATACAAACATATGTAACGTGAATCCTAATCAACAAAAATTTTAAATTTTCAAATAATATCTACATTGTTTTGCGATATGTGTTTTGTTTGTGAAAAAAAATTCTTTGATGCCTGTAAAAGGGTCCCTTTTTCTTTCGTTAAAAAGACGTACCTAAATGCAGAAATTATTAAGAAAAAAATAGCCACAAGAATTTGTTGGAATTTTGTGCTTGTAAAAATATTTTTGTTTCTGTACCAATCGCGTACCAATCGTGTTTTCTTTGAAAACACTTTTCTTAAGTAGGTAAAAATATTTAAAAAACAAGTTAAAAAAGTCTTGTTTTCCTACAATTTATGTGTAAACCTATACACATAAAAGCAAATGTGACAGCAGGTAAAATTTTTGTGTAAGAAGATGTGTTTTATTGATGTATTAATGAGACTTTATTGTTTAGCACTATTTTTATTGCTTACTTTTTTATGCTACAATTATATGACCGAGTCCAAAGAGTTAACCTTACTAATTTATGGTATTTATTTAACGCAACTTTGACCTGTTATAATGACTATACATTTTTGCAGGCAAACTCAGGTGCGCATTTGGTATTTTGTAGAAAATTATTATATACCATTAGCCAGAATTGAAATGTATGCACAGATGTTTGAAGTATGAGTGACCCAACAACGTGAATACCCTTTCTATTTTACTTACCACTATGAATACCCTAACTTTTTACTAAAATAACTTTTTCACGTTATAATTCCCATGTAATTTATTTTATTTTTGAATAAATAGACCAGGGAAATCCATTTCTATGCACAATTGTGTATACCAGAGCCCGGCAAAAGTACTACACCGTGCTCGTGCTGCGAGAAATGTTCAAGACAGAATGGGAATTTGATTTCTTGTTTGCCGAAAATTTTTTTGGCAAGCCCGAATGCTTGATATGTAATTGTACGTTATCACGAACAGCAAAATTTAATTTAGAAAGACATTTTAATTCATGTCATAATGAATATAAAAATATTTCTTATGACGAAAGAAAATGCGTAATTTTAAAATTAAAAAAACCTTTTTACGAAAAAATGATTCTTGATTTTGAGAACTCAAAAGTTGAAAATGTCCATGAGCGATGCAAAAGAAAAGCATCATGTAATTTATTTTATTTTTGAATAAATAGACCAGGGAAATCCATTTCTATGCACAATTGTGTATACCAGAGCCCGGCAAAAGTACTACACCGTGCTCGTGCTGCGAGAAATGTTCAAGACAGAATGGGAATTTGATTTCTTGTTTGCCGAAAATTTTTTTGGCAAGCCCGAATGCTTGATATGTAATTGTACGTTATCACGAACAGCAAAATTTAATTTAGAAAGACATTTTAATTCATGTCATAATGAATATAAAAATATTTCTCATGACGAAAGAAAATGCGTAATTTTAAAATTAAAAAAACCTTTTTACGAAAAAATGATTCTTGATTTTGAGAACTCAAAAGTTGAAAATGTCCATGAGCGATGCAAAAGAAAAGCATCATATGTCGTTGCTGCAGCTCTGGCAAAACATTGCCGTCCTTTCGAAGATGGGCAACTTTTCAAAGAATTGTGCAACGATGTATTAAAATGCTTTGGAGAAAATACTGAACAAATTCCAAATTTAATTAGTTCTAGTCCCTTTTCACCTCGGACCATAACGCGACGAACAGAAGATATCAGTGCATTTATCTACACAAATATAAAAAAAAATTCTTAATTGCAAATATTTTTCTATTTGTTTAGATGAATGCACTGACATTAACGACATAGCGCAGTTAATAATATGCGTAAAAACTTGCAATACTAGCTTTGAAGTGCATGAGGAAATGTTAACGTTGCACAGTGGCGCCCGTAGAGCAAGCGAGGTTGCAAAAATCAAAATTTTCATGAGTGCCGACGAAGTTTTGAATAAACCCATGTTTTAGGAAACTTTTCAACGATTTCAAATATGCCACTCTTAATAATATCACATTTTTAGTTTAGAAGATATAACCGTTCAAAGTTGACCGATTTTCGGTTTTCAAAAAAACACACAATTTTTAGTCAATTTGTTGCGATTTTAGGTGTTATATCACGAAAAATAGTTAACGAATCGCCTTATTTTTTTGTTTGTATTGATTGATGTATTTATTAAATGTATAATGATAAAAAAAATTAACTGTTTGCTTTGTGTTTCTCCTGGTAAATCACTATTTAAAAACTATCCGTTTTTTTACTATTTTTCAACTTTGACGGAAAATAAAAAAAAACTATATTTTTCTATATTTGCCATATTTGCAAAACCTGTTCTTTGATTATTTCTTTACATAATTCAAAAGGTTTTATCTGCCCGTACGTGCCCGTTTGGCTTCTAGAGGTAAAAAAGTTTAAAAAGACATGGTTGCAGAAATTGTATGGCGTCCATCCCTTATATGTTTTGACTGACAGTAGTTTGATCAAATAGTTTGAAAAAAACTACTCATTGAAATTAGCAGGTACGTACCTCACATAAACAATACTTTGGCGTACAAATGGTCAGGAACAATATTGACTTATGGTCCCTACAGGTAGGCACAAATCTTATTTGGACACGTGCATAATATCAAAATTGCATTATTCAGCCTAAATCCATATGTATGCAGGGAACAGGTAAATTTTTAGGCATGGTAGCATAAGCCTATATATTGCAAAATAAGCATAATGCCTGGATTAGTCTACGCCTGAAAGTTGGCGCAACAATTACTGAAACCATTAAACAATTTAAGTATTGAAAACATCGCGTTGAACAATTTAAAATTATTTGAACTGTTTAGAAAGTCAACCACACCAAAGTTTTTCACGGAAGTGAAAATTCTTCCTGAGAAGTTGACATTGATCAGCAAATGGGGCTGCGATGGATCATCCGGACAAAGCGTTTATAAGCAAAGGATATCTTCCGATGACGCTACAATATCGGACGGAAATATGTTTATGGCATCTGTTGTTCCTTTGCGGCTAAAATCGGATGATTCCCTACACTGGAAAAATCCACGTCCGTCATCAGTGCATTATTGCCGACCAATAATGTTTCAGTTTGCAAGGGAATCGGCAGAACTCATAAGGACTACGGTGAAGGACATTGAAGAACAAATAAGCAAGAGAATGCAATTACGAGTTCCACCTGACCATGGTTGACGGAAAAGTCGTAAACGAACTGACAGGAACAACCTCAACAATGTCATGCCCGATTTGCAAAAAGAGTCAGAAGAACTTTTTTCAATTCAATTCAATTTATTTCATATATAATATGTTACATCTCAATTTTATATAATTAGTTGTTAAGAGTTTAAGATTAGTATATTTTTCTGCTTAATTATAAAATATTTCAATTTGTTATCATATACATATATATAGAAAGAATTATATTGGAGGTAAAAATTTAGCAAAAACCTATTTAAGCCCCTTTTTTCGTTTTATTTTTATATTTTTTTTTATCGATTTTTTATTATTATTTGTTAGAAGAAGTTTGGTAATTTAAACGATTCTGCAAATGAGGAGAATTACGAATATGGAATGTCACCATTGCACGCAAGGATAAGGTGTATGGAATTCTTGCTAAAACTGGCATAAACCCTACCACAAGAGGAGGAAAACTTCGATGAAAATACATCAATAAAGGATAAGGAAAATATCAGAAAGAAGCAAATACAGGATGCTTTTTTTAAACAAGTTGGACTAAAAGTAGACTGTCCCAAGCACGGATACGGTAACTCAAACGATGGAAACACTTCTAGGAGATTTTTTGAAAATGATGAGGCAGTAACTAGAATCATTGGAATTGACAATCAAATCGTGAAACGATTGGGAACGATCTTGGATGTTTTAAACTGCAAAGAAGATGTCAATTCTACAAAATATGGAGAATATGCGTCGAAAACTGCATCTCTTTTAGCAGAAATGTATCCACAGAAGAAGTTGACCCCGACCGTCCATAAAATATTGGCGCATGGCAAAGATATAATTGAGTACCAGTCTTTGCCAATTGGAAGCTTTCTGAAGAAGCACAGGAGTCTCTTAACAAATTTTATAAAAAATATAGATTGCAGAACACATTCAAAGCATCAAGGGTAAGGCAAAATGAGGACCTCTTCAACATGTTGGCAGCATCTTCCGATCCACTTATTTCTTCCCTGCGGCATGTGAAGTCACGAATAGAGTTACAAAATAATTATAGTTTAGAAATGGTTAGTCTTGTAGATATAGCTTCTCTTAAGAATTGTGATGAATATTTTACAGAAAATTGAAAAAATTAATTTAAAAAAAAAAAATAATTTTTTTTTTAATTTGTTGGGTAATAATTTAAAACATAAAACCCTTAAGAAAAAAAATAAAAACAATCTAAAAATGTAAAAATAATTTTTTTTAGTTACCATAAAATTGATTTTTCTACTAATTTTAACTTTGATAACCCATAAGTAGGCCCCTACAAAGCGTAGCACCCTTTCCAAACGCTCATTTCATAGGCTGAACAGTTATCTATCATATGCTGTTTTAACTGTTCAATTATCTTATTCGGTTCAAAAGATATGATTTTTGCAACGAAAAAACTCAAATGGCGCCACTGTGCGTTGGTTGCATTACATGGTAATGTAAAGGGAGAAACTCTTTTTAGGGTAATATGTGACGAAATTTTTTCTTTTGCCGATAAAAGCAAATTTTGTTCTATATGCACCGATGGTGCAAAAGTCATGGTTGGGAAAAACGAGGGTCTTGTGGGTTACCTTTTAAGAAACGACTTTAACATTTATATTTTCCATTGTATAATCCATCAACAGGCATTATTTACAAAAAGCGTGAATATGATGCATACAATGCAAATGGTAACAAAAATAATAAATAAAATACGTGGTGGCCACAATGCTTTGAGCCACAGAAAATTTAAAGCGTTTTTGGATGAAATGAATACTGAATATGGCGACGTATTAATGTTTACAGAAGTGAGATGGCTCAGTAAAGGACGTTGCTTGGAAAGGTTATTCTTCGGAAAGAGGTGATGTTATTTTTTGAAAATAATCCATCGAATGAATCGAATGAATTACTAAGATATTTAAGAGATAACATGTTTGTATTAGATTTTGCGTTTTTAACAGATATTACCGAATTAATTAATCAGTTAAATCTTCAATTGCAAGGAAGAAATAAAACTGTATTTTCTTTATATTTCTCTGTAAAACAGTTTATAACAAAAGTTCAAACTCTGATTACAAATCTTAAAAATAAAAATTTAATTTGTTTTAAAAGAACAAATGAAATATATGATGAATTTTCTAATAATTATAGACTTGACGAATATATTAGTTTACTTCAAGGCATATTAGATAATTGTAACAATCGTTTTTCGGATTTTTCTAAAATTGAGTGTTTATTAGAACTGCATAGCAATCCTTTAACATGTGATGTCAATAAACAGGGTAATGACATCAGAGAAGAACTTTTGAAAATGCGTTCGGATTTAAATATACCGTTGACGGATGGGTTGGAATTCTGGAAAAATTTAAACGAAGAGATATACTTAACAACTAAAAATGAAATTTTTAAATTATACTCTATGTTTGGGTCAACATATATATGCGAGTCCTCGTTTTCAATTTTAAAGCTAATTAAAACTAAACTTAGAAATAGTTTAACAGATCAACATTTAGAGGATCTTCTTCGCATTAAATGTTGCCCATATGAAATCGATATAGATGAAGTTTTTGAAAATGTTATTACAAATAATGAATATTAGTTTTTAACAAAATAAATTAAATTAAATGGTTGTTTTCCATTAAATTTTTCCTGAAGAATCGTTTAAGTTTTATGAAAGTAATTAATTTCTGAATTTATTTTTGTTTTAATATATTAACACGTTTTTATGAAATTATAGTTTTTTTTTATTTTTCTTGAAGAATCGTTAAAGTTTTATGAACGAAAGTATTTATTTTCTGAATTTATTTTTGTTTTAATAGATTAACACGTTTTTATGAAATTATAGTTTTTTTTTTTATTTTTCTTGAAGAATCGTTAAAGTTTTATGAACGAATGTATTTATTTTCTGAATTTATTTTTGTTTCAATAGATTAACATGTTTTAACGAAATTATAGTTTTTTTTTTATTTTTCTTGAAGAATATGATTTATTTAATTTTAATGATTTTTATGTTTTCTATTTTATATAAAACATACGCTTATGTTTTGAGTTTTTACATTAACAGCCAGATTGATTTTAACAATAACAAAATAACACAAAAATTTCTTTAAGTGCTTCTGAGAGGGAGAGTTATTATTCTCTCACAAAAAACAAAAAGTCTGCATGTATGTGTTGCCGGGCTCTGGTATAGATTAAGAAATAAAAAAGAGAAAGACTATTTTAAATATTTTGTTTTCTTTTTGGGAGAGTTATTGTTTTTTAATGTTACCGTTGATTTCTTAAATTTTTGCGCTTATGAATAATTTTAATGTTATTGTTACATTATTAATATGGTTACATTGTAAAGAATTTGTTTATTGCATTTTTTTTTTTAAATAAAGTGCGATCTTTTGATGGGCTGCGATTTTATATAACACTACCGATCATGGTCATTTGTTATATGATAATCATGTATTTACAAAAAATATATGTATATATAGAGAGGTTATAACAACATAATTCATCAACGAAATAAATATAAATGGAAAATATATAAAAGGCTTTGTTATAAACACTGAGATTAGGGAACTTATGTTAAATATACATTTTTAGAAAAATTGTCACTAAATTTCATATGCCTAAAAGAAATATGCCTCATAAAATTCTCTCTACTGAGAATTATTACATTTTTGAGTTAACATTAATAAATATAAATATAAATAAATATATTTCTACATATGTATATACATATTTGATAAAGTCTTAGATTAAATAAATATTAGAAATAACGGTACAAATAAGTTATTTCTAGATTGCAGTCGATTGTGTCGACTGCTGGCCCATACTATTATAAATTTAAATAAGTATCAACCAATGAAGGGGTCAACTTTCATCCAACTGCCAAGGAAACTTATGGCAAAAAAAGCCTGCCTTAATATTAAAAACAGAGATGAATTTTGTTTTAAATGGGCTATATGTTTTAAATGGGTTATATCAGCAATAGCTGACTTAAACCAAAATAACTCACATTTATGTACAATGTTAAGATTGAGGAAAACATAATTACCATAAATGGTTATACCTTGAATTTTAAGGGACTAGGCTTCCCTGTAAAAATTAAAGACATATCCATTTTTGGAGAAATATGATGATGAAAAGGATTTAGTTGTTGGACCCTATTACAAAGCTAAAGGGAAAAAATTCAAACACATTTCCCTTATGTTTCTGCAGGAGAAAAATGGAGTTAATTCACACTTTATGTGGATAAAAAATATTTCAAGGTAAGATTATAATTTTAAACCGTTATAAGTTTGTGTTATTAAAAGGTTATCTTTATTTTTTCTTTTTGCAGATTAATCAGATTGCAAACATCAAAGCATAAAGGTAAAATTTTTGTATGCGATGACTGTCTGCAGCATTTTTACCAAAAGGAGAAATTAAATATTCACCAAAAACACTGCATCTGAAAAATCGCCTATGCTCCAAAGGAAAGTGAGTCTATATTAGAATTTAAGAATTTTAATAGCTCCATTGAAGTTCCATTTGTAATATATGCTGATTCAGAATGCATTTTTGAAAACATTCAAACGTGTATTCTAGGGAGATCGAACGGTTATTATTCGACCGGTTTTAACCGATTATTTTAGCTTTGCCCAAGTCGGGTATTTTAAAATGCCCATTTTTCGAATATCGAATAAACCGGTTATTTTGGTATAATAAACCGGTTATTTGAGTAATGTGTAATTTATATACATTTTCCTTACTCTTGTTGTAGATGTACCCGTAATTTACGTATTTTCTAATTGAATATTGGCCAAACTTAAACTTTTTATGAAAAATGTCAAAACAAAATGTAACAAAGTTCAAAAAACATTACGAACACTCTTAATACAAATCGCTTATAAAAGCGTGTGTTCTTGTAGAAAAAAAACCAAAAACTATTCAAAATACTACAAAAACGTGTGCAGTTAAAAAGTAAATAGTAATTTGTGCAAGAGTATTCTAAATATTAAATATATTTTTATATAAAGGTTATAAATAGATCTTTTCTTGAGTGATAAGTGCCATGTCTCGACTTATTAATCACCTTTAATTAGTATACATGCTGGACATTATTGTGATCTAAATGAATCTTAACTCGAAGTAGTTCTAAGGAGACGACAAATAATACTTTATCAAAATACGCTGCCAAAAATGAATCATTGGGTGAATTATTAGCCCGTTGTGTTGCCGAGGACGAAATGCCCGTTAGGGCCATTTGTTTAGTAAGATTTCTTTTATTGGCTTTATTTCGAATTTCTTCTAAAATTTCCTTTCCAATATCTAATGATTTATTCCTTCATATATTCATCCCCGTTTTAAATAAGGGTTTTAAATGTGAAAATACAGCCGAAAATATGGATCCAATACCACGACCTTATTGTAAAATTCTTGGTGCGTGATATATTTCACCAATATTTTGTATATTTTCTCCAGACTGATTATTATAATAACTTGTATAAATCGCATCCATGGTTGTAATAAAAATGATTTATTTTGTTTTGTTACGCAACTATTTTATATACATTTTTTTAAAGTGTAGAGTACAATAAACAGGAACTAATTTATTAAAGTTTATCTCTTCTCCTTCATCATTTCGAATCATCATAGAAATAACATTTATATTATAGGCTTCAAGAGGAAAATATTCAATTCTATTGAAATGTATATAGGTTTTTAATGTTGTTGCTGAACAAATTTTTAAACATTTCATTTTTTTACTACCAACATGTCGAGGTTTTATTATATCAGTATAAAAAAATATGTTTTCATTTATATCAGACGATTCAAATTTATTGATAAGCTGATTTATGTTGTCAGAGAATTTGTTCAAAGATTTTTCGAATATATAATTTGTTGACGATAATATGGGATCTTTTTCATAAGTTGCTGTAGATTCTGGACATTTTGTTCTACATATGTTTGAACTTTTTATATTTACGTTACGAGTATCTTTTTGTTTTGTAGATATATTAGATTGGGGTTTAACAATGTTTAATGTATTTAAAAGTTTTGAAGTTTTATTAATATTTTTTAGTTTTAGCTCGTCGGATGCTTCCATTAGTTCTTTAAATTTTGTTTTAATTTCATCATATTCATTATTAGAGTAAATTTTCAATGTTTTTACAGATTGATTATTAAAATTTGAAATGTTGCGTTTTTAACGTTTAAGTATATTTTGATTCATATTTAGTTCTTTATTCGTTATCGAAAAGGATATGATCTGATAATCCGACTTCCCACTGGTCACTCATGCTAAGAAATTGCTTTAATAAATTTGTGAAAGTACTTGAAGTGTTTTTTTAAAAATTTTTTATAAATTTACTGAATCGTTACTTAATAAAGTAACATAAATACTATTATCCTCTGTGCTTGATGACATATTTATTAGAAATGTTAAATATTATAAGTTGTGTATTATACATATATGAAAAATTTAGTTTATTAACTAAAATCTGTTTGATTAATCAATGAATTATATTCTTTTCCGAAACCCAACCATTTTACAAATAGTTTTTCACCTCTACGTTTTAAGACTTTTTCAACTAAAAAGATGTTAGGAACTTTAGTTTTAATAACTCCTCTTGATAAAATCCACCTTTAATTAAACTTCCATTAAAATATTTTAGCTGGTAGGTGACAGGGTTTGTTGCATTAATTTTATTTACTTTAAAAACTTCTGTAGACCAATTTGGTGTATATCCCTTTTCAAAAACATTTTTATATTTGCTTATGCGAAAAAAATCGTTAATATAAAATTTTCCATTTTTAAAAACTTTTAAATTATTATATACTGTTCTTAAATTTTTTTTCATTTCGCTTGTTTACTGAAATAGGTTTCATCTTTATACTTCGATGATAAAATGAATTATATTCTTTCAACAGTTTATCTAATACATCTATCCAATTATAATTTCCTTGCGTACTAAATTGTTTCCACATTTTATTTTTTAAAGTTCTCTTAAATCGTTCAATAGGTATGATAATGATTAATATTTAGCTCTTTCATAAGAGTTTTGAAATATGTGTTATAAAATTCTTTTCCTTGGTCTGAATGTAGGTTTTTAGGAGCTTTGTTACTGTTTAACTTCATAATGCTTTTAAATGATTTTGAAACCTCAAATCCTGTTTTAGTTTTTAATGGCAGAGCGTAGGCATATTTTGAGAAAACATCTATTACAGTAAGCATATACTTGAAACCTTTATTAAATTTTGCATATGGTATCATCTCCACCAAGTCTATTTGCCAAGTATCTAAAATTCCCTTTTGAATAAACCTACGTTGCTTAAAGTTTTTTCTAGCTTGACTATGAATTTCGTCAATAAGATATTCTTCGTTTTTAATTCATTAACAAATGGTTTTTAAGAGCGCAAACATGTTTCATCAGTTTATATATCCATTTACAATGATGGTTTGTGGTCCCTCAGACTGTGGAAAATCTACTTTTATTAAAAATTTAATTAAAAATCAAAACTTAATATCTAAAGATATAGACCGAATCATATGGTGTTATTCTGAAAAAAATTCACTTCCAAATATAGAAAATATAGAGTTTGTTAAAGGAATTCCAGAGACTTTTAATACGAATGACGAAGAATCTACTTTAATAATATTGGATTATTTAATGCTTGAATCATCAAATAAGAAAGTTTGTGAACTATTTACAAAAGGATCTCATCATAGAAACTTAAGGGTAATTTTAGTTACACAAAATATTTTACATAAAGGGACTTATTCGAGAGATATTTCATTAAACTCCAAATATATAGTTATGTTTAAAAATCCAAGAGATAAGACACAATTCCAACATTTAGCTCGTCAAGTTTATCCAGAAAACTCAAAATCTTTAGTAGATGTATATAATCATTGTATACAGCAGGCTCATGGTTATTTAATAGTTGATCTTACTCAAGAAATACCTAACGCGTTAAGATTTAGATCAAATATTTTTAATACAGATTACTATATATATGCAAATATAAACAATAACTTCAAATCTGAAGTTACTGAAGGAGAACAAACATATTTCTATGTTCTTAAAAAAGTGGATCACAAACTACGAAATGCAATTTTGAAAAAAGTTGACAATGTTGTTATCAAAACTTTAAATGACATTATTTTAAATATTATAAACAGAAATCATAAAATAAACAAAAATGTGTTTGAAAATCTAAAACCATATAAAAATACTTTGAGGAAAGTTTGCTCATCACAAACCTCTAAGCGTCAAAAGAGGAAACATCTTATTCAAAAGGGAGGATTTTTACCCATTACACTGTGCAAGAAATTGACACTTTTTTCGTGACAAGCTGGGCACCTGGCATTTTAACATAATTCGGGTACGCTGAATCCAGTGGTGCCCGCCGTTTTTTAAGATTGGCTCTGGGTTTCGAGATATATCGTTATTTCGAAAATGGAGGAGGTTGCACAACATATGTTCGTGTAACTCAAAAACGCTTTAGCTAATTGAAAAAACTTACAAAATCGAAACTCCGCAATAAAATTTCCTTTAAGAAAAGTAAAACTTCTTTCTAATATCCGCAGTCGTTTTAGAAACATAATTTTTTTTGGAAAAAAAATAATTATTTTAACAAAATTTCGAAATTTTTGTTTTTTAAAAATTCATAAAAAATTGGAAACTACAGATATGCTTCTAATTTTTTGTAGACGTATAAAAAAATTCCAAACAAAACAACTTTTGATTTTATTCACAAAAGTCGACAAATTTTAATTAATTTAAGAATTTCATAAAACGCAATATTTTTATGGGAGCACCCCTAATGGATGGTGATAAAGGGAAAGTATAATTTGAGAAAATGTTAAGAACAAAAAACTAATGGAGGTCAGCCATACATTTTAGCCCCCTAGGGGCGACTCCTGAGCATTTATGGGACTTTTTCTTCAATATATTTCTAGTCTGCATTGAACATTTTGTATGGAAGCCCCTTTAAGGAATGGTGATAGCGGGTGGGTATGTTAGAAATAAATGATTAAGATGAAAAATAAAGTGGGGTTGGTCATACATTCGACTCATCTAGGGGAATCCTAGGCGCTGCAGGGGCCAAATTTAAGAATTTCATTAAACGGCCATATTTGTATGGGAGCCCCCTAAGGGGTGGAGATATATGGCAACTATGTTTTAAGAAAATTTTAAGAACAAAAAACATAAGTGGTCGGTCATACATTTTATTTCCCTAGGAGTGAATCCTAGGCCTTAGAAACAAATGATGGGAATGAAAAATAAAGTTGCGCTGGTCATACATTTGGTCCGTCTAGGGGTATCTCACGCGCTGCAGGTGCAAAATTTAAGGCTAGGACTCTACGCGTATAAAAAACAAAGTTCCAAACAAAATAAGCTAGAAGTGATTAAAGTCTGTCTTCAACTTTTGATTTTTTCAGAAAAGATGAAATTTTTTTATTTTTTATAATAACCAAACTTAAAAATCTTAAAACATTTATTTTTGTTGTTAACTAGTTAAAGTTAAAGTTTTTAATTAGAAATTTATTCTTCTTCCTCCTGCAGATTCCAACAAATATCCCCTTATAGCGAATCAAGTTGTTTGCCGCTATACCAGTGTTCGAGCCTGGCTGTTACTTGGTGAAATCTCTCGCCATGTTCATCAGACTCGGCTGGTGATTGTTCATTAAATTTTTAGGCATGGTAATGCAAAAAATGTTTTTCAATGACATTCTTACGTTTAAGTTTTTAAATGCGGTTTGCATATTTTTGATTAAAATTCGCCAATTTTCAGCCCGCTGATTTCCTAATACATTTTCTATTACAGATTTCACACAATTCCAGGCCAATATCTCGATATCATTCAATAAAAGCACAATAAAAGACCGATTTGTGTGGTTTTGTAAGCACAATAAAATACAAAGATGTAAGCATGTATGACTTTATTTCTTAATTCTAAGAATCTTTAAATCGGTAACTGTGGATTTTCAAAAATTCCTACCGTAAAGTGAAAGTATGGTAATAATGCATGCATATTTCTTTGGAATAGCATAAATTTGAATATTTGTTCTTTTGTTTTGTATTGTTAATGGCACAAAAACCGCATTTAAAAAATTTTACGTCAAAATATCATTGAAAATAAATTTTCTGCATTGGCACATTCTTCATATATACATACATAATGTTGAATAAAGAATTTAATAATTAAAAAAAATCCTATGAAATGCTTCATATAAATTATATTCTTCATATATATATTGAAGAAAAAGTCCCATAAATGCCCAGGAGTCGCCCCTAGGGGGATAAAATGTATGAATGACCACCATTATTTTTTTGATCTTAACATTTTCTCAAATTATACTTTCCGTTTATCATCATCCCTTAGGGGGGCGTTTTATGAAATTAATTAAAATTTGTCGACTTTTGTGAATAAAATCAAAAGTTGCTAACAGATTTTAATCATTTATGGCTTGTTTTGTTTGCAGCTTCGTTTTTTATATGTCTGCAAAAAATTAGAAGCCTAGCTGCATATTTTAATTTTTTATGAATTTTTAAAAAACAAAAATTTCGAAATTTTGATAAAAAAATTATTTTTTTTTTTTCAAAAAAAAGTTATGAATTAAGGATATTAGAAAGAAGTTTTACTTTTCTTAAAGGAAATTGCGGAATTTCGGTTTTTAAGTTTTTTCAATTAGCTAAAGGGATAGTGTGCAACCTCCTCGAAATAACGGTATATCTCGAAAACCAGAGCAAATCTTAAAAAACCGCGGGCACCACTGGATTCAGCGTACTCGAATTATGTTAAAACGCTAGGTGCCCAGATTGTCACGAAAAAAGTGTCAATTTCTTGCACAGTGTTATTAATAATTATAATAATAATAGTTTGCTGCTAAGATTTAACTCGATGTTAAAAACCCACTCTAAGTTAATAATTAATTTTTTTTAATATTCTTATTAATATTAAAACAAATTATTTTATTTCGTTAGAAATATAGGCGAAAAGTACACAAAACTTTTTAAAAAAATCCTGTGAAATGCTCCATATAAATTATATTCTTCATATATATTGAAGAAAAAGTCCCATAATTTCCCAGAAGTCGCCCCTAGTGGTATGACCGACCTCAATTTATTTTTTGTCCTTAACATTTTCTCGAGACATACCCCTTATCACCACTTCTTAGGGGGGTTCCCATACAAATATTGCGTTTTATAAAATTCTAAAATTAATTAAAATTTGTCGACTTTTGTGAATAAAATCAAAAGTTGCAAACAGATTTTGGCTTGTTTTGTTTGGAATTTCGTTTTTTATACGTCTGCAAAAAATTAGAAGCATAGCTGTATTTTCCAATTTTTTATGAATTTTTAAAAAACAAAAATTTCGAAATTTTGTTTCTAAAACGACTGCGGATATAAGAAAGAAGTTTTACTTTTCTTAAAGGAAATTTTATTGCGGAGTTTCGATTTTTTAAGTTTTTTCAGCTAAAGCGTTTTTGAGTTACGCGAACATATTTTGTGCAACCTCCTCCATTTTCGAAATAACGGTATATCTCGAAACCCAGAGCGAATCTTAAAAAACGGCGGGCACCACTGGATTCAGCGTACCCGAATTATGTTAAAATGCCAGGTGCCCAGCTTGTCACGAAAAAAAAGTGTCAATTTCTTGCACAGTGTAATGGGTAAAAATCCTCCCTTTTGAATAAGATGTTTCCTCTTTTGACGCTTAGAGGTTTGTGATGAGCAAAGTTTCCTCAAAGTATTTTTATATGGTTTTAGATTTTCAAACACATTTATGTTTATTTTATGATTTCTGTTTATAATATTTAAAATAATGTCATTTAAAGTTTTGATGATAAACTTGACGAGCTAAATGTTGGAATTGTGTCTTATCTCTTGGATTTTTAAACATAACTATATATTTGGAGTTTAATGAAATATCTAAGTCCCTTTATGTAAAATATTTTGTGTAACTAAAATTACCCTTAAGTTTCTATGATGAGATCCTTTTGTAAATAGTTCACAAACTTTCTTATTTGATGATTCAAGCATTAAATAATCCAATATTATTAAAGTAGATTCTTCGTCATTCGTATTAAAAGTCTCTGGAATTCCTTTAACAAACTCTATATTTTCTATATTTGGAAGTGAATTTTTTTCAGAATAACACCATATGATTCGGACTATATCTTTAGATATTAAGTTTTGATTTTTAATTAAATTTTTAATAAAAGTAGATTTTCCACAGTCTGAGGGACCACAAACCATCATTGTAAATGGATATATAAACTGATGAAACATGTTTGCGCTCTTAAAAACCATTTGTTAATGAATTAAAAACGAAGAATATCTTATTGACGAAATTCATAGTCAAGCTAGAAAAAACTTTAAGCAACGTAGGTTTATTCAAAAGGGAATTTTAGATACTTGGCAAATAGACTTGGTGGAGATGATACCATATGCAAAATTTAATAAAGGTTTCAAGTATATGCTTACTGTAATAGATGTTTTCTCAAAATATGCCTACGCTCTGCCATTAAAAACTAAAACAGGATTTGAGGTTTCAAAATCATTTAAAAGCATTATGAAGTTAAACAGTAACAAAGCTCCTAAAAACCTACATTCAGACCAAGGAAAAGAATTTTATAACACATATTTCAAAACTCTTATGAAAGAGCTAAATATTAATCATTATCATACCTATTCAAATTTAAAAGCATCAATAGTTGAACGATTTAAGAGAACTTTAAAAAATAAAATGTGGAAACAATTTAGTACGCAAGGAAATTATAATTGGATAGATGTATTAGATAAACTGTTGAAAGAATATAATTCATTTTATCATCGAAGTATAAAGATGAAACCTATTTCAGTAAACAAGCGAAATGAAAAAAAATTTAAGAACAGTATATAATAATTTAAAAGTTTTTAAAAATGGAAAATTTTATATTAACGATTTTTTTCGCATAAGCAAATATAAAAATGTTTTTGAAAAGGGATATACACCAAATTGGTCTACAGAAGTTTTTAAAGTAAATAAAATTAATGCAACAAACCCTGTCACCTACCAGCTAAAATATTTTAATGGAAGTTTAATTAAAGGTGGATTTTATCAAGAGGAGTTATTAAAACTAAAGTTCCTAACATCTTTTTAGTTGAAAAAGTCTTAAAACGTAGAGGTGAAAAACTATTTGTAAAATGGTTGGGTTTCGGAAAAGAATATAATTCATTGATTAATCAAACAGATTTTAGTTAATAAACTAAATTTTTCATATATGTATAATACACAACTTATAATATTTAACATTTCTAATAAATATGTCATCAAGCACAGAGGATAATAGTATTTATGTTACTTTATTAAGTAACGATTCAGTAAATTTATAAAAAAATTTTAAAAAAACACTTCAAGTACTTTCACAAATTTATTAAAGCAATTTCTTAGCATGAGTGACCAGTGGGAAGTCGGATTATCAGATCATATCCTTTTCGATAACGAATAAAGAACTAAATATGAATCAAAATATACTTAAACGTTAAAAACGCAACATTTCAAATTTTAATAATCAATCTGTAAAAACATTGAAAATTTACTCTAATAATGAATATGATGAAATTAAAACAAAATTTAAAGAACTAATGGAAGCATCCGACGAGCTAAAACTAAAAAATATTAATAAAACTTCAAAACTTTTAAATACATTAAACATTGTTAAACCCCAATCTAATATATCTACAAAACAAAAAGATACTCGTAACGTAAATATAAAAAGTTCAAACATATGTAGAACAAAATGTCCAGAATCTACAGCAACTTATGAAAAAGATCCCATATTATCGTCAACAAATTATATATTCTAAAAATCTTTGAACAAATTCTCTGACAACATAAATCAGCTTATCAATAAATTTGAATCGTCTGATATAAATGAAAACATATTTTTTTATACTGATATAATAAAACCTCGACATGTTGGTAGTAAAAAAATGAAATGTTTAAAAATTTGTTCAGCAACAACATTAAAAACCTATATACATTTCAATAGAATTGAATATTTTCCTCTTGAAGCCTATAATATAAATGTTATTTCCATAATGATTCGAAATGATGAAGGAGAAGAGATAAACTTTAATAAATTAGTTCCTGTTTATTGTACTCTACACTTTAAAAAAAATGTATATAAAATAGTTGCGTAACAAAACAAAATAAATCATTTTTATTACAACCATGGATGCGATTTATACAAGTTACTATAATAATCAGTCTGGAGAAAATATACAAAATATTGGTGAAATATATCACGCATCAAGAATTTTACAATAAGGTCGTGGTATTGGATCCATATTTTCGGCTGTTTTTTCACATTTAAAACCCTTATTTAAAACGGGGATGAATATATTAAGGAATAAATCATTAGATACTGGAAAGGAAATTTTAGAAGAAATTGGAACAAAGCCAATAAAAGAAATCTTACTAAACAAAGGAAAAAAGGTCATACAAAATATAAAAGAAGATACTATTGATAAAATGAAAACAATGCAGAAAGGTAAAGGTCGACGTATAAAACTCAAACGTTTAAAGCAAAAGCAACAGATTAAATCAAAACGTTGTAGAGGAAAGAAATTTAAGGATATTTTTGGGAATTGGAAATGTCAGGATTTATAAAATGTATGAAGAGTGAGTTGGATTTATTTGAATCTCCTCCAGTTCAAACTAGCGTTGTTAAAACCGAAGAAATATGCTACAATCCAATTGCCTCACTAGATAATTCTAGCATAATTGAATTTGTATCACTAGGCAATGGTGAAACATATCGTGATCTTAATAGTATTTATCTTCGACTGGTTATTGAATTAAAAGGAAACGGAGGAGTTGTTAATAACTTACTGCACTCCTTGTTTAGAAGTTGTATTGTGCACCTTAACCATAAAAATATATCACAACCTGACAATAACTATCACTATAGGGCTTATATAGAAAAATTGTTAAATTATGGAAATGATGCTAAATCAACGCATCTTGAATCATGTGGCTGGGCTATTGATATAAATAAAATAAATGCATTAGTTGATAAAGAAAATCCTGGTGTAGACAAGAGAAAAAAACTTCATGTTGATGTATTTAACTAACAAAAATATTTTCTTAATAATGTTGATCTGAAGGTAACATTAAATATGGAAAAACCAGAATTTTACATTTTAGAAGGTGGCGATAAAAATGTTATATTAAAATACATGAAGCTAATTTATATATAAACCATCTTACTATTAATCATAATATTCTAATGGCTCATCATAATGTATTACAATCAAGAAATGCAATTTATCCCTATAAAAGAGTGGAAATAAAAACGTTTACTATACACCCTGGAATTCCCTCATTAAGTTTAGATAACGTTATACTAGGACAGTTACCAAATTTTTTAATTTTTGGAATGGTGCCTAATAAAGCATATACTGGAGAGAAAAAAAAATCCATTTAACTTTCAAAATTTTAATTTACAAAGATTTAATTTGGTTGTAAATGGAGTACAATTTCCTGCACAACCCATTGAACTTAACTACAATAACGGAGGAATAATAAGTACTTGTGGTTATCAAACACTATTTAAAGGAACTGGAATAAGGTTATTTTTAAATAAAAATTGTAAAACTTTTACTTATAGTAGTCTTCGAATTCAGAGAGAAACTTCAATTTTATGTGGCGTTTATTGTTGTGTATTTATTTATTTAAGATGTAAAAACATAAGTTTCAATAAAATTTTAAAATTGTTTGATTATTTTAATTTATATTATAATGATATTTTAGTTGTAAGTTTATGTAACATATTTTTAAGAATTTTTAAGAATATAATAAAAGATAAAAAAAAATAAATACACAATTTTTGTTTTTATATTTGTTCCATATTAAATATAAACTTATAATCATTAATCAAATTTATTACATTCATTTTTCTTAAGTAGAATATCGTGCACCTGCACGAAATAGGACCCTCCTTACAATTTGTATTATGCCATGGGCAGCAATCAAAATGAGGCACGTTTAGTCTTTCATCGACGTCATCTACACCGTAGTCCTCATTTTCCTCCATCATTGTTAAATAATGATATATGCACTCCCTGTGCTCAATCATGAGCACATTTTCGAAGTCTTTTAAGAATGTTTGTAGATATTGTTTAAAATAAGACATTTTTGGTCTTGTTTGTTTGGATTCCTTTTGTTTAATGTTCCTCATTTAAAATTTTTTAGATACAGGTGTGATATATCAGAAGAACTTAAACATCACTATATACATATATATATATATATATATATATATATATATATATTATGTAGCCAAATCTATTTTTAACTACATTATTAGACCTAAAAAAGCTGTAACAATAAAAATGTGTAGCAAATATTCAAGGTTAATTTTTAAACTATAAAATTGCATATGATTGCATTTTTACTCTAACGAATAGTTTTATTGACTCATAATTTAATGCGAAGCAAATATTCAAGGTTAATCTTTAAACTTTAAAAATGAATACGATTGCATGTTTTTACCCTATTGAACGGAAGGTTCTAAAAAGTTCAATAAGCACAGATCATTTTTCAAAATATAATTTGATTAACATTAAATAAATATATTTATAGCAAAATAAAAAAATAAGTGCATAAGTAAATAAATATATGTTTTACGAGGTATTTTCAAAAGATTTTTTAATGGTTTTATTTAATTAAAAATGGAACATCGTAAACTAAGTTGCGAATTTTGTCCGCACATAACTTTTAAAACAAAATTTAATAAGAAAAGGCATTTTATGCGAGTGCATAATTTCAGCCCTTCTAAATCCAAATTCTTTAAAACCCCAAAAGCTGTTAATGATGAAATGCGGGAGGAGAAGGAGCAATACCCTGCAAATATTTGTGAGATGCCTGACTACGTTTAGGAATTTATGGAGGAAGATGATTCCTTTTTATTAGAATTCAAATTTTAAAATGTAAATTATTTTTTAAATAAAAATTAATAAAAAATTTTAAAAAATATCTTGTTTTTGTTTTATTATAACTATCTTTATTGTAAGGATTTCTTTTTCAGAGTTTAGATATAATTTAAATCAAATAATGCTGGTCCATTTGGTAATTGATGCCTCTTGTAAATAATTGTCCAAACTTTTTCATTCATCTGAGTTAAGTATGGATCCTCCTTCTTTAAAAAATTTCATCATTATTAAGTTTCCTTGTAAGTGGCAATTAAGATAATGATGTGGAATATACTCCCTAAGCCTTCTTATATTAATGGTAAACTTTCAAATGGAGTTAATCTCTACACTTATATATGCTGCATATTCCAAAAATATTTCATATTACTCTTTCTTATTTTAAAATACTCAAACAATTTCTTTATACATATTAAAGAACGTCTCAAATTTATCTTCATTTAAGAAAATATAATGTGATCAACTTTATATTACTCTATTTTATAATTAAAAAATACTCAACATTTTTTTAAATTTTGTTTATAGTTAAAATTCCTCTTTATGGAAAAATACTTTGGGAGCAATAAAATTTAAAATTAATTAAAACCAACTTTAAAGTAAAATTTCTATTTAAAAATTCCTCCCTATGGGAGAAAAAAATTCCTCCTTATGGGAAAACATGTTGGGAGCAAATTGAAATTTAAAAATTCCTCCTTATGGGAATCACGTAGGGAGCAAAAATCATATACAGAATCCCCATAAATATACTACTGAAATGTATCCTATATAACTGCATACATATCGTCCGGTGGTTATTGGTATGCTGCTTGGCATAAATCAATTCTATACAATAAGTGTTTCTTCGTTTTAAATCCTTAATCCATTTTATGTATTAAGTGATATCGAGACCTAACAGTGCCTCGTATCCACAATTTTAAACAGAACTGTCGTCTGGCATTGGCAGGACGCAATTTTAAAAATAAGATTAAGATTTTATTTATTATTGTTATTTCATATAATTTATGACCTCAAGAAATACGTTTAAAATCAATAGTTTTATAATACCAAGGACCCTCGATATAGAGCTTGTAGAGGTTCTGCTATTTTTATAAAAGCCCGAATCAAATACTACTTAATGTGTGATCATCGTCTAGATTATCTGCAAGCAACGAACACTTCAGTTAAAGAGCTAAATCAAAACTTAGTACTTCATCTTTATACTCTCCATCTAGATTTTTAATATCATAAAGCCAATATAAATACCACAAATCATAAGGACCCTGTTTCCTTGGCGCTGGCGATTATAACGCTAAACATACCTTCTGGGGGTCACTTATATCACCAAGGGGTCGTATTTTGTTTAATACAATCTCTAAAATGGATTTAAATGTGGTCGCGAGCGGACAACCAACAACCAACAAAGCCAATATAAATACCACAAATCATAAGGACCCTGTTTCCTTGGCGCTGGCGATTATAACGCTAAACGTACCTTCTGGGGGTCACTTATATCACCAAGGGGTCGTATTTTGTTTAATACAATCTCTAAAATGGATTTAAATGTGGTCGCGAGCGGACAACCAACATATTGACCTACTGATCATCAAAAAATTCCAGATGTCATGTAGAAGCGTCCTTAGAACTATCTTCGAATCACACACCTACAATTGTTAATGAATCCAAATAGAATTGTATCTCCACCTGGTTACTTATCGACATCAGCCACACAAATCAAATCAGCCCTTAATCAAAATTGACAATAGCGAGATTAATTAATGTTCAACATTCCAGCATAACACTCAAAAAAACAAAAAACAATGACGTACATACATTTTACAGATTTCGAGGGCCTCTTGACTGAAAAAAGATCCCCCAACTTAAGACTTTAGTAAGAGTGTACACAATGGCTAAGAAAGTTACTGCAGTCTCAGAAAGCGGCTTCCCTGGAAAAATATCTTAAGGAACTTGATGCAACTCCACAATCAGACTACTCTTTATGGCGTGCAGCTAGAAATCTCAATAGACCAGTTATCTCTAAGCCACCATTAAAAAACTCTTATGGAGGTTGGGCAAGAAATGATATTGAAAAACGAAATCTGTTTGTTTATCATCTGAAAAAATTTATTTACCCTTAATATATCTCACGATATAGCAGTCGAGTTACCGCCTGTGAATGTTAGAGCAGCTATTCCCCTAAGATTTGAGTTAGGAGAAATCGAAAAGGCTCTTTATGATTGAAACACCAGAGGGCACCCGGTATTGATAAGATCAGTAATAAAATGCTTTTTGAGCTACCATTATTGTTATTATTTTTAATGCTATTTTGCGCCTTCAATACTACTCTCAAGAATGGAAGGCTTCCTTAGTAACTATGAAACCAAAGCCAGGAAAGGATCACACAAAAGTTGTGTCATACAGGCATATCTATTAGCTTATTATCTAATATTTCAAAGCTATTTGAGAAACTACTAGTATCAAAATTAACGCAGATTTTAAATGAAAATAAATGTTTTCCAGACCATCCATTCGGTTTAGGAAGAAAGCACAGTACAATTGAACAAACTTATTGAATAGTAAATGTCATTAGAGAAGCCTTTGAAGAAAAAAAATATTGCTCATTACTATTCATCAATGTGCCTCAATCTTTTGATAAATTCTGGCATGAAGGATTATTACTGAAATTGCAGGAAAACTTACCAGCAAACATACACAAGCAATTTATTATTAAAGGGGGATTTTTTAAGTTCTCCTCAGCCAATTGAAGCTGGAGTCCCACAGGGCAGCACCCTGGGCCCTCTATTATACTTAATTTATACTTCGGACATGCCAAAAAACAGCTACACCCAATCCTCAACATTTGCGGACGATACAGCTTTTCTAAACGTTCACGAAAACTGTCATGAAGCATCTCGTTACCTACAGGATCATATATTTGAACTGGAAAAGTGGTTAAAACAATGGAGGTTGAAGGTCAACGAGCAAAAATGCTCGTTTACATTGCGTCTGGAAACATGCCCCCCTATTAAAATCAATAATAAAATAATACCTCAACACTCGTATGTAAAATACCTCGGTAGACATATCGATCGGCGTATGACATGGTAATGGCATATAGATGTGTCAAATGATAGCACTTGTAAAAGAATAAACGTCTTATATGTAGTTTCTACTTTTATTGTTTTGGAAAATTAATCCAATATTATAAAATATGTTTGTTAGCGTGTATCTCGTTCCCAAGCTCGTCTATGAATAACCGTTTGTTTTAAAAAACACATGAGACGTCTTCTATGTCGTACGATCAGTGACCGACAAACATAGTTGTTCTTAATCGTTTATTTGAAAGAGTTTCTAACTTGACAGTTAGGCCGCTCCTGATCCTAAGTCGTCCTCGGCTTCATCATTATCATCTAGTTCCGGGGAACCATCACACCACAATACGATTCTGAATCACGTCGATTAGTTTATAGTCGAAAATTAGCTCATTCAGCGTAAAACCCGATGTTGAATTCTTTTGGGAGTTTATTGACCATTGTAGTCCGTACAACGCTACGTCCCTCTTGGATCCTCGGTAGTTGTACGGAGAAACGAAAGGATAGTTTGGTTGACTCGTTCAACCTGTCCGTTTGCCCTGGGAGTACGTCAAGCATTCTTAACGTGTTGGACAGAATTATCATTGCAATACTGTTCAAAAATCTTTGACGTGAAGGCTGTGCCGCGATCAGAAATTATGCGTCTAGGTAGACCAAAATAGCTAGACAGCTCATTTAAATAAGTAATAACTGGAACAGATTTCGTATTTCGTACGGCCTTTATGACGGCATATTTTGTAAAAGCATCAGAAATCACCAGGATGTGGGTATTACCCCGTTTACTATTAACGAACGCTCCCAGATGGTCCACATGTAGTTGGCGGAAAGGTAGTGGTTCCAAATCACTATAATGTAAACATCCTTCGCGCTAACCACCATTCGATTTGTTGTAACAACACTCCACGCACGCTGATATATATTGCTTCATATATTTTCGCATACGATAAAACCAGAAATATTGCTGAATACGCTCAAGACTTTTCTCTAGGCCGTATAACCAGTCTCGGTCCCAGTCGTCACTACCCACTTTCACGTTCATTATGAAACCCGCAGGTTCGGTTTCAACGGCTGGCAAATCGGGTGATCTACCTAAGGCTTCCACGTGAACCTTCCCGATGCACAAACTCGCAATCAAATTCCAATAATTTTAACAGCCACCGTGCAACTTTTGGTTCTAGTTCCTTAGGCGTCTTAGTTCTCGAAATTGCTGCGCAATCTGTTACCACACGAATATGTTTTCCCAGTGCAAGTACAGGCTTACTGCAAAGACTTCCGATTAAGCCATCAAACGCTTTATGCTGCGCTTCGCCCCATTTGAAATCGTTAGAATCATTTTTACGTAAAAGCTCTCACGGAAATTATTGAGTAGTTTTCCACGAATTTCCGAAAGAATCCGGTAAGGAAGGGGAAACGACACAATTCCGTAATATTTGTTGGCACCTTAAAATTTTTAATAACACTGATCTTCTCGACTCCCGGTGTAATACAAGCTCCATTCCCCGTGTGACCCAGATACGATATCTCGCTCGCCAGAAATTAACATTTATCCAAACGCAAGGTAAGCCCACAGTTTGCAAGTATATTCAAGAACTTATCTAGCCGATCTATTCCCTCCTTTACACTTTTGCTAGGGATTACAACGTCGTCGAGGTACGCTAATACTTCACCTGGGTTCAAAAACTCTAAAATACGATTCATAACAGCTTGAAAAACGGCAGGGGAATTTACCAAACCGAATGGCATCCGATTATACTCGTAGTGACCATCAGACGTGACGAAAGCTGTGAACTTTTTAGATTCCTCCTGAATCTCAATTTGATGGTAACCCATTCGCAAATCCAGTGTGGTAAAAAAATGATTACCGGAGAGTTGGGCGAATTGCTCATCCATTACTGGCATAGGGTACGGTGTCTTAACGGTTATCTTATTCAATTATCGGTAATCCACACAAACAAAGTTCCTCATTTTTCTTGTCCACTAGAACAATTCCGGAGGCGTAAGGTGAATCAAATTTACGGATTATGCTATTCTCGAAAAGTTTCTTTATGATATTGGCCACAACAGGACGTTTTGCAAATGGTATCTTATACGGTTTCGTACACACCGGGCCCTCAGTGGTTAATTTTATCTCCATTTGCACTAAATTACACTTGCCCAATTCGTTCATATTTTCAGCGAAACACTGCTTATGCGTGTTCAGGATCATTTTTAACCGCTCGTTTTCATCAGGCGTAAAAATTCCCTGAGACTCTATTGCATTAACATTTTGTAGCCAGCACTTGCCTCCTTCTATAATTGTACGTTTTCCCTTACGGCACAGCAGGTCACGACCAATTAGTACATTTTCAGGTATCATCGCATCTTCAACAACGAAAAGTTCCGTTTTACATGTTGTGTTGTCCATTAAAACGTCTGCAATAATTTTTGAAGTACAAATGTATTCTCCTCTTGCAAAACATTTCAAAATAAGTTCGCACTTCATAGCATCCCCGATTTGAACAGAAAATGTTATTCTCATAAGGCAACGATCACTACCAGAATCAATAAACGCTCCAGTAACAACATTGTTTATATCGACGGCTTTACAAATTCCCTTCATCGACTCTGAACTTTCGTGTGTAATTCTGTTTTCATCTGCAGCTTCACTTTGTCTCGTTTTATGAGAAGTTCCGTGGCAAATTTCACACCGAGGTTTTTTCTGAGGTTCGGGACACTACAGAATTCTGTCCATAGTTTGAACAATTAAAGCATTTAATTTTGCCCATTGGGTTACTAACGACCTTCTTCGCCGGTGCGGTGTTGGCATTGTTTTCAGTCGTATGCACCTTCGTCTTGTTGTTGTTATTCATTGGTGTCATCCTTATGTCATTATAATTGCAATAACTTATTATATCGTTGAGGAGCTAGTTGCAAGATGCATATTCGTTCGATATTTTTCTCTTCAAATTGTGGTCGTTAATACCATTGACAATATGTCTTGCTATGACTGAATCGCCAAGATCTGCTTTTTTCCCAAACGCATACATTCTGTACTAATACTCTCGTGTGCATGACGGATCATGGCTGTCATTTTTCTATGAACATCAGCCGCGTTTTCAATGTGGGGAAAATCTGAAACAAATATATAAGTAAACTGTGGCCAAGACATAAATACCTCCTGTAACGAATCGACCCAATATTTAGCGGGTTCTTCATTTTCTGTTGTACTGCAAATACGACATAACGATCGTCCCATCGATAAGTTCATTTAAGCAGCTCAACCCGTTTAACAAACTGTGTCGAATTAATAGACTCGTCCGCTGATGGATCGAAGTCCGGCAATAGTGAAATAAGCTCCCGTACTTGGCCATATGGATTAAACATTTGTTGATTTTGTTGAAAAACAGGTTGCGTTGATGAACACGGTGTTGACATTATATTAGTCGTGATAGGCTGTAAATTGGTGTTGAACGTACTTTGGTTCACGTTGCGTATAAATTGGTGGTTGATGCATCTGTTGAAACAACCGTTGGTTGGTACTCCAGCTTGAACGAAAGTTGGATTTACATGTTGCGAAAAAGTAGTGCTTAACGGAATACTTTGTGCGTAA
Source organism: Pollenia amentaria (assembly GCA_943735925.1). Taxonomy (NCBI): domain Eukaryota; kingdom Metazoa; phylum Arthropoda; class Insecta; order Diptera; family Polleniidae; genus Pollenia; species Pollenia amentaria. The sequence goes on along the minus strand of OX031007.1, from coordinate 84,389,355 downwards.
GTATTTACTTGATGTTGACGTGGTGCGTTGTAGCACGACGGTATAGTCTTCGCTGCAGACGGAATATTATCCACGTAAACATTCGTTGGCTGTGCGTGGTGTGCGTTGTGGTTCGTCACCGACGGAACATTATAAATGTACCGTGTGCGGTTCGTGTTGTACGTTGTGTTGCGACAAAACAGACGTTGTTTGTGTAATATCTCGAACGTGAGATGTGCTTGACGATATTTGTGGTATGTTATAGAGTGATGAGACAGTGTTCTTTGTCTCCAATTGGCGGTCTTGTGGAATATACATATAACGAGATTTTACTGCTGAGGGGGACGTTACCGCATTTTCGTGTGCCTGCGAACGTTTGGGTGATACCCCCGGTGTCAAGAACGCTTGATATGGCGATGATACATGCACTGGGTCGAATTTGGATGATCTGTATCTTTCGACCAACGAACGCGTGTTGGCCACCTGATTCTCCAGTGTTAGTATTCGTTGTGTTACACCATTAGACAATAGTTCCAGTGATCTTTGAGAATCCAATGCGTTGGAATTTTCAATACGATCAATTAGCTGCTTTTTGTTCCAGAACACGATATTCCCATTTCCCTGCATTTAGCCTGCAGTTTCTTCACGGTTAGTGTGTGTATCTCCATCGTAAAAAATCAAAATAAGACGCGAAACATTCTTATCCCACTTCTGAGATGCCAGAGGATAGCACTTGTAAAATAATAAACGTCTTATATGTAGTTTCTTCTTTTATGGATTTGTAAAATGAATCCAATAATTATAAAATATGTTTGTTAGCGTCTATATCGTTCCCAAGCTCGTCAATGAATGACCGTTTGTTTTAAAAAACACATGAGACGTCTTCTATGCTGTACGTTCAGTGACCGACAAACAGAGTTGTTTTTAATCGTTTATTCGACGGGGTGTTCCTAACTTGACAGATGCAAAATTAACTCAAATGAAACTAAAAGCAATTCAAATTAATTGGCTAATCGGAAGAAATTCTGTTCTTAGTCTCGATTGCAAACTTCTACTTTACAACTCTATCTTAAAGCCAATCTTGTGCTATGGTATTCAGTTATGGGGCAATGCCTCTGCTTCTAATATCGAAAAATAAACTTCTTCGAATAATCACAGCTGCTCCCTGGTATGTCAAAAACTCAAATATTCACAATGATCTCAATGTGCCATTAGTCAAAACTACGATAACGAAATAGGCAGTAAAAAATTTAAAAAGGCTGGAACTACATCCAAATCCACTAGCTCGAAATATTAGGATAAGATTTGATTAATTATTGTTAGTTCATATTTAATATATTAAGATTCAATTGAAAAAAAAAAATAAAATATATATAATACTAGATGACCCGTGCGAATATTTCGCACCGTTAGTTGTCATTTTTGTAACATAAAATGAAAATAATTAATAAAAATTTTAGTAACTTCAATACATTTTATTAAAAGTATAAAAATATTAGAAGTCATAATATATATCATACATATTTACATACATGTTTAAATGCTTTTATAATACTTCTTTGAATACAATGTTAGAGGTAATGACATGATCATCGCTAACTTTTTGCCCGTACGAATCCTTAATACAAACAAAAATATCTTTAAACGTACGCAATTATATATAACTGACTTAGTAATAAACGGCATTATAGTAAATAGCGGTATTGCCAGAATGGATTTTAATACATACTATATTATGTAGAACTGCATTACTATTAAGCGACCCTGTATTACCACACTTGAACAAAAACATATAATCATAATGACAACAGTATTATCATGCAGTTCTATATAAAATATAATTTTTATCAATGAAAATATAAATTTTTCAATTTCTATTTATTTTTCGTCATTAGTGTTAGAAATAAGCTTTAAAATGAGATATCATTCATTAAATTTGATGCGGTGGTATGGGAGATATTTGCAACCGACAAAAAAGTGCTTTAGAAATAATATATACGATATGAAGATTCAAGAAATAAATACGAAACGAAAAAAATATCCACAATTTAAGAGGTCGGCACTTTTTGTGTTATGAAGCAAATGAACAATGTAAAAGTAAAATGATGTATTAATATTTGTAATGGTTATGCTGCACGTTAGAATGGTTCGGTCCCCATACAAAAAAAAAAAAAAAAGAAGTTGAGCCAGTCACCTCCTATGATCAAAGAATTGTTAAAAAGGATTCCAGAACAAATTTTTTTAATATCTTGGAATTTAGGGTTTTTTAGTTTGTTCAATAAACTTAACCGTCTTTGAGTTACGCGAACATATGTTGTAAAACCTCCTCCATTTCCGAAATAATGGTATAACGGTTGCATCACTGGATTCAGCCAGGTGCCCGACTTGTCTTTTTTTTCAATTAGCACAGTTTTCAATTAATTGTGTTTTCTGAATTTAATATTTTTAATTAATAGCATTAAAAATTAAAAAGTTTAATGTATGTATGTATTTCCCATAATAAAAATGCCGGGGGTCACCTGATACCTGATTCCAGCAACTGTGTTAATTTCTTCCTGCCAGCAACTAAGTGTTAAGAAAAATTCTGGAGATAATTGATATTGCAGTACTGTTCGCGACTTTTTATTTTAGCAAATATATAGCCCAGGCTTCTATCGTCTGTGACCTTGCTTGCGGATTTTCAAAAACTACATTATCATTATATATTATTGAAACGTAATTTTTTTTAATATATTGGTATATATACATATATGGTATTGGAATTATTTCAATAGGAGAATTTTGGTATTGCACCAGTTGGTCATCCGTATTGCCGTCAAAATTTATTTAACTTTTTGGAACACGAAACTCTTTAATCTTTGCGGGTGGGTCTTCCCTGACAGTTCTCATAATTTGATAACCCTGATATCGAACTGCAGGATCGGGATCCGTTATCATTGCCAGTAGTTTATTTTCTGGATGTAAATAGTAACTATTATGTTCAATGGTCGGGCGAACAAATTCTTAAATATACAATTGTAATTGTCGAATCCAAAGTACATACTTAAAAACATGATGGCTTCCGTGTATGGAGTAGGGTTGGCTCGTTACTAGAAACCAGAAAGGTGCAGAAACTTTAATGATGAATGTCACTAAATAGCGCAAAGTATATGATGGGTGACTCTTGGATACATAAAGCCGAAGAAGCCTTGATGGCGTTGTCAACCATCGTGCTGTACTTACAGGTCCGGGATTCTGGCTGGCTAAACTATAATCGCAGAAACCATTGTTAATGGCTAGAACCATGCGGAAAAAGTAGAGCTGATCATCGCGGATGTTCCAGTCGCCTAGTCTGAAAATCGTTAACGACCTAAAAAAACCTGATTAATTTGAATGTTGTGATAATGATATAAACTAACACGATATACATAGGTTACAGTTCAAAAAAAAACTTTTTTACAATTCTAGAAATCCATTTACATATATAAAGTTTCATTCTGAATAATGCAATTTTCTTTGTCTTGTATGTTGAACTACCTGTTTTAATGTAATATGTATGTGTAAAAGAAAAATTAGGCGTACTATTTAGGCGTGGGATAAAAAAAACATTAAAACCCAGACGTACTAACTATAAGGGCTTCCCTGCAACGTGCAAAAAATTGGACATTATGGGGAAGGATCCCAAATGTCATAAGTGGCGCCAAGAATTCGATGTCGGTTTAAAAAGTCACCGAAGACAAAATTTAAAGCATAGAAGTGAGTATAATAAAAGCTAGAAGTACATAATTTTAGAAGGGCTTTCTTGTCACGTGCAAAATATTGGACATTAGGGGTGTATGATCCGAGATGGCATTAGTGGCGCCCAGAATCTGATGTCGGATTAAAAAGTACCCACAGGCAAAAATTAAGCCATATACCAGCCGTATATGTATAACGATATGCAAGATGTAATGATCGGCGCGCAGTATACAAAAAACTAAAAAGGGTGGCAAAATATTAAAAAAACAATTTCTTGAATCCTTTTCAACTAAGCTTTAATCCTAGGGGAAGACTGGCGCAACTTTTTTCGAACCACCTTACTGCACGTTCTATTTAAGGAATTTAGATCAAAATATTTTATTTTGTTTTTTCATACAGAAGACTAATTTTTATACCTTAATTTAAAAGAAGAGTTTCTTTGTATTATAAATATTTTCTTTATACATATTTCATATTTCTTTACTTTGCCTGAAATATCAGAAAAAGCTTTGTAAAAATGTTAGTATTTTAATAACACTGGTCGGCAAAAAACAAAAAAAAGGCGGGGGAGAGAAACCTTCATTATGCGATTTTAATTGACTTTAACGTGCTGAATCCAAATCTGTTCAAACTTTGATTCAATCACGTTTAATTATCATTTTGTTTACTGATTTTCATGATTTGAAGGCTTATTTTATTCGAATTATTCTGATAAATGTTAAAAATGTAAAATTGTTGTCCTTATAATTTTTTTTTATTGAATTTATTAAAACAAATTTCTGAATGCGTGGCGATAATTTTGACTATAAGAAAAATATTATATAGATGACTCAAAGGAAATTTTATTCCTAATCATTTTGTAAATGAGCACAATCTCACAAATCGTTTTTAAGTTATGATTAGCATAATAGCCTTATTTCGGGCGAAATGTTAGTCTAGCCCATAAAAAAAGTAGACATGATTGAAAAGACTAAAAACTTATTTGAATTTAGCACTTTAAAATCTTTATACAGGGCCAGCTCGCTAATCCGAAGGTGGTTAACCCGAATTATTTAGTAAGCCGAATTGAATTTATGACGTATTACATACTCTATAGTCCGCATTGATTGCAAGCTCGCTTTACCGAATTTTTATTTTTCTACTTTTTATACCCTTCGCCGAAGGTTAAAGGGCATATATTACTTCATAAATCCGTTTGTAATTTCTACAATATTTATCTAAGACTCTATAAAGTATATATATACTGGCTTCTTATGAGAAGCAAAGCTCAAATCCGGCTGTCTATCTGTCGGTCCGCCTGTTGAAATTAACTCAGACTTTTTGAAAGAAAACTTTCATAGTGTAAAGCCAGACTAAAGACTGTAAAATGGATGTAATAAAACAGTACTAACTGATCAAATATAACTCTTAAAAATATTCCTTGTGCTAAAAAAAATCGTACTTTATATGATGATCAGCTAAGAAAGAAAATTACTGCCAATCAAATAAATGAAAGTGTTTCTAAGAATCTAAAATAAAATGTGAAATTATATTAAAACGTTTGTAAATTTGTACAAAATTTGTCGTTTGAAAAATCGTCAAATTTACCATTTTTGTACACAAAAACCGTCAAATCTGACAGCCGTGGATTGAATATGGATAAATTAGGTATTTCGCGATTGAATAATCGTACTTAAATCAATATTTCTGTACTTGATTCAAGAAACTCCGTACTCACTGTGCTATTGATACCGCTTCGGATTGATTTGCTTACGGATGGGTTGAATTTTCTTTTTAGTGTATGTTAAAAACAAACATAATATTTAAAAAAAACATTTTTAATATTCGAATTTATTCTATGAGTTAAATTTCAGTTATGTATTTTATAAAGCTTTTTGTAATAGTTCTATTCCTTAAATTTTTAGAAATGACTTTATACACTACCAGACTTTTATATTGTATCTTCTTGTTAAATTTTACCTTAGCTTCCCGTTGGATAGCAATGAAGTATATATTGTATGTACAGAAAAATTTACAATTATTAGACACCAGCAGAATGTAATGCATTTTCTGGCCCGCTACGGACAGAATAGAACTATTACAAAAAGCTTTATAAAATACATAACTCAAATTTAACTCATGGAATAAATTCGAAAAATAAAAATGTTGAATATAATAAAGTTGCTTATAAAAAAGAGATAATTCCCAATATTTATTTAAAAAAAACTTTAATTTTGTCATTCTTGATTAATAAAAATAAAAAAAAATTTCTTTTGGAATCCTGGCTTGTGATTTATTTTCGAACAAAGTATAATACAAAATTACAGCACATTCAGTAATCCGAATATCTCGTTAATCAGAATCAGGTTCTGCAATCATTAATTGGGATTAGCGAGCTGACACTGTATTTCATATATTGTTATTTAAAACAATTTTTTTTGCCAACCATTTTATAAAAAAAACTAGACATGATAGAAAAGACTAAAATCGGATTTGAATTTTGCGCACGACGCTTTTTGATCAGAAATAGTTCACAACCCTGGCTGCTATGTCTTATGCTAGGAACACAACTGGGACGAACGACGAATTTCGCCCAACACGATGAATTTTTCGGTAAAAATTCGCTGAGTAAATTCGTCGTATGAAGCACAATAAAGACGAATAACAAGCAGCTTTTGTACATAATTGAGAGAGTTGATTGCTGTTTGTGCAATGAGAGAGAAATAGTATGACCATACTAAAAAAAAATAATGCTTAAAAATTAAAACATAATCAAAAACACAACTAAAAACTATTTTTATAGCAAAATACTTTGTATATTTATTTTAAATGTTATACAATAAAAAAAAAACAATTATTAAAGTAAAGAGTAACTTTATTTACTAAAATACTTCTAAACTAAAACCAAATATGGTCACCTAGTACTGATTTGTTCGTCGAACGCCCGCGTATGAAATATAAATAAATCTATTGCAAAGACGCCGCGTATGACGAATTTCGCCGCCAAAAATTCGTCGTTCGTCCCAGTTGTGTTCCTAGCATTACGCTGCCTTTACACATGCAAGTAGTGGCATGCCAGTGTTGTATACATAGCTGCCAGATGAAATGTGTTGGAAATCGGCAAACTTTGCAAGATCAAATCGTCAAATTGACTTACTTAAATCGTCACTGTAAACCAACACAAACTTTTGTTATTTTTTTTAAAATTGTTTAGCTATTTTCCGTTTATTTTCTTTGTGATAAAAAAAGTCATACATATGTATTTCTTGTCTCAAAAAATAGTTAAATAGTTGTCTTATATTCTATAGGATGTCATATAACAGAATTTGCTACAAAAGTTTAAGAATCTAATATTAGAGACGTGATTCAAATAAGATCTTTAATTATTCATAAAAGAGTACGAAAATTGGCTGCCACATGAACTGAGAGATATCTCAAGTGTAAACTATTATATTTGTTATATGAACTGCTTACACGGGATAGTGAGTGTCAACTAATTAAACGAAAGTATCCAAGAAGTTGTAAATAAGTTTTTTTTTAATTCCTACGCTAATCCCGCGAAGCTCTGCGCTTGTCTGCAGGAGACCAGAGTAATAGACCAGCTCACTACCAGCTAGCCTACCGGGGCACCCGTATTGTAAATTAGTACAAAATTCGTCATTTGACAAATCGTCAAATTTAGGGTATTAATCGCCAAATCGTTAATGGGCCATTTTTGGACCCCAAAATCGTCAAAATGGCAATAAATCGTCAAATCTGGCAGCTGTGGTTGTATGCATATTATCAAAGAAAAATTTTTTCAAATAGTCGAAAGTTATTTACTTTTCTGTTTCTCAAATTAAAAAAGTACCAGAAAACAAAATAGAGTTACCGAGTTAATCGTATATTATCATTATTTTAACAATATTAATGCTCTATAATTAACAAACTTGATTTTATTAGTGCGTGTTTCAAAAACTTAATCACAATAATACATTTAACATGTTAAAACTTTAATTACAATTTGACAATAATCCAGTTAATTTGCAATATATTTTCAACAGGGTAACATTGTTTATCGTTTTGACATTTAATGGCATGCATGTGCCAAATTTCTACTCGCATAATAATTTGGGCCACTGGAGCTGCCATTGCAAAAAATGTGAGTGTATTAGTTAAAAATGTTGAGTGTGTTGAGTTTTTCGAACTAGCAGTGGCATGTGTAAATGCTAAGATATTTCGATAAATTTGAGTTATACATGCTATGTTCAGTCAGCACTTTAATTGTGCAATTTGGCTATTGTGTCAAATTGAATGCTGCCTAAATTCTCGACCATTGTGTCAGAAATTCGAAGGAGACGTCGACCCTTTAACACCAGCACATTTTTTTAATACTAAGTCAATTTCGGACGAAAACTTAATTGACGTAAATGTTAGTTGTTTAGGCAGATTGCAACATATACAAAGACCAGTTCAACAATTCTGGTCTAAGTGGTCATGGGAGTACCTAACCCAACTTCATCAACGGCCAAAGTGGCGTCAGAAAAGTAAAAATCTTCGTTCTTATTAAGGATGAAAATCTTCCCTCTTCACAATGGCTTATTGGAAGAATAACCTGCACATATCCCGGTAAGGATAACATGGTCAGAGTGGTATCATTGAAGAAAACAAGGGGTATACTCAAACGTCCAATCTCAAAGATTGCCCCCTACTTAAAGATGGTTGAAAGGAGTCCTTTTAAGACAGGTCAATATGTTGATGACCGCTCTCAGTATTTGCAGTTAATTTAGTAATCAATTTCCAATTTTATAATTCTTTATTTTGATATCCGTATTTTATTTATTTTTTCTAAAGTTCATACTTGATAATGCAACATGTAAATTATTAATGTAACGATGGTAACGCTGAAATATGAGGTAGAAGAATAAAGACAGTACTTGAACAGACATACGAAGAAGAACATTGTTATTTCTACAACCGTGTATGATTCAAGCGAGAAAATAAATATTTAATTAAATTTAAACAAACCACCAGAGTTTTAATTCGTATACAGTCCACTTAAGATCGAACAATATGCTTACAAAAACTGAAGCATAAAGTCATTTTAAGCATTCAATACTTTCTATTCACACTTTTTTTTGAGTCAACGCTGGAAAAACTAGATTCTACTAGTCAGTATAAAGTACTAGCTTTAACTAAAATTTTTATTCACCTCAAAGCTAGCTTAATTTTTAAAATTTCAAGTATTAGCTATAGCTACCGTTTTATTCACGCGGCCCATTATAATTAAGATTATAATGTAAATATAATGTGAGAAAAATATTTGTATTGATAATACTTTAAATGCCTTTCTGTTAATTTTTACCATGTTTGGGAAATATTTTAGTTAATATTATAATGCTAATATTATTTTGTTTGAAACATATTTGTATTGATAAAATTTAGTTTTTGTAAACTTAAGGGATAAACTAAAGTCCTTTGTGTTCAAGATAAACTTGTTTTTCCGCACTGTACTTTTTTATGCTAATGATTATGATTTGAGCTAGCCCCATATTAGCTTATCTCATAACTTGCGCACATCTTTCTTGGTACATAAAATTTATCTCATGTTAGAAACATATAAACAATTTCGATTAAATGCATTTTAAAATATATTTTTGCATCTCAACTTGTTAACGTATGTACAAATCAGCAGGAATTTTGTATAAATTAAATTAAATTAAATTAAATTTAAATTTTCATAGAATTTTGTAGAAATATAAAACAAAATTGAAAAAATCACTATATTTATTGTATTTTATGGATTGTTATGGCATTCTATGGTATTTTATGGGTTGTAATGGAATGGAATTTAATGATATGGAATTGTATGGTATGGTATTGTAGTATATTGTGTGGTATGGCTAGGTATGGTATGGTATTGTATGGTTTCTATTGTATTTTATAGATTGTTATAGTATTTTATGGATTGTTATGGTATTCTATGACATGTTATGGGTTGTTATGGCATGGAGTTGAATGGTATGGAATCACATGGTATGGTGTTGTAATATATTGTGTGGTATGGGTATTGTATGATATTCTATTGCATTTTATGATAATCTATGGTATTGTATGGGTTGATATGGTATTGTATGATATTTTATAGTATTCTATGGTATTTTATGATATTGTATGTGCTGATATGGTATTTTATGATAATCTATGGTGTTGTATGGGTTGATATGATATTCTATGGTATTTAATGACTTGTTATGATATAGAATTGAATAGTATGGAATTGAATAGTATGATATGATATTGAATTGTATCGTGTGACATAGTATGATATGGTATTGTAATGTATTGAATGGTATTGTATAGTATGATATAATATTTTATGGGTTGGTATGGTATGACATGATATGGGTATGGTATGATATTGTAAATAATCTATGGTATTTTCTGGGTTTGTTTTGATATAGACTTGTATGGTATTTTAGGATAACCTATGGTATTGTATGGGTTGATATGGTATTGCATGGTATTATGTGTTATTTTATGATAATCTATGGTATTTTGTGGGTTGATATGGTATTGTATGGTATTTTATGGGTTGTTATGGCATGGAATCGAATGGTATGGAATTGTATGGTACAATATGGTATGGTATTGTAATATATTGTGTGGTATAGGTTCTTATGGTATGGTATTGTATGGTATTCTATATTTTATGGATTGTTATAGTGTTCTATGGTATGTTATGGTATTCTATGACATTTTATGGGTTGTTATGGCATGGAATTGAATGGTATGGAATTGTATGGTATGATATGGTTGTTATAGGATTATGTTCTTAATCCTCAATGGCAACTCTACATATTTGGTATTCGGTATTGAGTACTTTGTATTTGCTACTTTGTAGTTTATAATAAATATATCATTATACATACAGACACAGAAGAAAACACAAGTCTTTTTAAACAATGTTGTCAGGTGTTTGCAAATTAAGTTAAATTTGTAAAACAGGAAAATATATAAAAATTTAAAATAAAAAATTTTAATTAACACTATTAAAAATCAAAGAAAATACGACGGTGCGAAAAAAAACCCAAAATGGAGACAAAAGATCAGCGATTTTTGGAAGTCACAATGGCGGCAACAACGGTAGGCACAGCAGCAGGCACAATGGCGTCTTTTAATCTAAAAGCTTTTAATGTTGCTGAAGAGTGGAAAAACTGGAACAAGCAGTTTCAGATATATTTGCTTGCGACCAATCTAAATGCAGAGCCGGACAAAAGGAAAGTCGCGCTCCTGCTTTATCACATGGGTCCCGCTGCGTTGCAGATTTTTAATTCATTCAATCTTAGCATTGAGGAGGTGAAGTATATTGATTTGGTTGCCAAGTTCGATTCGTATTTCATACAAAAAATAAATTTGGCTATGGAAAGGCACTCATTTTTTTCAAGAAAACAAAAAATAGAGGAAACAATAGTTCAGGATGCCACCACGTTGGAAAATCTAAGCCAGACATGTGCGTTTGGTACTTTAAGAGAAAGCCTCCTTAAAGACATTTTTATATGCGGACTCTCTGACAAATACAAAAACACAAAAGAACGGCTATTAAGTGAAGGTGACATTGAATGGAAAATAGCATTGGAAATAGCTAAGAGCATTGCAATGGCCAAAGAGAATTTGGCAACAATACAAAATGGAGGTTCGGATGAACAAGTTGTTGCGGCTCTAAGGCAGTTTAAGAATAATTATACTCCGGAACACCAACAACAAAGTCAGCACACACCTCGACAGCGTCAACAATTACAACAACTGACAGATTGCAGTAAGTGTGGCCAAAAACACAGATTTAAATGTCCAGCAGAGGGTGTTGTCTGCAATTCTTGCGGTAAAAAAAAACCATTACGCAAGAATGTGTTTTATGAAGACAAACAACAGAAGGAAGCAGAACTACAGATATGTAAATAATCTATGCGAAGACGAAATTTCTGAAGAAGAAGAAGAGGAATGTCTTTTTGTTGGCTCTGTCAAGGATGCTAAGAATAAAGCAAAGGTATGCCCCATAGATGTTCAAATGAAAAATAAATATGTAAATTTCCAAGTGGACACTGGAGCCCAAACCAACCTGATGTCTCTAAGCACCTTTAAAACGCTAGGTATTAAGATGGAAGATAAGGTGTTTTATAATATAGTCACATTTAGAGGCGAAAAGCTACCTGTTATAGGTAAAACATTTGTTGAAATTATATACAAAAATACTATATATAACATTCTTTTTATATAGTCAATATGAATTGTAACAATGTTATAGGTCTAGAATTAGCATCTAATATGAATTTAATAAAAATAGTTAACACAATCGGGTGGTAACATTTTGGAAAAGTATTCTGATATGTTTGATGGATTAGGTCAGCTAAAAGGGAAGTGTCACTTGCAATTAAAAGAAAATAGTCAACCCGTAATAGACCCACCACGTTGCGTACCATTTAGTCTTCAACAACCTTTAAAAAACCAAATAAAAAGAATGAAAGAAATGAATGTCATTACGGAGGTAAGGGAACCTACCGAGTGGGTAAGCTGTTTAGTTTTAGTCACATAGCCTAACGGAAAATTAAGACTGCCTTGATCCAAGGAACCTTAATAGGGCAATAGTAAGACCCAGATTTGATTTTCCAACTATAGATGAGTGCAAATCAAAAATGAGTGGTTCTAAATTTTTTAACTTATTGGATGCACAGTGAGGGTTTTGGATGATACAGCTTGACAAAGAGTCATCTAGGTTATGAACTTTTAACACGCCTTTTGGCAAATATCGGTTTTTGCGTTTACCTTTCGGTATAAGTTCTGCTCCAGAAATTTTTCATTCAGAAATGGTGAAGCTTTTTGGAGATATTCCAGGGCTGGTAATTTACATGGACGATTTCCTGGTTCATGCACCTACTGCTGAAACACATAACAAAATCTTAAGTCAAGTGTTGGAACGTGGCAAAACTGTCGGCATAAAATTTAATAAGTCTAAATCAGAAATTTTTAAAACTGAGGTCAAGTTTATAGGTCATATTTTTAATGAGCATGGGTTAAGACCAGACGAAAAAAGAATAGAATCAATAGTATCTATGCCAATACCTAAAAATAAACAGGACTTACAACGGTTCTTGGGTTTGATTAATTACCTAGGACCATTTATCGATAATATGTCAGCAAAGAATAAACACCTTAGAGATCTTTTAAAAGATAACTCAGTTTGGTGCTGGAACGAAGAACAGCAAAGATAATTTGATAATTTAAAAACGATAATCACAAAGTCACCAGTTTTAACTTATTACGACAATTCCAAGCCTATAACGTTGTCCGTCGACGCTTCGAAATTTGCGGTAGGAGCAGTGATAATGCATGGGAAAAATCCCATAGCATATGCATAGCATATGCTCAAATTGAAAAGGAGCTATTTGCCATATTATATGATTGCACACGTTTTCACCGATATTTATATGGTAGAAATGTCACTGTCGAAACGGACCATAAGCCTCTAGTGCCGTTGTTTAACAAACCTTTACATAGCATACCCATACGCCTTCAGTGGTTCATGTTAAGGTAATTGTCTTATAATATAACAGTCGTGTACAAACCGGGTAAAAATCTGTTCATAGCGGATACTCTGTCAAGAGCGCCGCTTGTGGATAAAGCCCTACCTGATTTCGATAGGGACATTGATTTGCAATGTAATGCATGGTATGTCAAATTCCAATACCAAGCAAAAATTTAGATGAAATAAAGAATGAGATAAAAAATGAGGAAGTTTTTCAAAAACTGATTGATTATATAGAGAATGGTTGGCCCAATAAAGGAATACAAATAGACGCGCGAGTTCGACAGTATCATCCAATTAAAGATGAACAAAACATAGTTAATGGCATAATATTCAAGAACAAACGTATTTTAATTCCACAATCTCTGCCGAAAAAGATGCTAAAATTTCTACATGAAAGACATATGGGAATAAGCGGTTGCCAAAATTTAGCTAGAGCTTCCATATTCTGGCCGAATATCAATAATGATATTTATAATATGGTATCAATTTGTGATATTTGTTTAAAATACAGAAATTCCAACCCAAAACAAGAATTGAAAAATCATGACATAACCAACATACCTTGGTATAAAGTGGGTTGTGATTTATTTGAATTTGGGGGCAAAATGTATTTAGTTGTTGTTGACTACTATTCGAAGTATTTTGAAGTCGAATTCTTTAACTTGAGTTACTCGGCTCGATACGTCATAACGAAATTGAAGTCTATTTTCGCTCGTCATGGTATTCCGGCAGTTATTATATCGGACAATGGACAGCCTTTTAATTCAAAGGAGTTTAGTGAATTTTGTACAGACTGGGAAATTGATAATATAACATCAAGCCCATATTTGTCTCGTTCCAATGGACTTGCGGAAAGATCAATCCAAACAATAAAGAACATTTTAAACAAGTGCAAAGAATCAGGGTCAGATCCGTATATTACGTTGTTGCAATTTCGTACCACAAGTAAGAATGATTTACCAAGCCCCTCAGGGCTGTTGATGAGTAGAAAATTAAGAACAAAAATTCCTATTAGTTCTAATAGTTTAAAACCAAAAGTTACTGATGAGACAGAATTTAAAACAACAGTCGAACTAAAACAAGCTGCATCATCTAAAACATTTAACAGAAACTCAAAATATTTGAAAGAAGTAGAGATAGGTGAAAAAGTATACTTTAAGAAAAATCCGACGTCATTATGGTATCCCGGCAGAGTTTTCAAGAAATGTAGAGAACCTAGATCTTTTTTGATAAATGATGAAAATGGAGTAGAATATAGAAGAAATAGGCAACACATAATGAAGAAATCGGTGAAGCCATTGAATGACGGAAATGAAAGTAAAGATAATGATGAAAATTATTGTTTTTATTCCAATCAGGTATATGATAAAAGTCAACGAAATGTAAGCAATGCAAATACTGAAATAAGCAAGGAAAACGAATGTAGTAACTCAAACAATGAAAATACGAATTCTAACATCAATATTGAAAGAGATTCAAATGTAGATATCGGAAGTTCAAATTATGAAAATAACCAAATATATAGTAGTAGATCTGGTAGACGAATAATTCCACCTAAGAAACTCAATTTGTAAATATTAATATGCACATAATTTATATATACTATAAGTATGCCTGTATTTATATACATCTAGCTTTAAATACCACACAATGTATAAGTTAATGAATACTGTATATCACTTTATAAAGAAGGGAGATGTTATAGGATTATGTTCTTAATCCTCAATTGTAACTCTACATATTTGGTATTCGGTATTGAGTACTTTGTATTTGCTACTTTGTAGCTTGTAATAAATATATCATTATACATACAGACACAGAAGAAAACACAAGTCTTTTTATAACAATGGTATGGTATTGTAATATATTGTGTGGTATGGGTATTGTATGATAATCTATGCTTGTATTGGTTGATATGGTCTCTTTATTGATTTTGTAAAATGTTTCCACTTTTCAATATGATTTAATATTGTGATGGTATAGTAGACTTCAAATTTATACTACAAATTAATTTTTACTAAGTGTTATCAAACCATTAAATAAGCCACGTACTATGGTTATTAAAAAAATGGTCATTTTGTGGTATCATCATATATAAGGTATAAATATACACTGTATGAACTGTATAATAACCAGTGGGTAAAAGTTAAACTAACTAATTGCTTTATTAAAATCATTATTAAGTATTATCATTATAAATTATATTCTTACTTAATTAACCGAGCAATAGTTACTTTAAACCTTTAGTTGTAATGAAATAGATCAGTCTCTGGTGATAACCAAATCTACAACCCTCATACTGATGACTTGCGCACTACCAACTAGCCTACCGAGGCATCAAAACGACAACTAGTTCTATTTATTGTATCTAATAGGGCATTTACATTACATCGAAATCTAGTAGATTTCATTTGAAATTTTCCTCAAAATCTAGTTCGTTTACATTATACTTGTTTGACATTAGCGAGATTTGGTTTTCACAACAAAAACCGCCGACTGAAAGTTTTTTGTGTAACACATACTTACATATAAAAGAATGGGCATTTAAAAATTTGTATTACATTTTCTTTATAATCAACTTCATTTATTTTATCAATATTATTTGTCCTTTGCATTTTTTTTACTATTTAACAAAATTTTTTAATTTTTTTGAACAATTTTAACAAGCAGCTATTATTGTTTTTGTTTTTTTGCTAAAATTTCATTTTTTCCTTGTGCAGGGAAGTAGTTTTTAGTGCTATATGGGGAAAAACATAGTTGCATCAATAAGTACTACTAGATTTCGAATGGATTTCGTCAAAATCTAGTTACGGAGTAGATTTTGTTTTGTACGGGAAATCTAGCCAAAAACAACTAGATTTGACTCAAAATCTCGAAAGTACTAGATTTCGTTGTAGTGTAAATTGGCTATAAACAAAATACTGAGTCAAATTAAAATTTCAAAAATCATTAAGTGTAGGCATAAGACAGATAATAAATTGATCTGAAAATTTTGCCATATTGATATGGAACTGGTTACTATGCAGTCGCTTTCAATCACATGCGTATACAAAATTTTTTCTGTTTACAGAAATCCGATGCAGCGCACTCATAATAGAGTACGCTATTATCCTAAATAAACATTCTAAGCTAAAAAATATATATCCCACGATCAGTTCTATCCCTTAACAATTTGTGGATTGTACATACACATAAAATTCAAAATCCTAAATAAATATTCAAGACGAAAAAATGTTCACACCTTTTACTAAATAAAAAAATTTTTGTTCCACGGTATTTCCCTTTAAGCCTTATATTCGTATTTGATGCACAAGTGATATAATTAACGATGGCTCTCCATGTAAACCTTGTGGGCAAAGTACAGGGTGCAATTTTGGAGATAATTTGATGAAATTTGGTATGAGTTCAAATTGGTACTGAAAATGGGGCGATCCGGTTCATAATTTCACTAGCCCCCATACAAGCTTCTTTCCGGAATACCATTTTTTTTTGCCTACTAACCATCTTATAATGTTGGTATTAAGATTAAAGTCTGTCAAAACGTTTTTTATTGCAATCAATATCACATAAAAAAATGGTACATATTTGACCATAGCTCCCATACAAATGCTTCTCCTGAAAACAGCTTTTAATGCCATAACTTCCTTATAAATGTTAGTATTTACATGAAAATTGGCGATAATAACAATAGCTACTATGTTATGACTAAATGTTGTTCTGGTAAGTCCAAAATTAACCATAGGTCCCATATAAATCCCCATCATATAATATCATATAGATGATTACATATGTGATTACATTCGACACAAATACCTCTTAAATGAATCTTAACATCATAAAATAATTTTGGTTAATCGGATCCATGATTGCCCGTGGTTCCCAAATACAGTACACTAGCAAAAGAAATTTTATATACTGTGGTGTAGGGTATCATATGGTCGGGCTTGACGGACTATACTTTTTTACATGTCTTTATATACATACATTTATAGCCAATCCCACGATATCACACGTTAACGTTCGCATAGAAAATTACATTTAAAACAAAAACAAAACCTTAAAATTTTGTTTTGTTTCAAATGTAATTTTCTATGCGAACGTTAACGTGTGATATCGTGGGATTGGCTATTATTATTCTTTATTATCTTTATTGGTAATGTTGTAGACATATTTCTTGTTTTAAATAACTTTAAAATTTACGGTTTTTTTTCTATTAAATCTTAAACTGACTTAACTTCAAAGAAATTTCATTCCAAGGGCCCTAAATATATTTCTCCTTCCTAAACTTATATTACTTACATTTATAAACTTATATTACGTTTTTAATGTTTTTTAGATGGATACTATTTCTTGTGAAGAAGCATCCGCTCTTCCATCGAGCATACTGGAACGTGTCCATTCTCTTGAACATGAAAATTCTGAGCTAAAAAAACTTATTTCTAATCTACAAGATCTTTGCGCAAACTCGCAAAAACGTATTTCGGCTTTAGAAGTACAAATTAAAAGTCATTGTGCTGTTGTCCAAAATGTAGTTGATAATGATGATGGAGTTGATTTATTTGCTTCTGAAAGCGAAGAGGAGTCTGCAGAAGCTTCTCGTATAAGAGAAGAGCGGCTAGCTGCATACGCCGCAAAAAAGTCAAAGAAACCACTTTTAATAGCTAAGTCAAGTTTGGTGCTTGACGTTAAACCTTGGGATGATGAAACAGATTTAAAAGAAATGGAAGCCGCAATAAGAAAAATTTCAATAGACGGTTTATTGTGGGGAGCTTCCAAGTTTGTCCCTGTAGCATTTGGAATAAGTAAACTAAGCATAAGTTGCGTGGTTGAGGATGATAAAGTTTCAATTGATTGGCTTACAGAAGAAATTGAAAAATATGAAAATTTTGTCCAAAGTGTTGATGTAGCAGCTTTTAATAAAATTTAAAGTTATATGTTATAAAATTATTTTTTTCAGTAAGAAATAAAATACTTTACCCAAATACATAAGTAAAGTTTTATTCAAAGCTTATACTTTTTGATAACAATAAGGACATATATTTATCAGGTATGTGATGAAAATCGATCAATTTCAAAACGATCGTTTATAAAAGGTGTCATGAATTTCGAACGATCTTAAAATCCATTTCTTAATTACATATACATACATACATCCAGTTAAACTAACATTTATAATATAAAATTTAAAGGAATATAGACAGAAAATAAGAAGAACATGTTTTAGAAATAAATTTTTTAAAATACTGAAAACGATATCGATCTTAAAATGTTTTGTTTCGTGGACAGCAAATGGTTTGCCATCAATGCGACATTATTGTTAATGTCCCTTTCGTTTTATAGACCATGTCTAATTTGTGTCTGCTTTCGTTTCCGTCTGGGACTTAGTCATTTATGGCTACATTGGCAGTGTTAGCCAATAGTGGATAGGGTATTATGCATTGTACTGTTGTTTGTAAATCTTAAAATATTGTTTCTAGACCTACCTTTAAGTATACCAATCGACTCAGAATCACTTTCTAACTGGTATCTAATTATGTCCATCCGTCTGGCTGGCTGTCGATGTAAACTTTAATGCCATAACTTCCCTATGAATGTTATTATTTACATAAAAATTGGCGACAATGACTTATGAAAGCTACTATGTCATGTCAAAATATTGTGCTGGTGGGTGAAAAATTAACCATAGGTCCCATATAAACTCCCTTCCTAAAAATACTTAAAGGCAAACAAAGAACATGTATATAAATCTTAAACTCAATAACATAACTTTGTTCTGGCGGATCCATGATTGCTCATGGGTCCCAAAGAGGGTACACTTGCAAAAATCTTTTCGTATATACTGTGGTAAAGGGTATCATATGTATAATATTGCATTCTCTAAGATACTGGCTGTGAAACTTGAAGCCTGAAGTAAACGTCTTTTTAGTAAAATCCATAATGGGAGCTATTTTCCCAAAAACAAGCTCAAATAGACAATACTAATGAGCCATAGAGGGGGTTATATTGCAAAAATACACAAAGAACTTTAAGCATTTTTCCCAACCTTATTTGTCATTTGAATCGTATGATCTTAGGTATTCATTGAAAGTTCTGTGAGATCTCTCAGCACTACCGAGTATCGTATGATGATAATTAGTAAGCAATTGGTAACTTAACACTACTTTTCTTGGCATAAGACAGCCCCGCAAGCGTGTTCACTTGCGTCTGACGTTGTACAGAATTCCGTAGAAAAGGTGGATATGTATTGCAGTATGTGTGGGCTCAAAAGTTTTTTATTTAAGAATTGGAAATCACTCCATAGGGTGGAGGATGCCTTCAGTGGCACCCTGACAAGGGCGTTTGAAATCTCCTGCCCCATTACAAAGGCCAGGAAGAGCTTCCCTCTCTAGTGGAACTCGGAACTTTCGGTTCTAAGAAAAGAAGCCCGTAGGGCTTTCAAAAGTGGTTATGCCAGTAAGTCGGGGCAGGAGTACCGCGAAAAACAGAGGGCATATAAGAAGGCAATAGCAGTGGAAAAGCTTCTGCGAATCAATCGAAAATACCAAGGAATCTGCCAGACTTAGCAGAGTTCTGGCCAAGGGACACTGGAACCCAACGTATGTCAAGAGAGCTTATGATACCTGTCGTAATCATCGGCGGAAACACTTGAAGTTTTACTTGGCACTCACTTCCCTGGTTGCTTGGACGCAACTGTTGGGGAATCAACAAACGATGATTCGTTCTTCGATATCATTCCCGTACAAATCCCCGGGGCCTGATGGCATTTTTCTTAAGATGCTGCAGAGCGCAAGGAAGTATGTCACTTCCTGGTTGAGGATAATGTATAGACTCTGCCTATCCCTCAATTACGTACCGGCTTATTGGAGGAAAGTAAGGGTGGTGTTTATACCTAGAATCGGCAGGAGTAGTCATGAGACTGCAGGGGACTTCCGTCCAATCAGTTTATCATCTTTTCTGCTCAAAACTCTGGGAAGACTTCTGGATTCGCACATAAGGCATCGACTGGAGGGTACATCACGTCTCTCATGCAGTCAACATGCCTATCTTAACTGATTGGACGGAAGTCCCCTGCACTCTCATGACTACTCCTGCCGATTTTAGGTATAAACACCATCCTTACTTTCCTCCAATTAGACGGTACGTAATTGAGGGATAGGCAGCATCTTAGGAAAAATGCCATCAGGCCCCGGGGATTTGTACAGGGCAAAACTTTCGATCGCCCATAGGATTCTTTCCTCTGAAGAATCGTTTGTTGATTCCCCAACAGTTGCATCTAAGCAGCCAGGGAAGTGAGTGCCAAGTAAAATGTCAAGTGTTTCCGCCGATGATTCCGACCAGGTATCATCCGCTCTCTTGACATACGTTGGGTTCGAATGTCCCTTGGCCAGAACTCTGCTAAGTCTGGCAGATTCCTTGGTATTTTCGATTGATGCGCAGAAGTTTTTAAACTGCTATTGCCTTCTTATACGCCCTCTGTTTTTCGCGGTACTCCTGCCACGACTTACTGGCATAACCACTGTTGAAAGCCCTACGGGCTTCTTTTCTTAGAGCCGAGAGTTCCGAGTTCCACCAGGGAGGGAAGCTCTTCCTGGCATTTGTAATGGGGCAGGAGATTTCAAACGCCCTAGTCAGGGTGCCACTGAAGGTATCCTCCTCCCTATCGCGTGCTTTCCAATACTTAAATAAAAAACCTTTGAGCCCACATATACTGCAATACATATCCATCTTTTCTACGGAATTCTGTACAACGACAGACGCAAGTGAACACGCTTGCGGTGCTGTCTTATGCCAAGAAAAGTAGTGTTAACTTACCAATTGCTTATTAATTATCGTCATACGATACTCGGTAGTGCTGAGAGATCTCACAGAACTTTCAATGAGTACCTTAGATCAAACGTTTCAAATGACAAATAAGGTTGGGAAAAATGCTTAAAGTTCTTTGTGTATTGTTGCAATATAACCCCCTCTATGGCTCATGAGTATTGTCCATTTGAGCTTGTTTTTGTGAAAATAGCTCCCATTATGGATTTTACTAAAAAGAAGTTTACTTCAGGCTTCAAGTTTCACAGCCAGCATCTTAGAGAATGCAATATTATACATATGATACCCTTTACCACAGTATATACGAAAAGAGTTTTGCAAATGTACCCTATTTGAGACCCATGAGCAATCATGGATCCGCCAGAACAAAGTTATGTTATTGAGTTTAAGATTTATATACATGTTCTTTGTTTCGAATTTCATTTAGATATATTCATCTATATAATATTTGTTTGCCTTTAAGTATTTTTAGGGAGGGGGTATATGGGACCTATGGTTAATTTTTCACCCACCAGCACAATATTTTGACATGACATAGTAGCTTTCATAAGTCATTGTCGCCAATTTTTATGTAAATAATAACATTCATAGGGAAGTTATGGCATTTAAGTTTACATGGACAGCCAGCCAGACGGATGGACATAATTAGATACCAGTTAGAAAGTGATTCTGAGTCGATTGGTATACTTAAAGGTAGGTCTAGAAACAATATTTTAAGATTTACAAACAACAGTACAAATGCATAATACCCTATCCACTATTGGCTAACACTGCCAATATATCCCTAAATGACTAGGTCCCAGACGGAAACGAAACCAGACACAAATTAGACATGGTCTATAAAACGAAAGGGACATTAACAATAATGTTGCATTGATGGCAAACCATTTGCTGTCCACGAAACAAAACTTTTTAAAATCGATATCGTTTTCAGTATTTTAAAAAATTTATTTCTAAAACATGTTCTTCTTATATCCTATCTATATTCCTTTAAATTTTACATTTTACGGACTCGGAGTGATCCCGAACAAAACGGAACTGGTACTGCTCACAAGAAGGACGAAAATTTTCAGGCTTCCACGGCTGGGGGATTATGAATTTCCCCTGTCGAATCACGCGAAATATCTGGTAATTATCCTGGACTCAAAATTATCATGGAAATTAAATACTCAACACAGGGTCAGGAAGGCTACGGTGGCTTATTATGCCTGCCGTAGGATGTTTGGCACCAGGTGGTGCCTTAATCCTAGACTGGTAAAATGGCTATACACGGCAATAGAACGGCCTATTCTTACATATGGATCTCTGGTATGGTGGACCGCGACGGTCAGGAAATACGTCGTTGACCAGCTACCAGGACAAAGATCAGCCTGTATTGGTATAGCAGGCGCATTACGCACTAGTCCTTCAGAGGCTCTGAATACTATACTGCACCTTATACCAATAGAATTACACCTTATGGCCATATCCGTCAACAGCGCGATTGGGCTCTGCATCGGGATGTTGGAAGGATAGCATGTACGGTCATGCAAAGATCTTACAGAAACAACCTACATCTCTGAGACGACCAACCGACTACATGATACCCCGTACAGACTTTGACAAAAAATTCATGGTCATATTTCCGGGAATGGAGCAGGGGAATTCTGGCCGGGGAATACCGCACGAGGGTGTACACTAGGTTGTCCCAAAAAAATAAAAATTTGGATTTTCTCGGAAGATCTTTCCTAATTTGGATACTCATAAGGTAAAGTATTTTTGAGAATTTTATCAGATTTTTCGGAAGTGCTTTAGAGGTCGCGCAAACGGATTTTGTACCAAAAATCTAGCGTTTTTGACTTTTATTGAATTATTATTGAAAATTGCTAAAAAAAATCGGTATTTTTTCGGCTTCTGAGTAAATATTCTTAAAGAAAATTTTCCGATCTTTAATTTTATGTGCATAAATAATAATTTTCGTCAGGGATTTTCCACATTTTGATACATTATATATCAGTTTTTCGTAAATTTTCAGCAAATATGAAAAAAATGCTTTATAACTTTTAAAATTTGTATTAAGACTAAAAAAACTAATGATGCAGTTTAAAAGATTATGAAGTTTTAAATAAATTAGCAAAAAAAAAATGAATTTTCTCTCACCGTTCTCGAGTTATACCCTTTTAAAGCTTTGTAGGCTTGGGCTTAAAAGTTCATTTTGGTGACCGGTCATTTTAGTTCATTTAAAAAAAAGAACTAGTTCGTTCTTTTAGTTCATAGTTCATTTCCGGCCACTTTGTCTTTGTCGCTTTCGTTCAGTATAGTTCACTTGTCTTATCAGCTTGGTCTTTACAATCGATGAAAAATGTGTTTGAAGAAATAAATATAGCATACTCGTGTGATAATACACTCAAAATATTATGTAGGTAAATTCAAAATAATATTAAGTTTAAAAAACTGAAAATGTAATTAGAAAACGGTTCATTTCATTTTAAATAAAGGAATTTCACGGTTATATTTTTAATGTTCATTTTATAACGTAGAAATTAATTAACTTTTCTCTTTATTTTAAATTAAAAAAATTTAAACTACAAAAAACATATTCAAAGCCTTTGAATCAAAGGTGTTTTCAGTTAATTTTAACTAAATTTAAATTACGTACTAAGTAGAGGTCTGCATTTGTGCGTTTAAACGACACATGAATTCACATACCAGACAAGCCAGTAGTGTGTTGTGTGTGATTTTATAATCATACACAATTTATTGTGTGTAAGAAATAACCTATGTGTGCAAAGCGTTCAATTATTTATGTGAGTGTTGTAAGAGAACTATTTGGTACAGGTATAAATAACAAATATGCTCTTTTACACGAGTAAATACACTTGTGTGGAGATGTACATATAGTGTTTTATCAACACAACATGTGTTTTGTGTTTTCGAAATTTTTTTATCGTATCGAAAACAAAATATTAGTAAAAAGATATTGCATTAAAAGTGATACCAACTTTTTAGAAGCAAAAAGTAGTTTTAAATATATTTTTAAACAAATGAAATTTTTGTTAATTTTTTTGTTTTAATTATGTCACACAGTTTAAAATATATTTGAATATATATGTATATATATATATATATAGTGATTATAATCACTATATCTACTGCATTTAATCGTAACCAAGTTAAAAAAATTTTGCAACTGGCTACTTTTGTATACTTTGGCAGATCATTAATTACTAAAATACACACATAAAAACAGATTTATACTTTTTAAATAAAAAAATATTTATTTAAACAAATTAAATGGATTTTCAATAAATAAAATATAATATCTAAATAAACCAACCAATTTAATAAACGCCCGTACAAAAACAAAGAACGATAGGGAAAATTATCAAATAGGGGAAAAACCAATTTTACCAAAACAAGAAAGACAACAAACACACGAATGATTAGTGTGATTTTTAACTTAACTCAGGTTTTTTTATTGTAAGATGTATGAATTTGAGTTCATCAAACAATAAACAATAATAGGGACACACACACAATTCGTGTTAGTGTATGTGGCTCACTTTTTCATGAACTGTGTTGTGTTGATCTCTCATTTAAAATCATTGAGCGTGAATGACTAGCTCTCATCTTTTTACACATTTGATATGAATATCAAATACACACACAACAATCATTTGGCTAGCAAATACATTCGTGCAGACCTCTAGTACTAAGACAGCTAAATCAGTATTTTAACCTGTCATTATTACCTACCAATATTTTTCTTTTATTTATGTACACATGTGTTTAAGTTTTATTTTATGCATGAAACTGAACATATTAACAGAAATAAAATTCAATTAGGGTTTTCATGATATCTCTTAAAAGACTCGCAATCTGTGCATTTTTAAACCTTCCAACATGAACTATCAAAAATTGTATGAGAATTCATTTACACAAACTTCGTAAATTTGCCCAACACTTCTGACCCGCAATTGTGCATTTATACAAAACGAATTTTTTTTTATTATTCATTTTGCATAAAGCATGTTTACAAAACAAATTTCACATTTTATTCACAAATTTTAACTTTTATTTTTATATTCAACATTTTTTTTTTCGAATTTATTCTATGAGTTAAATTTCAGTTATTTATTTTATAAAGCTTTTTTGT
Organism: Pollenia amentaria; assembly: GCA_943735925.1. Taxonomy (NCBI): domain Eukaryota; kingdom Metazoa; phylum Arthropoda; class Insecta; order Diptera; family Polleniidae; genus Pollenia; species Pollenia amentaria. The sequence continues at coordinate 84,364,159 of OX031007.1, read as the reverse complement.
AATAGTTCTATTCTTTAAATGCAATATACTTCATTGCTATCCAACGGAGAGCTAAGGTAAAATGTAACAAGAAGATACAAGATACTAGTCTTGTAGTACCTATATAAAGTTATTCCTAAAAAATTTAAGGAATAGAACTATTTCAAAAAAGCTTTATAAAATTTAACTCATAGAATAAATTCGAAAAAATAAAAAATGTTGAATATAATAAAGTGGGTTATGAAAAGAAATAATTCCCAATATCTAATTACACAGTACAACAGCCAATCTGGGGGGTGAGAAATTCCAAGTCAGGGTGATGGTACTAGGTCAGTATAGTAAAGCCCTCAAAGGGTTTGGCGTTCGTATGTGTCAGTTTTTTTTTATGACATTTTAAATTTTTTCCTTATCTTGATATTTTTTCGCTTAGTTTTAACATTTTGGCAAAAACGTAGTTTAACATAACTCGAGAACCACTTGTCCGATTTTGCTAAAACAAACTCAAAAAAATTACAATTTCTTTAATCCGTTCATATAACGTTTTTCTTTATAATCAACAGTTTTGCCGGTAAAAATAAATTTGTGGAGAAAAAAAAATATTTGTTTGCCTAAAAATTAAAATTTTTTTTTTTAAATTCATAAAAAATCCAAAACGGAAAAGAGGATCAAGTGTTATTAATTTCATGTAAAGTCACATAACCTATAAACAAAATGCGACATAGATCATAGAAATCGATTAACGCGTTCTGCTTTTATTTAAAATTAAATGAAGGTATCCCATTTTGACAAGAATCTTGATATTTGTTTTTATTCAAAAAAGTGTCATTTATCGCCTTTTTTATAAATTTTCCCCAATAACTCCAGACTTCTGGCCATAAACTACTAAAAAAATTATCATTTCAAATGGCATAGCAACTTCGAAAAGCTGTGACTTTCACACCGGGTGCCAACAAATAGTTTGCTTTCAAAATGGAAGCCAGCTCTTCCGATTTATGCTGTGTTAATTCCAACTTGGCAACAATTGAATCAAGCTTATTTTGATTTATTAAAATTGGCTCATTGGATACTGATGGCTCATATGGGGGATCATCACGTGCATGATATGTCGGAGCAGTCGTAGAAGAGAAAATATCTGGGCTAGAAGCTTTTGGCACAGGAATGTGGTCCGAATGAGGCAATGTTGTTGCGGCACTTGCAACACCAACGTAATTATACGATTTTCTTATCCTTTTTGCGGCTCCTTTATTCGCACATGCATAGCAATTCAATGGATTGTGACCGTCGCACAGTGGCGCCCGTAGAGCAAGCGAGGTTGCAAAAATCAAAATTTTCATGAGTGCCGACGAAGTTTTGAATAAACCCATGTTATAGGAAACTTTTCAACGATTTCAAATATGCCACTCTTAATAATATCACATTTTTAGCTTAGAAGATATAACCGTTCAAAGTTGACCGACTTTCGGTTTTCAAAAAAACACACAATTTTTAGTCAATTTGTAGCGATTTCAGGTGTAATATCACGAAAAATAGGTAACGAATCGCCTTATTTTTTATTTGTATTGATTGATGTATTTATTAAATGTATAATGATAAAAAAAAAATTAACTGTTTGCTTTGTGTTTCTCCTGGTAAATCACTATCCGTTTTTTCACTATTTTTCAACTTTGACGGAAAATAAAAAAAAACTATATTTTTCTATATTTGCCATACGTGCAAAACCTGTTCTTTGATTATTTCTTTACATAATTCAAAAGGTTTTATCGGCCCGTACGTGCCCGTTTGGCTTCTAGAGGTAAAAAAGTTCAAAAAGACATGGTTGCAGAAATTGTATGGCGTCCATCCCTTATATGTTTTGACTGACAGTAGTTTGATCTAATAGTTTGAAAAAAACTACTCATTGAAATTAGCAGGTACGTACCTCACATAAACAATACTTTGGCGTACAAATGGTCAGGAACAATATTGACTTATGGTCCCTACAGGTAGGCACAAATCTTATTTGGACACGTGCATAATATCAAAATTGCATTATTTAGCCTAAATCCATATGTATGCAGGGAACAGGTAAATTTTTAGGCATGGTAGCATAAGCCTATATATTGCAAAATAAGCATAATGCCTGGATTAGTCTACGCCTGAAAGTTGGCGCAACAATTACTGAAACCATTAAACAATTTAAGTACTGAAAACATGGCGTTGAACAATTTAAAATTATTTGAACTGTTTAGAAAGTCAACCACACCAAAGTTTTTCACGGAAGTGAAAATTCTTCCTGAGAAGTTGACATTGATCAGCAAATGGGGCTGCGATGGATCATCCGGACAAAGCGTTTATAAGCAAAGGATATCTTTCGATGACGCTACAATATCGGACGGAAATATGTTTATGGCATCTGTTGTTCCTTTGCGGCTAAAATCGGATGATTCCCTACACTGGAAAAATTCACGTCCGTCATCAGTGCATTATTGCCGACCAATAATGTTTCAGTTTGCAAGGGAATCGGCAGAACTCATAAGGACTACGGTGAAGGACATTGAAGAACAAATAAGCAAGATTAAGCCTACAAAGCTGCAAATTGGAGAAGGAAAATATATTGAATGCAATTACGAGTTCCACCTGACCATGGTTGACGGAAAAGTCGTAAACGAACTGACAGGAACAACCTCAACAATGTCATGCCCGATTTGCAAAAAGAGTCAGAAGAACTTTTTTCAATTCAATTCAATTTATTTCATATATAATATGTTACATCTCAATTTTATATAATTAGTTGTAAAGAGTTTAAGATAAGTATCTTTTTCTGCTTAATTATAATATATTTCAATTAGTTATCATAGACAGAATTATATTGGAGGTAAAAATTTAGCAAAAACCTATCTAAACCCCTTTTTTCGTATTATTTTTATATTGTTTTTTATCGATTTTATATTATTATTTGTCAGAAGAACTTTGGTAATTTAAACGATTCTACAAATGAGGAGAATTACGAATATGGAATGTCACCATTGCACGCAAGGATAAGGTGTATGGAATTCTTGCTAAAACTGGCATATACCCTACCACAAGAGGAGGAAAACTTCGATGAAAATACATCAATAAAGGATAAGGAAAAGATCAGAAAGAAGCAAATACAGGATGGTTTTTTTGAAACAAGTTGGACTAAAAGTAGACTGTCCCAAGCACGGATACGGTAACTCTAACGATGGAAACACTTCTAGGAGATTTTTTGAAAATGATGAGGCAGTAACTAGAATCATTGAAATCGACAATCAAATCGTGAAAAGATTGGGAACGATCTTGGATGTTTTAAACTGCAAAGAAAATGTCAATTCTACAAAATATGGAGAATATGCGTCGAAAACTGCATCTCTTTTAGCAGAAATGTATCCACAGAAGAAGTTGACCCCGACCGTCCATAAAATATTGGCGCATGGCAAAGATATAATTGAGTACCAGTCTTTGCCAATTGGAGAGCTTTCTGAAGAATATAGATTGCAGAACACATTCAAAGCATCAAGGGTAAGGCAAAATAAGGACCTCTTCAACATGTTGGCAGCATCTTCCGATCCACTTATTTCTTCCCTGCGGCATGTGAAGTCACGAATAGAGTTACAAAATAATTATAGTTTAGAAATTGTTAGTCTTTTAGATATACCTTCTCTTACGAATTGTGATGAATATTTTACAGAAAATTGAAAAAATAAATTTAAAAAAATAAATAATTTTTTTTTTTAATTTGTTGGGTAATAATTTAAAACATAAAACCCTTAAGAAAAAAAATAAAAACAATCTAAAAATGTAAAAATAATTTTTTTTAGTTACCATAAAATTGATTTTTCTACTAATTTTAACTTTGATAACCCATAAGTAGGCCCCTACAAAGCGTAGCACCCTTTCCAAACGCTTATTTCATAGGCTGAACAGTTATCTATCATATGCTGTTTAAATTGTTCAATTATCTTATTCGGTTCAAAAGATATGATTTTTGCAACGAAAAAACTCAAATGGCGCCACTGTGCGTCGCCAGGATTAGTCCAAGTCATTGGGATACCGAATGGCATACTTTCACGTCTTCTATTTTTCCAATCCATTAGACGGTTGTAGCAGCTTTTACACACTATATTTGGTACCCAATTTTCGTTCACTATAACATTTTGGTTGAAGTACATCTCGTATGTTTGAACAAAATCAGTACTGAAATTTCCCTTTTTTTTATGTGTTGAGACATATTGACCACAGCAGTAGCAAAAGCTATTTATATCTGGCTTGTACAGTTCCATATTCTGTTCTCTTTTGTTCACTTTTAAAAAACTGGAGAAAAATCACTTTTACTGTTCGCGTTCGTCGGCACTTGTTGAATGACAAAAATCACAGAACCAGTGTGAGAAAGAGAAGAAGTATAATGACAATGCATGTTTTATGTGAACAGTAGAAAAATATGAGAGAGTTCGGCTTGTGAGTGTCAATGTTTTCTCCAAATAATGTTGTGCATATCTGGAGCAAATTTTTAAAATTCATACATTTACCTAATTGTGAATAAATGAGAAACGCGTGCATCGATTTTCATGATCTATGCCTTTTTTTGCTCATGAGTTATGTGACTTTACGCGAAAGTAATAAGTTTTGGCACATTTTTCCATTTTGGATTTTTTATGAATTTTTAAAAAACAAATATTTAAATTTTTAGGCAAAAACTACTTTTTTTCCTTCATACATTAATTTTTAACTTCGAAAGTGTTGCACATATAGGAAAACGGTATAGAAACAGATTAGAGAAATTGTAATTCTTAATTTTTCTAAGTTTGTTTCATCAAAATCGGACAAGTGGTTCTCGAGTTATGTTAAACTACGTTTTTGCCAAAATGTTACAACTAAGCGAAAAAACATCAAGATAAGGAAAAAATTTAAAATGTCATAAAAAAAAACTGACACATACGAACGCCAAACCCTTTGAGGGTTTTACTATACTGACCTAGTACCATCACCCTGACTTGGAATTTCTCACCCCCCAGACAATAATCCCAAAAATGTTCCATAGTGTTATGAGTTACATTCGATAAACGCTTTTCGCTGGCTATCGAACATCGACTATCGAATGTTAATTTGGTATTATGAGTTGGCAGCACTGTCGAAAATTTCATTGTGCATCGAATTTTTCAACGAAAACAAATTTGCATGTTTGAATTGTATCAAGTCAGCTAATTAGGCCTATATTATTTAATGTAAATAAAAAACTTTTCTTTACATGTTTTCCAACGTTTCGTCAATTATTTGTTGACTTCATCAGGGTTACGTCTATTTAATTAAAAAATTATAATACATTAATAAAACATAAATACACCAAATATTTTTTCTTTAACCTTACAAATTTAACAGTAGTTTTCACATTAAATTAAATATAAATAAATTTTACAAAAAACAAAGAACATTTAACACAAAAAACAAATTAAAAACACAGCTTAAAAATTAATATCACAGTTTGAAGTTATATTGCAACTCTATAGCTTGTATTTATATTATCAGTATCCTCCTTTTTGTTCATTGTTCTTTCTATTTTTTGTTGTATTCGTAAGCTTTCTATTGTGTACCTTTTTCTTTATCCACCCTCTATGTCTAAAATTTTAAAGTCATCAAAGTTGATTTTATGTCCAGATGACAAAATATGTGTTGCCAACCCTGTTGATTCTCTTAGTTTTGTTATGTCGTTTTTATGTTCAATCATTCTTGTTTGCAATGATCGTTTCGTCGTACCTATATATATTTGATCGCATTTCTGTTCGTCATTTCCCATACATTCAAGTTCGTACATAACATTGCATTGTTGTTGTTTTTCTATCGGTGCTTTTACATTTGAAAAAATTGTACTGAGTGTGGAATTAGGAGTATAAGCAAAACATATGTTTTGTGATTCTATTGTTGTTTTTATATTTTTGTTGTCCGTTAAACCAGGAATAAATCGTACACTGAAAAAAATATTTTGCCTTTTATCAGTATTTTGTGTAGTGATATTATTTTTTAATTTAAGCTGTGTTTGTTTAATTAATGAATAAATGAGTTTAATTGGAAAACTATTATCAATTAATAAAAGTTTTATATTTTTAATATTTTTGGCTTGAAATTGTTGGTCAATAATATTTAAAACTCTGAAAATAAAATTTTTTGCCGTATTAATAATTTGGTCTTTAGGCTGTGTAGCATTGAATTCATTAGTCTTCCTGATGATGATTCCTTAGCATACCAATCAAATGTGATCCTGTTATTGTCCCTGTGTATCTTAGTATCTAGATAGGCAATCTGTTTATTTTCTTCCAATTCTGTGGTAAATTGAATTTTGTCGTGGTAAGTATTTAAAACAGTCAATATTTCATCTTTATCTTTAATTTTGATTATCGCTAATATGTCGTCTACATATTTAACTATGTACTTGAAATGGATATTCTTCTTCTTTAGTTCATTTATCGCTTCGTCAAGTAGGCTATCAAGTAATATAATACGGCTATTGTAGGAGAAAGAGGGTTGCCCATAGGCATTCCAAATATCTGGCTATAAATTTTCTTATTAAACACAAAATAGTTATTATCGGAGAGACAAAAATTAAGTATTTTTAGAAACTTCGAGCTTGGAATTTTTGTGAAGTTCTTTATCGACGGTGTAAATAATTTTAAAAAAAATTGTTGAAAATGTAAGTTTTTGCTAATTTATTAGTTTTGGTGTACAAATTCCACATTCTTTATTATTTTTGGTTATTTAATGCAAGTCTAAAGTCAACAGTAGTAAGCAGCAGTTGGAAAAGCTTGTTTTCCTTATGGAACAAAATCCTTTGTTGGCAAAAGGAATTTTCACAAAAGTTCAGGCTGCAGGTACAGGCCAGTTCCAGTAAGCGTTCATCTTCATCAGATGAATCATCGTACCATAATTCTGTCGTAGTCATGATTTATAAATATTAGTTTTATTTTTTAAATTTGTTTACAAAATTTTTTTATTTAAAGTGACAGCTGATAGAAAATGTACTACTGTGAACAAACTAAATCACAATAGTACTTTTTTTTATCGAATGTGTGCCATAATATCAAATGAAAATTCGTTCGATCAGCTAATTCGACTGTTGTCGAAAATCGAATTAAGTTCATAATAGGCACCTTAATCTGCCAACATTGTAAAAATACAAAGTAAAATTGTAGTCAATGATAACAATAATTATAATCTACATTTTCAACAAATTAACTAACAAAAATCTTTTTCGTCATTTTACATCATTTATAGAAACAATTTTGTTTAACTTATACGTTTGCGGGAGAAAACTAATAAACGCTCATAAATGTGCGTACACGCTGAATTGCCCTTTTTCCGTTGGTTACCTGCAACGGATGATTTTTTTGCATAAACTTCATTAATGTTGTTTATGATTCTTGGGAAAAACAAAAAATTTTGCTCATTGAGCCATTTTATTTCATTTAAGAAGTTTTTAAGATAACGGAAACATAATTTTATCCCTACATAAAGATTAGAGTCATTCAGCCTTCAAGTTAAAAACAATTTTCAATTATTAATAAAAATTAGCAAGAAAGCCAGAACATTTTTATGTAAAAATAGTCCAGACTCGTTTTGTTATGTGTGCGGCCAATACAACACTGAGAAAAAAAACTGCTTCTTAACTTAATTTCAAGTCATATGAAGATTGTTATAATTTGAACCAGCATTGAATTACGATTACCATATGCATTTCATGTCGATTGAATTTATCTACGAGGTCTTCTTACTCAAAGTAAGTAAAGGCAACCGTGCAGAATGGTGAAAAACATAAAGCCCGACATCATCCAGATAGACGACAGCAAGGTAATAGTTATCAACGCAAACCTGACTAACCTCAAGAGCACATGCGACAGCCGGGGGCTCAGGTTGCAGGGCCATTACTACATTTATTTCAACAACTGTACAATTAAACTAGGTGACCTAACGTTTTCCAACAGGTGGAAAAATCAGAGCAGAGTTTCGCAATACCGCCTGGGGAAACTAGTTTCAATACAGAAAGACCGCTGATATTTGAGGACATAGTCTTAGCCCAGGAGAAGAATATCAAGGAGATAAACGAATTACACGCTCACAAAGTAGTAACGGTAACAATAGGCGTTACAACTTTTGCTTTGCTAGTGGGCATGGCGGTTACCCTGTTTATACTATTCAGGCGACAAAGACAGGTGAGTATTAGGATAGCAGAGAATAGAATAACCAAGGGAACAGCTAGGAATTCTCAGATTAGGCGGGATTTGGCAAAGGACCTACCCTGTGATGTTTAATGCGTACTTTCTCGCAACATTACGTTTTTTAAGAATTTCTCAAACAACCCTCATGTATGTTTTATTTATAACCAACTAAAGTTTTTTTTATTGTTTTTTTCACAACAAGGTCAAGTAGACGACTATCAGTCAAATTAAAATTTAATCGATAGTAGGCGGTGCACAACAAATTCTCGGAGGATGGACAACATTTTTTGCAAATACCAACATAAAAACAGGGCCCTGGAACTGAAACATGTTGAATACAATACTATAAAAAACAACGGCTGGCTTAGCGACCAACACATCGACATCTTTTTGAAATGGGTGCTTAAAACGACCCTCACACCCTCGCAGGCAGAACATGTACACGTTTTTAATGCACAGTTTTACGTTACTAAAACTGTGGAGTCTTGACCCCTCCAACGAGAGGAATATCGGCAGAATTCAAAGAGCAACAAATAAAGCCGATTTAGCGAAAAAGGCTCTTGTGTTTTTCCCGGTAATTGAGCAAAACCACTGGACCTTGGGTGTAGTGTCAGAAAAAAGGACTATATTTTTCGACTCCCTTAGGCCTCACAATTTAGAGACACCGGCGGGATATATCTCCAATTTGTACCGGTTTATAAGGAACCCTCTAAAGGAAGTTCCGTTAGTCTATGCGAAATGCCCTCAACAGAACAATACGGTAGACTGCGGTATTTACACCATACGACACGCAGACTACTGTATGAAAAGGTTTGGCAGTGGCCTCGGTATACAGTTTCCACCCAACGAGGTAGACATGTCTTAATGTCGTATCACACGGCAACTTTTGACAAAGATCTTAGAACGTTGGTCAAAACGAAAGAATTAATAGAGTCCTACGAAAAAAGAGGTGGACATAGCCCAGGTAACCTTGAGGGACATGAGAACAAATTGGAAGAGGGGAAGGGGAATAAAAAAAAGACCTTCCGATCGGGAAAAGCCTGTATAAAATTTTTCTAAAACAGGAATTCTAATGCTCATGTTTTAGATTTCGAAAAATGATCCATTGCAACGTAAAATTACTTACCTTTCCACTTTTAAAATTATCCATTGGTTACTTGAAGAAAAAACTCTTAGAGCTATTAGATTTCCGAAAATCTCAAATTAAAATTATATAAAATCCACTTTTAAAATTATATAAATTCACTTTTAAAATTGTTTTAATTACAAATTGTATACTTTATGCTTGCTTAATTTTTTCTATGTTTACAATATAATAACTTTTAATTCAAGTAATTTCGGTGTTTTATGTTTTCGTATTTGTGTTTAAAACATGAATATTTTAATTAATATTGAAACACTATTAATAACTTTTTTTACTTATGGGTTGATTACGGATGCCAACTGAACTGAAGTTTAGTCAAGTTAAATTCAAAGTTAACTCAACAGAACAGTGCAATGTATGTACATATATTTTAGAATGTGCATACCTAAGCACTATAACACAGACGTTGGAGTATTGTATTTCTTTTAAATTTTTTATGTTTGCGTAGATCTCAGCAAGCATTCCATACACAACCATAAACATAAACATAAATACTTGTTGTTACTCAGTGATAAAATTATACACTGGGAGGAACAAATACGTCAATGACAATAATTTATGCCATTCTGGGCATAAAATATTTGCAAAGAGTCAAGCTCTTTGTACATATTTAGAATGCCCAAATTGAAAAAAAAATCTTTTAAATAGTTTCGTAAAAATCACTACAAAAAACCCTTTTTAAATTTCTATAACTTTACAAATATAAGGTTTTCCTTAGGCAAATATTGATTTTATAACAGAAAATTTAAAAATTACATATATGTTCTTGTTCCAAATCGAATTCCAGTTTCGATTCGGATGAAAATGATAAAGAAAACCCCCACCCCCAGATAGCCAGCAACAAGATGGTCAAGCGGAGAGCAGCTCTCGCGATTGCATCGGGGTAGCAAATAATGTTAATAATAATTTAACAGATGAAAATGGCCATTACTCTGAACCGCATAAAGACTTTAATGCAAGTCCTGCCAGACAAAATTCGTATGAAACAAGGAAAAGACCTCCAAGTCTACCTTCGGTATGTTACTATGCCTCTGCCCGCAAAAGGTGGACCAGAGGGTTTCGAAGATTACAATCTGAATACACGGCCCATCTAAAACAAAATACACCTGAACACAAATCCACAGAATCCGATACGCAAAATCATACACATCTATCAGAATCACCACTGCTGGAACAAAAACCTTTTCCTTAGAAAAAGCTTAACGGGATCCCAGGAACAACAACATATTAAGAGATTGGTTCACAACAATGGAGACGCAAAAAGAAGAGGATGTTTACACGCCAACACGATTAAAACGCAGATCCATCAAGAACAACATCAGCAGCATCTACCATGAATGCATCAACACCAGACGAAACCGCACTTTTTCATAAAGGGGGGAGGGATGTTGAGAGTCACCCTCGTATATTATAAGTTTTATTTTATTTAGAATTAAGCAATCAAAAATAGTGCTGACTCAATTATGCGAGTCAGCACTTTAGATCAACTCACTGACCTTAGTTTTATTTAGAATTAAACAATCAAAAATTATGCTGACTCAATTATGCGAGTCAGCACTTTAGATCAACTCACTCACTTTAGTTTTATTTAGAATTAAACAATCAAAAATTATGCTGACTCAATTACGCGAGTCAGCACTTTAGGAACATACTGACTTTAGTGCAGTCAGCATTTTAATTTTAAGAACTAGGTATAAATAGTGGATAAGAATAGTTTTTAAAAAAAGTTGTAATTAGTAAGGCAATATCAAAATACCTGCGATCTTCACGGAGCACTCCAGGTTGAAGAAAATAAAATTAATAATAATAACAACAGCAATTGTCTTCTATTTTTTTTTACAACCCCAACAAAATGCAGGATTGCCTTTTGCAGTGCAGGTTAATATAGTTGCGCATATTAGATTCTGTGACAATTTTGTAACTTGCAGTCTTGTGCCATTGCATAGCACTCATTTAGTGTTTAAATAAGACAACCAAAATAACAAACGTACAATACAAATTAAATAAAAAAATATATATATATATAAAAAACAAACTACCGCTTGCAACATACAGGAAAGGAAAAACAATAACAACATAAAGAAAACGAAAGAAATAACAAAATAAACAAACAACAATAATAACAATCTGCCAGTGATGGTCTTTTTCGGCGTTGACCAGATCGGGGCTTTTATGGTCCTTTTATGGCATTGTCCATTGTGTACCCCCTATAGCCGTCTATCATATTCGTGTTAGAACAGATGTATTTGTGTTAATCGTTGTTGAACTGCTTTGGTGATGAAGGTACAATCTGATCACCAAAAAGTTTCTAAACGGCTTTTAGCATAGAGATATCCGCACTTTGCGTTTTATTTGAATTTTTTTGGGTTGGGATGAGAGGTCGGTTTCGAATCGACTTCTGTAACATACGTGGGCTGAGAACGAATTTTTTTACTGTATACGCTCTCGTTTGCCTCCATCGGCCGGATGTTTTCGCCTTATGTGAAACACTGGTATCTGAAAATTCTGATCCACTGGATTTTCAGATTCCTGGGTATCACCTTCTATCCCTATTTTATCTTCTTCGGGTTCTTGCTATATATATACGCAATGAAGTTGTGTATCAATGCCAGCAACCAGTGGACATGTTTGATGCGAAATTAAACTGCCTTTGGCTTAAATTCAAAATCAACGCCCTTTTTGCATTTCGGGTTTCTTTACAGAAGCCCAAACGCGGGAAGGGATATCACTTTATTGCGCTTCGACTCCGTTTCCGACTCAATATCAAAGATTCCTGAGAATTGTCTAACAGCGAAATCGTTGTTGCTGGTGATTTCAATATCCACAATTCTTCTTGGCTTCACCACTCGGGCCGTACAACCTATGAAGGCCAATAAGTTGAGCTATTTGCTGCACATAATCACCATGTGCAACTGGTGAATGAACCAACACATATTCCATGTGTTGATGGGCACCAACACAATACCCTTGACCTTTTCCTCTCTTCGCACCCTCAAAAGTACGAAGTTGAAGTTCTAGCACCTCTCGGTAACTCGGATCATTGCACCATTTCTGCCTCTTTTCCGTTCTCCGAACTTCGGAACGTTTCACGACAGGCTATGAAACGATCAAAATTTGTTTACGGAAAAGCACGTTGGGTTGAACTCAACGACTTTTTTCGGCATTTTAATTGGAAACTTTGTTTCCTTGACAATGACGTCAATGGCATGGCGAAAATGTTTGGAAATGTTATTTTGCTAGGAATGAAAATGTTAATTCCAGTTTAAAAATGCTTCGAATAAACCTAGGTCTAAATCTTGATTTAATCAGACGTGCAAATCAGCAGTCAGATCCAGAGAGGCAGCATTCAGAAATTGGCATGACAATAAAACCGCTGATACTGAATTGCTACGCAAAATGGCAAGGTCGTCCTGTGCCAAAATGCTAAGCCGGGCAAAAACTCTTCACCGGCAACGTCTTCGTGCTGAAGTTCTAACTGCTCCCCGGGGCAGTAAAAGCTTCTGGTTATTCGTTAAAAGAGTAAGGGTTACTACTAGTTCTTCAATACCAACTCTTTTAAAGGATGGCCAAACATTCACGAACCTGTAGCTCGTTTCTGTATTTCTCGCATTGCAAAATTGCTCACATTAAGTGTGAAACAAAAAATTCCATCGTTTTTCGATTTGTGAGAAAAAAGTGTTTCTGTATTTGATTGCGAGAACAGACAACAGAGATTCTGTTTTAACTGGAATACTTCCAGTAATTAATTGTCAAATGCAAGTGAAACGTCAACGAAAGAAATATATATAATAAAAATAGGGCTGCCAGATTTGACGATTTATCGTCATTTTGACGATTTTTAGTTCCAAAATTTGCTGATTTTTTATAGTGACGATATTATTCAGTCTTCGAAATAAAATAATTTTAAATAGTTTAATATGCTTGTATATTAGGCACAACAGAAAAACGATATCTTTAAAAACAAGACAGCTTAAAAATTTATCGGCAAAATCAAAATTTCGATGGAAAACTGTTTAATTGTTATTTCCTTAGATTATTTAATACATTTGTTTATGTGATCAAAACATCAAACTATTACCCCATTTTTCAGTCAATGCACTTTAGGAATTTCTTGCCTTTTTTTTGGCCAAAAGTGTTAGTAATAGTTTAATATGATATTTTGTCACGCCTTTTGTGTGATTTTTTCAGGAAAAAAAAAATCAATCTGAAATTGTAAATTGTTATCGGATAAAGAAAAAATAAAATAATTAATTTTATTTAAATAGACCTCAAGCTAAAGTATGTATGTATGTATGTATAAAATATGGGTTTTACCCATGAACTTTAAATATTTTTTTTTTTTGTTTTAATAAAAATCGAACAAAATTTGTAAAAATTAATTTTAAATTGTCCGATTTTTTAAACGAAATAGACGATTTTTTTTAATTTTTTCTTAGGAAATTGACGATTTTTTCACAAATTGATTTGGCAGCCCTGCATAAAAAAACAATGAAGGACTTAAAAAAATAAAATAACACAATATAGCAATTGTGTTTTATTTATTTTCATCATTTAAATTCTTTCTCTTCAAATAAAAAATAAATAATACACATTTTTGTGTACATACATACATAATTTGTGCTCCATTTTTTGAAATTTTATTTTTCTCGCATCAATTTCAAATGTGTTTTATTTTGGCAGTTCTTGTGAGAAACTTTTAGCAAAATATTCATACAGAAATACTTTTCCTCACATCCTTCCCATAATTGCAGGAATATTATTAAAATGACAGATAATTCTCCCAAAGTAAAGATACTGAAACACTTATGTGAGAAAAACCATTTTTTGTTTAATGTTGCACTGTTTTTGTCACAATTTACGTGTTTCATGTGGGAAATTTTACGATGCGAGAAATACAGAAACGGGCTACAGGTCTGTAATTATCTAGCCAGTGTGGCCACCACGGCACATCCCAGGCAGAAAAAGACAAACAGCACGACGCTGTGCCGATGTTGATGGGGGTACTATCAACATCAATACAACGTATTGTTTACCAAATTTACAATGTACTCACAATATTAAAATGATAACGCCAAATGTGCGTCTTCCGACTCTTGTTTTTAGTGTTGCCATAATACTTTAAATTTAAATTTACAATATTGTATTCACGAATTTACAACGTAGTCACAACATTTAAATGATAACGCCAAATAACCGCCTTCCGACTATTTTAATATTGTCACAAAACCCTAAATTTAAATTTACAACATTGGATCAATAAACATAAAACGTAAATATTAATTTAATGGTGATATAACAGATATTACTCTATTACATAAATAATTACATGTTATTTGCATATGGATGTAACTACATAAATTCGTGTAATCAACAAACAACATGTTGCAGTAAATTTGTATATTTTTTCTTATCTTAAATAGTTTTTTGTTTAAATATTAATACGACACTACATAGTAAATTAGGACTTTATTTTGCTTATACAGCTTAGTAGCGGTATAGAATTATTGTAAACTCGGTATTAGGAAATTAAGGTTAAGTTCTTGTATATACAGTATTGTAGCAGTATAGTTTTATTGTAAATACGACATTACAAAACTAAAGTCGTATATTTGTTTTTAGTGTGTTATACCAGTGTGGAATTTTTGTAAAAACAGTATTAAAAAACTAAGGTTGTAATTTTGTATCTTCAGTCTTGAGATGGTACAATATTTTTGGAAGAGTCAACATTTTGTATATACAGGGTCGCGGCGGTACATAATATTTAGAAAAGTCGTAATTTCTGCCTGGGATATTGAGGCTATATAATTAGTGTGACCAGATTTTAAAATAATATAAAGCTAAATCATGTTTGAAACAGAGCTAAAGCCAAAAAATAAAGCTAATTTTTTAATAGCTTTCTAGCTTTCCCATCTATCTTCTACAGCAATAAAAATTTAAATTTTATCACCTTCGTAACTTATCTTAAAAATACAAATTACTTTTTCGAAATTTGAAAGTTTAAGGTGTGAAAATTGTACTTATTTTTGGTACTTTTTTTGTACAAAACGTTGTTGTCCTTTGCTTGACATATACGTATTAAAGACGTGCACGGATATATCTGTTTGTACAAGTTTCTGTGTGTTTACTAAAGTGAGTGTGTATGGATGAGTTGTCGAGTGTTTCTGATATAAGTTTATATGGATATTTTTTGTAACATAGTGGATATGAGTTGATAAAAAGAGAATGAGAGTAACATATCTGTTTATATCTGTTTTACAAAAGCAGATACTTGTTGATACTGATCGAATACAATGAGTTACTTATTGTACGATGCCGTTTTTTTCAATTGTCTTTCAACGAAAATATTTTGTTTTTGTAACAAATTCTTTGATGCCCTTAAAAGGATCGGGTCTTTTCGTTCAAGAGACATGTAGAAAAAAATTATTGAAAAAAAATTACCAAAAAAAAAAACCACATGTATTTTGTTTTTGTAACAAATTCTTTGATGCCCTTAAAAGGATGGGGTCGTTTCGTTCAAGACATGTAGACAAAAATTATTGAAAAAAAATTAGCAAAAAAAACCACATGTATTTTGTTTTTGTAACAAACTCTTCGTTCAAAAGACATGTAGACAAAAATTATTGAAAAATATAATAAAAAAAAATTACCAAAAAAACAACACATGTATTTTGTTTTTGTAACAAATTCATTGATGCCCTTAAAAGGATGGGTCTTTTTCGTGCTGTGGTATTGAAAATTGCTAACCAACAACAACAAAACTAGCGAGAAGCGTTGCGATCAGGCCTGCCATATTTACCGATTTATCGGTATTTTGCCGATTTTTTTCTCTAAATTATCAAAGTGCCTATTTACCGATTTTTTGATAAAAACTTAAAACACGGTAGCTTTGGTTTGTGTTATATACATTTTTAATTTTGGGTAACTTTTAACGTTACAAACAGACAACTGTTATTAATTCAGCGCTTATACTTAAGGAAAATGGGTTAGATTTATTCCATATATGTACATATGTAGTGTTTGTATAACCCATCACACACACACATTATGAAAAATATTCAACTAGGTATAAAGAATAAAAGCATTAACTCCAAATGAAAGAAAAAAACTTAACGATTTTTTGACCAAAGCTAAAAGAAGAGATAATTTATTTTTCTAAAGGAAAAAGGGATTATTACGTACAAAAGAGTAAAGTTAAGCTTAATTTATATTCACTGTCAATGTAAATATTTAATTTTATAGGATTATATGCAATTGAGGATAAGGCTTATACCTCCGGTAGCCAATTTAATTTAAGAAAGTAAAGTAAATATTCAAGTTTTTTTGCAAAAAGAAAATCAGATTTAAAATGCGAGAATTCTTCCACCTTAAAATTAAATTTCGATATCCACTGAAAAATTAATCTTTGCAAGGAATTATTTTTTTTAAAGATTATTTCAAATTTAATAATTCGATTTTTATGCTTATATTTAAAGTTATTTAATAAAAGTGTCAAACTCATATATGTATAATAATAAAAAAATTAAAACAAAAACTTTTTATATCCATAAAAACAATTAACCAGGAACGGTGGCAGTTATAACTGGTATCAAAAAAGTTCTTTAATAACAGTTATTTCAAGGATCGTAACAGTTATAAAATAAGCGACAAAAAAAATCATAGGAAAAATGGCTGTCTATGTAAACGTTGTACGTAAAGTTCAGGTCGCAGTTTTGAAAATAAATTGCTGAAATTTGGTACAAAGGTTCTAATTGTCCTAAGGAACAAGCATATTGTCAATGGTGAGAACTTTGACATGATTCTTAACTTCATAAAATAATGGCGTGGTCCATGATTGCCCATGGGTCCCTAAGCTACACTCTTGAAAAGTTATCTCTACATATTGTGGTGTGGAGCATCGTAGGGTCGGGCATGCAGACTACTTTCTTATTTGTTTGTAATGGATAATTGCAACCAAAAAAATAAATTATTTGTTTATAATGGAAAAATAAATGCTTTTTTATAATACATATTTCTATTCGAAAAATTTTTTGGTTGAAAAAATGGTTATCAATAACAAAAAAAAAAAAAAAATGTTACTTTAATTGGGTACGATAACTCAAATAAAATATATGTAGCGATAATGGTTAAAAATTCCCAACTGGAAATAAAGGAATTTTTTCATAGCCTTTCAAAAAAATAATAATTATTATTATTTTCAGTCCCGGAGTTATTTTGTGAATTAAAAACAAAAAAGTCCTTTTTAAACAGTTATCTCTTTAACGTAAATATAAAATAATAAATAATAAATTAAAACTCAGTTGAGGAATAAAAGATCGACACTCAAAGCTTGCCGCTGGTCAGATCTTTACAATTTGTATAGCAGTATTATCTAATCAGCTTGTGCTGCAATTAAATTGTCATTAAAAAAAGAAGAAAACCAAAATGAGTGTTATTATCAGTGTTGCCAGTGAAATTTCGAGAAAGATACATTTTAGTTTCCAAAGAGATACGCTTTTTTTTTCCAAAATGATACATATTGGAAAACATTTGAAAATCCATTTTTAACGTTTAACATTTATTAACATAACATTTTTTTTACATAGTTAATGAATATTATAAAGAAAATGATATCATATAAATTAATTTTTATATTTATTTAAGTCATAAATATTAAGTATGTAAATTTAAAAATACAGTAAGCAAACTTTAAAATTCATTAAATGTCACTATCTTTGGATGTTATCAAAACAAATTCATTTTTGTAAAAATTAATATACGAGTTAAGGCGTATATACTAAGGCGATCAAAAAGATCATATAAAGTTTTCTTCTAAAATTTCATCTTAACACACATACACAAGAATAAGCATGCTACAGAAGAACTTAGAAAACCTAACAACAAAATACATGTTATTTTTGTATTTAGTTGCACTGTTTTTTTTAGTATTCATAACGAAATGATAACTTAAATAAACTTTGTCAGTGTAGGAAAGTTTAAAATTTGATTTCTGTACATTTTGCGCACAGATTCAAAAGATACGAAAAATATCAGGATTATACATGGTACCTGAAGTCATCAAAAGGTACGAAAAATGTATCTTTCGTATCCTAATGGCATCACTGGTTATTAAAGACGTAAAAATATAAATCCTTAAAAAGAGTTTTATTTGTTGACAGCCAAGTGAGTTTTATTTTAGGCTGAAAACTCCTCAAGTTTTATTTAATTTTTTTAGAGAGAAAACTCTACTTTTATTGTTTAATCCGAACTTTTATATATTCGTTGAAAAATTTGTCTTAACTGTGGAGTTGAGATCGTTTTTTCTAGATTACCATAGATTCTAAAAGAGACAGTATGTCTCCGTTGGCTCTAATATGGAAAATTCATATAAATTTTTCATTAACTAATATTTATTTATAAAACTTTTATTTGTATTGATTTTTATGTTAAAAGGATTAGGTAATGGTAAATTGTTGCTTTGTTCTTTTTTGTCATTAAAATATGTTTTATTGTGTTTAAAAAAGGTATTTTAATATGCCGATTTTTTTAAATTAAATTGCCGATTTGTTTTTGATGATATGCAGATTTCTTACCAAAACCATCTGGCACCCCTGGTTGAGATCGTATATTAATTTTTATTAGCTCTGTTATTTGCATCAACTCTCCAACAATATTTGAAAATACAACAGATAACAATAAGTATTGTTAAAATACCATGGTGACAACAGATATTTGTGAGCAAAAAAAAAGGTTATGATATATTTAATCCAATACCATAAGCAACTGTTTTGGTTTTTTGGATATGGTGAGTGGACAAAAGCAAAACCATACAATATCAGTTACACTCATTCTCTCATTGATATCAATAGTAACAGGTACATATCTGGTGTATCTGTTTTGACAATACTTTATGGTGCACTCGTGCAGGTCTTTAATACGTATTTAATTATGGGCTTACACTACAATATTGCGATTTTTGATACTTCAATACGGAGAAAAAAGTATCAAAAGAGAGAAATACGTGAAATAAATTTTCTCTCTACTACTTTTCCGTAGCGGGTTAAATGCTAGTGTTATAGAATATTACATTTTTGGTTCATTTAGGTAGAAAAAGAACTTTAATAAGTGCGTAAAGCATGTATGTATGTTTACACCTTTTTAACGCTGTTTACACTCTTTTTAAATTTCTAAGTTATGTTTTTTTCAATAAATAAATTAATTGCCTTGTTATTATCATTGAAATATGCAATACAAATCTTTTTTTTATATAAATCACATAAAAACGTAAATTTTCTGAAAGAAAACAGTAACTTTTTTATTTTTCCGCTGGCTGCACTGGTATGTATGAAGATCAAATATGCATCAGCTATTGTTCCTGCGCTGCCAAACTACTTTTTATATGGTTACAACTCTTAAATGTATTCTGATAAGCTGTTTTATTAATTTTGAAATAATTAACTTATTGCACGAAATTAAAGAAAAAGGTAGTAAGAGCTAAATGCATTGTTGAAATAAGCTAAAAGCTAAATGAAATATTTCAAGCTAAACATGAAAAAATAAAGCTACATTAAACAGTGATTCACAAACTATTTCAAAATAATAATTTTGAAACAGAAATAATAACATAATCATAAGTTTAAAATAAAATTTACAAACAAGAGAAATAAGTTGCACCCATTTTTATAATATTTTAGATATATGTGACGCGCAAAATAGAAAGGGACCTTTGTTCAGGATAGCCATTTTAAAGATTGAAATACGTGTATCTTTGGTGCACCATCACTGGTATTGGTCTCATTTGAAAGCGACACATCTCATGACGTCAGGAACGTGTTGGTCAACCTTGAAAACACGCGCAGGTCGTCCCTACCTTTTGTTTTGTGTAATTGGACTTGCAAATATTTATGAAATTTTTCATAAAATGGTAGATTCTATGCGATCTGAGTTGCATTTTCTTGTAAAGTAGCTGTGTCATTTGAGTTTGCATCATTTTTGTGGGATAGTGTGGCATTGACAGCAGATTTTGCAGAAATTTTTTTATGTCGGATAGAATTCCGTCAGATTTTCTTGTGAATGAATCGTACGATTAGGTAGGATGGTGAATACCGGCCTTAAGTAATGATTAGTAATGGTAATAATTACTTATTAGATTACTTTTGAAGAAGTGTGATGTAATGATTACGATTACGTTTATTTTTTGTTTTTCATGATTACTAATTGATTGCTATTACAACTAATCAAAAAATAATCAGGACTACCGTCGATTACTTCAAAATAATCAAAGAGAAAAAGTAAACCGATTATTTTCAACGATTATTTTTGATTCTTTGTGATTACTTTCAACAATTGCGAATTAATTTGTACTACAATTTTTTGGAAACAGTTAAATGTTATCATTATTTAAAAATGGCGAACTACTTTACCTACATACAATTGGACCAGTATTTACATGTAGTAATTTATTACCAAACAAAAAATGTAATTGAATTGATTATATTTAATAACTTTAAGCTTAATGTAATAATTATATTTAATAACTTTAAGCTTAATGTAATAATATAATCTTCAAACAATTTGTATTTGTATATATATATATCCATATTAATTATATTCCCGGTTAAGAATGGGTAAAGTGGCAAAGAAGTAAAATTAAGATTTTGTCTGTCCTTGAATATTGCTTATCGAATTTATTGTTTTTAACCTGCTTGCATTCTTCTTAATTAATTTTGCAATTGAAAACAATTGCTTGAGGTATTTATTGTAATTACTAGTCACAAAGCCCGTCCCTGCCAGGCATAAACATCTTTTAGATAATAACTAACATATTAACGCTTATAAAAGAAATTAAACAAAAAATTATTATTCAATGTTTTAATACATTTAATAGGTATATGAAGAAAAATATGTAAAAAATAACAATAAGTAAAATATCTAAAAAATAACAATAAGTAAGTAAATCAATTATAATACTTCTTTAAAAACAAAATTTTTTGAAAATACTGAGGAGCAACCCTTTTTTAAAATACCTTGTTTTCCATCTACATGCATCACTTTTACCTTAACATCATCTTTTTTCTCTCTCTTGAAAAAGCAACGTCCATGACTAAAAACTGGTTTGGGTAAATATATCCCCACCCTCTAACGTTTGACCTTGACCTTTATTGATGGTGATGGAAAACGCCAACCTTATAGGAAACTGTCTCCTACGCAAAATAAATGGTAGGTCGGGATTTAAGGGAGCGAAATCAATCCTCGGAACAAATCGATGGCTTAATATAAAAAAGGCGTAACTCAATTTTTTTCAATATAGCGTTTTTTGTGTATTCTGGTAGGCAAATGTCCCATACACCTTGCCACAAAATTTCAGGGAGATATAATTGCAAATAACAGATTTATAACGATTTCAAAAAAAGCCCTAAGTCAAGTCAAAGATTTTTTGAAAGTAAAAGCCCTAACTCGTTTTTTTTTTTCTTTTATTTCATTGGTTTTCACCATGACACAACAATACAAGGTAAATCTTCTAAAAAAATTTGACTACAAGTGTATTAAACATAAAATTATCTGCTGCAAAGAAAAATGGTATTGTATATTGTGTAAATTAAAATAAACAAAACAGTTTTTAAAGCTTAACTACATTTTAAAATCGTAACAAGCTGATGTATTTGGCGGCGGCTCGACGTTTCATAAACGACGTTGGTGGCCCACTGTAAGTCGATCGACTTGTTTCTCTGTTTTTGACATTTTATATTAACAAAACGGTACTTCCCAATAATGAAGCATACAAATATTTTGTGTGTTCTGATAAGTTCACTTTGCTTTTTTGTGTAAAAATATTGTTGGAGAAAGAACAGTTTTGACATTAAAAAAATTAAATAATATAATAAATAATATGAAAGCAAGCGAAAATTCTGACTCTGATTCGGGGAACGCAGATGGAATTCGAACAAGGAAAAATATTGCAAGAAAGTCCGAATGGACATATAACGTAAATAGAAAAAAAAGAATGGAAGGTTTGCAATATATTGGAATATCGAATAAAGCACTGTCTGTTAAGCCTCTTAGAGAACTAGGAGAAGCATGTTCATCACAATTTTGTAAAAAAAGTGCGCTTAGAAATTGCTCATCTTTTAAAGATAACACCCGAAATGAAATCTTTAATTTGTTTTGGAAGATGACTTGGGAGCAAAAACGAATGTATGTGATCAGCCTTACAAGCAGTTCTGAGACCAAAATTAATTCCACAGAAAAATCGAGACGAACGCAGACAATTCAATATTTTTTGAGACATAATTCGATCAGACTACAAGTGTGCCGTAATATGTTTTATTCAACGCTAGGCATAAAAGAAAAGATGGTTCGGAATTGGATTAACGGGGCCAGTAAACATGGTATGCAAGAAACTCCCGAAAAGACTTCAAATTTACGAAAATCTGCCAAACGGTCATCTGTCACAGGAAAGCGCAACGAAGAAAGGCGTATATTTCTACAAAAATTTTTAGATGAGTTGCCAAAAATGGAGTCCCATTATTGCCGAAGGGACAGTCAAAAATTATATTTTGAATCGGATTTTTCCACCTATCAGGAAATTTACCAGCTTTATGTCGCAGAGTGTGATTCAAAAAAAGAAAATGGAAACATAAAATTGTCCTATCCAATTTTTGCACAATTATTAAAGGAATTGAACTATTCCATATTTAAACCTAGGAAAGATCAGTGCGATATTTGCGTATCACATAAAGTTAGTAATTTGTCAGATGAAGATTATAAAAAACATAGAGAACAAATACAAAAAATGCGAGAAGAAAAATATAATGACATAACAAATGGTAAGTCCGGAATATGTGCAGTTATATGTATGGATGTGCAAGCGGTAAAATTAATACCTCAACTAAAGGCGAGTGCTGCATATTATAAAATGAAGCTACAACTTCATAATTTTACAATATACAATATTTTAACACACGAATCAGACAATTACGTTTGGGACGAAACAGATGGATGTCTAGTAGCTTCCGTTTTTGCGACTTGTATTATTAAACACTTGAGGAAGATCCAAACTCAATCGCCAGAAATCCATCACGTAATTATTTACTCAGATGGCTGTTTCTACCAAAATCGCAATGTAATACTGTCCAATGCATTGTTGGCTTTTACTATGGAAACACAAATAACGATTGAACAAAAATTTTTAATAAGTGGACATACGCAAATGGAATGTGACTCAAGCCATTCACTTATAGAAAGAAAAATTAAAAATAAGGAAATAAATTTGCCGTCGCAATTTGTGCAATTAATAAAGGAGGCACGAAAAGTTCCAGCACCCCTACAAGCTCACCATTTGCACTACGACTATTTTCTAAATTTTGAAAATATGCCTAAACGATACTCTTCGATTCGTCCTGGTAAAAATATTGCTTACTATAAAAGTTCTAAAAATGTATGTACTCACCCCTCTATTTAAAATTTTAGGAAGAAGTATTGGTGATTTTACTGTAAATATGCTACGAGCCTTGGCGTATGATCCATCAGGATCAATATATTTCAAAACAGACATAACTGACGATTACCAATTGCTCCCACATAGATCGAAGTCGGCGATTAAAGACATCCCCCCTGATTCACTATATAAGGAGAAAATAGCAATCACAAAAAAGAAATGGGACCACCTTCAGAATTTGAAAAAGTTTTTACCTGCAGATTGCCATCTTTTTTATGATAACTTGCCTTATAAGAACTAATATTTTACAGTTAACTTCTGATTTAAACCTCTTAATTTCATTAATTAATTTCTTTTATTATTAAAACCTGAATTTCTATAATAATATGTCCCATTTTCAACTCAGTTTAAAAAAGCCCTAACTTAATTTTTTTTCAAAAATATCAATGAAAAAAGGCCATATCTTAGCTAACTTCATTAAAATAAAAAAAATATATAAATTTAATGAGAAATAAAATGAGTTGCCTCTTTTCATTAAAAATGTCATTAAAACTTTGTTTGTATCTAAAATTTTACGGATTTTATTAAGTTTTTTCCTTCCCCTGTAAAGTAACAAAAAATCGAGTTACGCCTTTTTTATATTAAGCCATCGAAATGCAGGATTGCCTTTTGCAGCGCCGGTTAATATAGTTGCGCATATTAGATTCTGTGACAATTTTGTAACTTGCAGTCTTGTGCCATTGCATAGCACTCATTTAGTGTTTAAATAAGACAACCAAAATAACAAACGTACAATACAAATTAAATAAAAATATATATATATATATAAAAAACAAACTACCGCTTGCAACATACAGGAAAGGAAAAACAATAACAACATAAAGAAAACGAAAGAAATAACAAAATAAACAAACAACAATAATAACAATCTGCCAGTGATGGTCTTTTTCGGCGTTGACCAGATCAGGGCTTTTATGGTCCTTTTATGGCATTGTCCATTGTGTACCCCCTATAGCCGTCTATCATATTCGTGTTAGTACGGATGTATTTGTGTTAATCGTTGTTGAACTGCTTTGGTGATGAAGGTACAATTTGATCACCAAACAGTTTCTAAACGGCTTTTAGCAAAGAGATATCCGTACTTTGCGTTTTTTTGGGTTGTGATGAGAGGTCGGTTTCGAATCGACTTCTGTAACATACGTGGAACGAATTTTTTTTCTGTATACGCTCTCGTTTGTCTCCATCGGCCGGATGTTTTCGCCTTATGTGAAACACTGGTATCTGAAAATTGGTATCACCTTCTATCCCTATTTTATCTTCTTCGGGTTCTTGCTATATATATACGCAATGAAGTTGTGTATCAATGCCAGCAACCAGTGGACATGTTTGATGCGAAATTAAACTGCCTTTGGCTTAAATTCAAAATCAATACGCCCTTTTTGCATTTCGGGTTTATTTACAGAAGCCCAAACGTGGGAAGGGATATCACTTTATTGCGCTTCGACTCCGTTTCCGACTCAATATCAAAGATTCCTGAGAATTGTCCGGACAGCGAAATCGTTGTTGCTGGTGATTTCAATATCCACAATTCTTCTTGGCTTCACCACTCGGGCCGTACAACCTATGAAGGCCAATAAGTTGAGCTATTTGCTGCACATAATCACCATGTGCAACTGGTGAATGAACCAACACATATTCCATGTGTTGATGGGCACCAACACAATACCCTTGACCTTTTCCTCTCTTCGCACCCTCAAAAGTACGAAGTTGAAGTTCTAGCACCTCTCGGTAACTCGGATCATTGCACCATTTCTGCCTCTTTTCCGTTCTCCGAATTTCGGAACGTTTCACGACAGGCTATGAAACGATCAAAATTTGTTTACGGAAAAGCACGTTGGGTTGAACTCAACGACTTTTTTCGGCATTTTAATTGGAAACTTTGTTTCCTTGACAATGACGTCAATGGCATGGCGAAAATGTTTGGAAATGTTATTTTGCTAGGAATGAAAATGTTAATTCCAGTTTAAAAATGCTTCGAATAAACCTAGGTCTAAATCTTGATTTAATCAGACGTGCAAATCAGCAGTCAGATCCAGAGAGGCAGCATTCAGAAATTGGCATGACAATAAAACCGCTGATACTGAATTGCTACGCAAAATGGCAAGGTCGTCCTGTGCCAAAGTGCTAAGCCGGGCAAAAACTCTTCACCGGCAACGTCTTCGTGCTGAAGTTCTAACTGCTCCCCGGGGCAGTAAAAGCTTCTGGTTATTCGTTAAAAGAGTAAGGGTTACTACTAGTTCTTCAATACCAACTCTTTTAAAGGATGGCCAAACATTCACGAACCTGTAGCTCGTTTCTGTATTTCTCGCATTGCAAAATTGCTCACATTAAGTGTGAAACAAAAAATTCCATCGTTTTTCGATTTGTGAGAAAAAAGTGTTTCTGTATTTGATTGCGAGAACAGACAACACAGATTCTGTTTTAACTGGAATACTTCCAGTAATTAATTGTCAATGCAAGTGAAACGTCAACGAAAGAAATATATATAATAAAAATAGGGCTGCCAGATTTGACGATTTATCGTCATTTTGACGATTTTTAGTTCCAAAATTTGCTGATTTTTTATAGTGACGATATTATTCAGTCTTCGAAATAAAATAATTTTAAATAGTTTAATATGCTTGTATATTAGGCACAACAGAAAAACGATATCTTTAAAAACAAGACAGCTTAAAAATTTATCGGCAAAATCAAAATTTCGATGGAAAACTGTTTAATTGTTATTTCCTTAGATTATTTAATACATTTGTTTATGTGATCAAAACATCAAACTATTACCCCATTTTTCAGTCAATGCACTTTAGGAATTTCTTGCCTTTTTTTTGGCCAAAAGTGTTAGTAATAGTTTAATATGATATTTTGTCACGCCTTTTGTGTGATTTTTTCAGGAAAAAAAAAATCAATCTGAAATTGTAAATTGTTATCGGATAAAGAAAAAATAAAATAATTAATTTTATTTAAATAGACCTCAAGCTAAAGTATGTATGTATGTATGTATAAAATATGGGTTTTACCCATGAACTTTAAATATTTTTTTTTTTGTTTTAATAAAAATCGAACAAAATTTGTAAAAATTAATTTTAAATTGTCCGATTTTTTAAACGAAATAGACGATTTTTTTTAATTTTTTCTTAGGAAATTGACGATTTTTTCACAAATTGATTTGGCAGACCTGCATAAAAAAACAATGAAGGACTTAAAAAAATAAAATAACACAATATAGCAATTGTGTTTTATTTATTTTCATCATTTAAATTCTTTCTCTTCAAATAAAAAATAAATAATACACATTTTTGTGTACATACATACATAATTTGTGCTCCATTTTTTGAAATTTTATTTTTCTCGCATCAATTTCAAATGTGTTTTATTTTGGCAGTTCTTGTGAGAAACTTTTAGCAAAATATTCATACAGAAATACTTTTCCTCACATCCTTCCCATAATTGCAGGAATATTATTAAAATGACAGATAATTCTCCCAAAGTAAAGATACTGAAACACTTATGTGAGAAAAACCATTTTTTGTTTAATGTTGCACTGTTTTTGTCACAATTTACGTGTTTCATGTGGGAAATTTTACGATGCGAGAAATACAGAAACGGGCTACAGGTCTGTAATTATCTAGCCAGTGTGGCCACCACGGCACATCCCAGGCAGAAAAAGACAAACAGCACGACGCTGTGCCGATTTTGATGGGGGTACTATCAACATCAATACAACGTATTGTTTACCAAATTTACAATGTACTCACAATATTAAAATGATAACGCCAAATGTGCGTCTTCCGACTCTTGTTTTTAGTGTTGCCATAATACTTTAAATTTAAATTTACAATATTGTATTCACGAATTTACAACGTAGTCACAACATTTAAATGATAACGCCAAATAACCGCCTTCCGACTATTTTAATATTGTCACAAAACCCTAAATTTAAATTTACAACATTGGATCAATAAACATAAAACGTAAATATTAATTTAATGGTGATATAACAGATATTACTCTATTACATAAATAATTACATGTAATTTGCATATGGATGTAACTACATAAATTCGTGTAATCAACAAACAACATGTTGCAGTAAATTTGTATATTTTTTCTTATCTTAAATAGTTTTTTGATTAAATATTAATACGACACTACATAGTAAATTAGGACTTTATTTTGCTTATACAGCTTAGTAGCGGTATAGAATTATTGTAAACTCGGTATTAGGAAATTAAGGTTAAGTTCTTGTATATACAGTATTGTAGCAGTATAGTTTTATTGTAAATACGACATTACAAAACTAAAGTCGTATATTTGTATTTAGTGTGTTATACCGGTGTGGAATTTTTGTAAAAACAGTATTAAAAAACTAAGGTTGTAATTTTGTATCTTCAGTCTTGAGATGGTACAATATTTTTGGAAGAGTCAACATTTTGTATATACAGGGTCGCGGCGGTACATAATATTTAGAAAAGTCGTAATTTCTGCCTGGGATATTGAGGCTATATAATTAGTGTGACCAGATTTTAAAATAATATAAAGCTAAATCATGTTTGAAACAGAGCTAAAGCCAAAAAATAAAGCTAATTTTTTTATAGCTTTCTAGCTTTCCCATCTATCTTCTACAGCAATAAAAATTTAGAATTGATCACCTTCGTAACTTATCTTAAAAATACAAATTACTTTTTCGAAATTTGAAAGTTTAAGGTGTGAAAATTGTACTTATTTTTGGTACTTTTTTTGTACAAAACGTTGTTGTCCTTTGCTTGACATATACGTATTAAAGACGTGCACGGATATATCTGTTTGTACAAGTTTCTGTGTGTTTACTAAAGTGAGTGTGTATGGATGAGTTGTCGAGTGTTTCTGATATAAGTTGATATGGATATTTTTTGTAACATAGTGGATATGAGTTGATAAAAAGAGAATGAGAGTAACATATCTGTTTATATCTGTTTTACAAAAGCAGATACTTGTTGATACTGATCGAATACAATGAGTTACTTATTGTACGATGCCGTTTTTTTCAATTGTCTTTCAACGAAAATATTTTGTTTTTGTAACAAATTCTTTGATGCCCTTAAAAGGATCGGGTCTTTTCGTTCAAGAGACATGTAGAAAAAAATTATTGAAAAAAAATTACCAAAAAAAAAAACCACATGTATTTTGTTTTTGTAACAAATTCTTTGATGCCCTTAAAAGGATGTGGTCGTTTCGTTCAAGACATGTAGACAAAAATTATTGAAAAAAAATTAGCAAAAAAAACCACATGTATTTTGTTTTTGTAACAAACTCTTCGATGCCCTTAAAAGGATGGCGTTTATTCGTCAAAAGACATGTAGACAAAAATTATTGAAAAATATAATAAAAAAAAAATTACCAAAAAAACAACACATGTATTTTGTTTTTGTAACAAATTCATTGATGCCCTTAAAAGGATGGGTCTTTTTCGTGCTGTGGTATTGAAAATTGCTGAGCAACAACAACAAAACTAGCGAGAAGCGTTGCGATCAGGCCTGCCATATTTACCGATTTATCGGTATTTTGCCGATTTTTTTCTCTAAATTATCAAAGTGCCTATTTACCGATTTTTTGATAAAAACTTAAAACACGGTAGCTTTTGGTTTGTGTTATATACATTTTTAATTTTGGGTAACTTTTAACGTTACAAAGAGACAACTGTTATTAATTCAGCGCTTATACTTAAGGAAAATGGGTTAGATTTATTCCATATATGTACATATGTAGTGTTTGTATAACCCATTACACACACACATTATGAAAAATATTCAACTAGGTATAAAGAATAAAAGCATTAACTCCAAATGAAAGAAAAAAACTTAACGATTTTTTGACCAAAGCTAAAAGAAGAGATAATTTATTTTTCTAAAGGAAAAAGGGATTATTACTTACAAAAGAGTAAAGTTAAGCTTAATTTATATTCACTGTCAATGTAAATATTTAATTTTATAGGATTATATGCAATTGAGGATAAGGCTTATACCTCCGGTAGCCAATTTAATTTAAGAAAGTAAAGTAAATATTCAAGTTTTTTTGCAAAAAGAAAATCAGATTTAAAATGCGAGAATTCTTCCACCTTAAAATTAAATTTCGATATCCACTGAAAAATTAATCTTTGCAAGGAATTATTTTTTTTAAAGATTATTTCAAATGTAATAATTCGATTTTTATGCTTATATTTAAAGTTATTTAATAAAAGTGTCAAACTCATATATGTATAATAATAAAAAAATTAAAACAAAAACTTTTTATATCCATAAAAACAATTAACCAGGAACGGTGGCAGTTATAACTGGTATCAAAAAAGTTCTTTAATAACAGTTATTTCAAGGATCGTAACAGTTATAAAATAAGCGACAAAAAAAATCATAGAAAAAATGGCTGTCTATGTAAACGTTGTACGTAAAGTTCAGGTCGCAGTTTTGAAAATAAATTGCTGAAATTTGGTACAAAGGTTCTAATTGTCCTAAGGAACAAGCATATTGTCAATGGTGAGAACTTTGACATGATTCTTAACTTCATAAAATAATGGCGTGGTCCATGATTGCCCATGGGTCCCTAAGCTACACTCTTGAAAAGTTATCTCTACATATTGTGGTGTGGAGCATCGTAGGGTCGGGCATGCAGACTACTTTCTTATTTGTTTGTAATGGATAATTGCAACCAAAAAAATAAATTATTTGTTTATAATGGAAAAATAAATGCTTTTTTATAATACATATTTCTATTCGAAAAATTTTTTGGTTGAAAAAATGGTTATCAATAACAAAAAAAAAAAAAAAATGTTACTTTAATTGGGTACGATAACTCAAATAAAATATATGTAGCGATAATGGTTAAAAATTCCCAACTGGAAATAAAGGAATTTTTTCATAGCCTTTCAAAAAAATAATAATTATTATTATTTTCAGTCCCGGAGTTATTTTGTGAATTAAAAACAAAAAAGTCCTTTTTAAACAGTTATCTCTTTAACGTAAATATAAAATAATAAATAATAAATTAAAACTCAGTTGAGGAATAAAAGATCGACACTCAAAGCTTGCCGCTGGTCAGATCTTTACAATTTGTATAGCAGTATTATCTAATCAGCTTGTGCTGCAATTAAATTGTCATTAAAAAAAGAAGAAAACCAAAATGAGTGTTATTATCAGTGTTGCCAGTGAAATTTCGAGAAAGATACATTTTAGTTTCCAAAGAGATACGCTTTTTTTTTCCAAAATGATACATATTGGAAAACATTTGAAAATCCATTTTTAACGTTTAACATTTATTAACATAACATTTTTTTTACATAGTTAATGAATATTATAAAGAAAATGATATCATATAAATTAATTTTTATATTTATTTAAGTCATAAATATTAAGTATGTAAATTTAAAAATACAGTAAGCAAACTTTAAAATTCATTAAATGTCACTATCTTTGGATGTTATCAAAACAAATTCATTTTTGTAAAAATTAATATACGAGTTAAGGCGTATATACTAAGGCGATCAAAAAGATCATATAAAGTTTTCTTCTAAAATTTCATCTTAACACACATACACAAGAATAAGCATGCTACAGAAGAACTTAGAAAACCTAACAACAAAATACATGTTATTTTTGTATTTAGTTGCAATGTTTTTTTTAGTATTCATAACGAAATGATAACTTAAATAAACTTTGTCAGTGTAGGAAAGTTTAAAATTTGATTTCTGTACATTTTGCGCACAGATTCAAAAGATACGAAAAATATCAGGATTATACATGGTACCTGAAGTCATCAAAAGGTACGAAAAATGTATCTTTCGTATCCTAATGGCATCACTGGTTATTAAAGACGTAAAAATATAAATCCTTAAAAAGAGTTTTATTTGTTGACAGCCAAGTGAGTTTTATTTTAGGCTGAAAACTCCTCAAGTTTTATTTAATTTTTTTAGAGAGAAAGCTCTACTTTTATTGTTTAATCCGAACATTTATATATTCGTTGAAAAATTTGTCTTAACTGTGGAGTTGAGATCGTTTTTTCTAGATTACCATAGATTCTAAAAGAGACAGTATGTCTCCGTTGGCTCTAATATGGAAAATTCATATAAATTTTTCATTAACTAATATTTATTTATAAAACTTTTATTTGTATTGATTTTTATGTTAAAAGGATTAGGTAATGGTAAATTGTTGCTTTGTTCTTTTTTGTCATTAAAATATGTTTTATTGTGTTTAAAAAAGGTATTTTAATATGCCGATTTTTTTAAATTAAATTGCCGATTTGTTTTTGATGATATGCAGATTTCTTACCAAAACCATCTGGCACCCCTGGTTGAGATCGTATATTAATTTTTATTAGCTCTGTTATTTGCATCAACTCTCCAACAATATTTGAAAATACAACAGATAACAATAAGTATTGTTAAAATACCATGGTGACAACAGATATTTGTGAGCAAAAAAAAAAGGTTATGATATATTTAATCCAATACCATAAGCAACTGTTTTGGTTTTTTGGATATGGTGAGTGGACAAAAGCAAAACCATACAATATCAGTTACACTCATTCTCTCATTGATATCAATAGTAACAGGTACATATCTGGTGTATCTGTTTTGACAATACTTTATGGTGCACTCGTGCAGGTCTTTAATACGTATTTAATTATGGGCTTACACTACAATATTGCGATTTTTGATACTTCAATACGGAGAAAAAAGTATCAAAAGAGAGAAATACGTGAAATAAATTTTCTCTCTACTACTTTTCCGTAGCGGGTTAAATGCTAGTGTTATAGAATATTACATTTTTGGTTCATTTAGGTAGAAAAAGAACTTTAATAAGTGCGTAAAGCATGTATGTATGTTTACACCTTTTTAACGCTGTTTACACTCTTTTTAAATTTCTAAGTTATGTTTTTTTCAATAAATAAATTAATTGCCTTGTTATTATCATTGAAATATGCAATACAAATCTTTTTTTTATATAAATCACATAAAAACGTAAATTTTCTGAAAGAAAACAGTAACTTTTTTATTTTTCCGCTGGCTGCACTGGTATGTATGAAGATCAAATATGCATCAGCTATTGTTCCTGCGCTGCCAAACTACTTTTTATATGGTTACAACTCTTAAATGTATTCTGATAAGCTGTTTTATTAATTTTGAAATAATTAACTTATTGCACGAAATTAAAGAAAAAGGTAGTAAGAGCTAAATGCATTGTTGAAATAAGCTAAAAGCTAAATGAAATATTTCAAGCTAAACATGAAAAAATAAAGCTACATTAAACAGTGATTCACAAACTATTTCAAAATAATAATTTTGAAACAGAAATAATAACATAATCATAAGTTTAAAATAAAATTTACAAACAAGAGAAATAAGTTGTACCCATTTTTATAATATTTTAGATATATGTGACGCGCAAAATAGAAAGGGACCTTTGTTCAGGATAGCCATTTTAAAGATTGAAATACGTGTATCTTTGGTGCACCATCACTGGTATTGGTCTCATTTGAAAGCGACACATCTCATGACGTCAGGAACGTGTTGGTAAACCTTGAAAACACGCGCAGGTCGTCCCTACCTTTTGTTTTGTGTAATTGGACTTGCAAATATTTATGAAATTTTTCATAAAATGGTAGATTCTATGCGATCTGAGTTGCATTTTCTTGTAAAGTAGCTGTGTCATTTGAGTTTGCATCATTTTTGTGGGATATTGTGGCATTGACAGCAGATTTTGCAGAAATTTTTTTATGTCGGATAGAATTCCGTCAGATTTTCTTGTGAATGAATCGTACGATTAGGTAGGATGGTGAATACCGGCCTTAAGTAATGATTAGTAATGGTAATAATTACTTATTAGATTACTTTTGAAGAAGTGTGATGTAATGATTACGATTACGTTTATTTTTTGTTTTTCATGATTACTAATTGATTGCTATTACAACTAATCAAAAAATAATCAGGACTACCGTCGATTACTTCAAAATAATCAAAGAGAAAAAGTAAACCGATTATTTTCAACGATTATTTTTGATTCTTTGTGATTACTTTCAACAATTGCGAATTAATTTGTACTACAATTTTTTGGAAACAGTTAAATGTTATCATTATTTACAAATGGCGAACTACTTTACCTACATACAATTGGACCAGTATTTACATGTAGTAATTTATTACCAAACAAAAAATGTAATTGAATTGATTATATTTAATAACTTTAAGCTTAATGTAATAATTATATTTAATAACTTTAAGCTTAATGTAATAATATAATCTTCAAACAATTTGTATTTGTATATATATATATCCATATTAATTATATTCCCGGTTAAGAATGGGTAAAGTGGCAAAGAAGTAAAATTAAGATTTTGTCTGTCCTTGAATATTGCTTATCGAATTTATTGTTTTTAACCTGCTTGCATTCTTCTTAATTAATTTTGCAATTGAAAACAATTGCTTGAGGTATTTATTGTAATTACTAGTCACAAAGCCCGTCCCTGCCAGGCATAAACATCTTTTAGATAATAACTAACATATTAACGCTTATAAAAGAAATTAAACAAAAAATTATTATTCAATGTTTTAATACATTTAATAGGTATATGAAGAAAAATATGTAAAAAATAACAATAAGTAAAATATCTAAAAAATAACAATAAGTAAGTAAATCAATTATAATACTTCTTTAAAAACAAAATTTTTTGAAAATACTGAGGAGCAACCCTTTTTTAAAATACCTTGTTTTCCATCTACATGCATCACTTTTACCTTAACATCATCTTTTTTCTCTCTCTTGAAAAAGCAACGTCCATGACTAAAAACTGGTTTGGGTAAATATATCCCCACCCTCTAACGTTTGACCTTGACCTTTATTGATGGTGATGGAAAACGCCAACCTTATAGGAAACTGTCTCCTACGCAAAATAAATGGTAGGTCGGGATTTAAGGGAGCGAAATCAATCCTCGGAACAAATGCAGGATTGCCTTTTGCAGCGCCGGTTAATATAGTTGCGCATATTAGATTCTGTGACAATTTTGTAACTTGCAGTCTTGTGCCATTGCATAGCACTCATTTAGTGTTTAAATAAGACAACCAAAATAACAAACGTACAATACAAATTAAATAAAAATATATATATATATATAAAAAACAAACTACCGCTTGCAACATACAGGAAAGGAAAAACAATAACAACATAAAGAAAACGAAAGAAATAACAAAATAAACAAACAACAATAATAACAATCTGCCAGTGATGGTCTTTTTCGGCGTTGACCAGATCAGGGCTTTTATGGTCCTTTTATGGCATTGTCCATTGTGTACCCCCTATAGCCGTCTATCATATTCGTGTTAGTACGGATGTATTTGTGTTAATCGTTGTTGAACTGCTTTGGTGATGAAGGTACAATTTGATCACCAAACAGTTTCTAAACGGCTTTTAGCAAAGAGATATCCGTACTTTGCGTTTTTTTGGGTTGTGATGAGAGGTCGGTTTCGAATCGACTTCTGTAACATACGTGGAACGAATTTTTTTTCTGTATACGCTCTCGTTTGTCTCCATCGGCCGGATGTTTTCGCCTTATGTGAAACACTGGTATCTGAAAATTGGTATCACCTTCTATCCCTATTTTATCTTCTTCGGGTTCTTGCTATATATATACGCAATGAAGTTGTGTATCAATGCCAGCAACCAGTGGACATGTTTGATGCGAAATTAAACTGCCTTTGGCTTAAATTCAAAATCAATACGCTTTTTTTGCATTTCGGGTTTCTTTACAGAAGCCCAAACGTGGGAAGGGATATCACTTTATTGCGCTTCGACTCCGTTTCCGACTCAATATCAAAGATTCCTGAGAATTGTCCGGACAGCGAAATCGTTGTTGCTGGTGATTTCAAATCCACAATTCTTCTTGGATTCACCACTCGGGCCGTACAACCTATGAAGGCCAATAAGTTGAGCTATTTGCTGCACATAATCACCATGTGCAACTGGTGAATGAACCAACACATATTCCATGTGTTGATGGGCACCAACACAATACCCTTGACCTTTTCCTCTCTTCGCACCCTCAAAAGTACGAAGTTGAAGTTCTAGCACCTCTCGGTAACTCGGATCATTGCACCATTTCTGCCTCTTTTCCGTTCTCCGAACTTCGGAACGTTTCACGACAGGCTATGAAACGATCAAAATTTGTTTACGGAAAAGCACGTTGGGTTGAACTCAACGACTTTTTTCGGCATTTTAATTGGAAACTTTGTTTCCTTGACAATGACGTCAATGGCATGGCGAAAATGTTTGGAAATGTTATTTTGCTAGGAATGAAAATGTTAATTCCAGTTTAAAAATGCTTCGAATAAACCTAGGTCTAAATCTTGATTTAATCAGACGTGCAAATCAGCAGTCAGATCCAGAGAGGCAGCATTCAGAAATTGGCATGACAATAAAACCGCTGATACTGAATTGCTACGCAAAATGGCAAGGTCGTCCTGTGCCAAAGTGCTAAGCCGGGCAAAAACTCTTCACCGGCAACGTCTTCGTGCTGAAGTTCTAACTGCTCCCCGGGGCAGTAAAAGCTTCTGGTTATTCGTTAAACAGATTTGCAACCTTTTGGCTAGAAATCCGTTGTTGTTGGCTTTTCAACGGGGTTGAAAAGCAGAAAAACCAAATCATAAAGAAGTTAAATTTGGTAAGAGGTAAGTTCTACTCACGGTTCAACCAAGGTTATATTCAAGAAAACTCGAAGAGATTACACGTTATAAGCCTTTTATTTGTAAGTATAAAAATGTAGAAAAAATAGAGCTAGTGCACCTGCAAGTAACTTTGTACAATGCTAAAAACGTCACAACACCCAACAACAAAACTCCCCGCCATTAAGGCGAATCCCCTCTGTCAAACTGCATTCACAATAGCAACCTACAGCAGGGGCTCGATGTCTAGATCAAGAAAGTCGTCCTCCTGATCTAACATCATCTCCTCAGAGGGTGCCTCAACATGCCGCCCCCTTGCACGGGTGCAACGAGAATTGCTTCGCTGAGTCGGTTCATGGTAGCCACCATTTGGCGTAGGAGCTGGTGAGTCGTGGCTTGCCCAGCCGCTTGCTGCTCCAGATGCCGTTGAATGGGATTGGGCCTTCTTCTCGAACGCCGTTGTCGAGCGGTGAGGACTTGGACTGCTCCCGCAGAGGACTCATCGCTAAGGCTCATATGGTGTGCACGGCGCTGCAATCGACGGACGGGGGGCGATGCCACCATTTGGTCCTGCAAGCTAACATCTCGACGAGGAAGTTGAAGACGCTCCTGTACCGGACGCCGCTGGCCGGAACCACTTCCGGACGTAGGCCTTTGCCGCTCCTTATGCAGCAAAGTGTGGTGCAAATTACCGCATTTACGACACACAGAGGAAGTGTTACAGTCAGCACTCTTATGAGTCTGAGATAAGCAGTTGCTACAATAGCCATGGACTCGTACGCTATATACCCTTTGTGGGACAGTAAAACTGGCAAAAACCTTACAAAACCGTAAGTGATGGGTTTGGAAACAGATGAGGCATGTTTCAGGGCGACGAATAGGCTCCATTATTATCTGAAAATAAATTAAAAATACAAATGTTGAATCATAATATAGGATTAACGTAGTTATTTATCCATAATGGGCAACCAACAGAGTTTTACGATAGGCCGAGTAACGATACCGTACTTGGTCCTTACGTCAGCCACTCTTACACGTTTATCTGGTCCGCGATAAACAGATTCTACACGCCCTAATCGCCAATCACAAGGGGGAAGTAATTCGTCCTTGATAATCACAAAATCGCCAACAAGTAATTCTTTTTTTGGATGGCGCCATTTGTATCGTTTATGCAACTCCTGTAAATACTCGGTTTTCCATCTTTGCGCAAAACGATGGTGAAGGGCTTTCAGCCTTTCCCATCGGTTAAGAAGAGATATATTCAAGTCATTAGCTGGCCTTTCCGGCTGAACCATTATCGGTGCCCCTCGTAGGAAGTGTCCGGGCGTCAATGCGTTTAAATCGTCAGGATCTTCAGTCATCGGAGATAACGGCCGGGAATTTAAAACGCCTTCAATTCGTACTAAAAGTGTAGAGAACTCTTCAAAATTAAATCTTTGATTGCCTACAACCTTCCTAAAGTGAAGCTTAAAGCTCTTTACTCCAGCCTCCCACAGGCCTCCCATGTGCGGCGCACTAGGTGGTATAAACTTCCATTCGAAGCCGTGGACAGCGTACTGTTCAGATACGTCTTTGGCTGATTCTTTAAGAAATATTGAATATTCTTCAAGTAATGCTCTACTTGCACCCACAAAATTAGTGCCGTTATCAGACATCATGCGCTTTGGCAAACCGCGTCTTCCCACGAACCTGTCAAATGCAGCCCTAAAGGCCTCTGACGAAAGAGTAGAGCATGGCTCGAGATGAATAGACCGTGTTGCAAAACATACAAAAATACAAGCATAGCCCTTCATGTATGGAGAATTTCTCAGAGTGCCGGCTTTTATCTGAAACGGACCAGCGAAGTCCACTCCTGTAAAAGTAAATGGTAAAGAGAACGTAGCTCTCTCCGCTGGTAGAGCTGCCATGATCTGTGATAAAACCCGCTGTTTGTAGCGAACGCAAGTCAGGCATTTATTTATACATTTTTTAACAGCTCTCTTAAGAGCTGGAATGTAGAATTGATATCTCACCATGTTGATCATTAGAGAGACATCCGCGTGCATCAAATTCTTATGCATAAAATCGAGAATCATTTCGCACAAATTTGATTCGTAAGGAACAATAATAGGACACCTTTCGTCGTAAGTCAAAGAAGAATTAACTAAGCGACCATTTACTCGAATAAGTCCCTGGGAATCTAGAAATGGATTTAGCGTCAGAAGCGCACTTTTCCTTGAGATTGGCCTAGAATTAGACAAATCGGCATACTCATTAGCATAGTAAGCCCGTTGAGTCATTCTGAGTAAGATAATTTTAGAGTGATTCAGTTCCGCATAAGATAGTGCGCCCTTATACTTTCCGCTGCCCCTACGCAATTTGCGCAAGGCTAAATTTAAAAACCGAAACATGTAGGCTATGACCCGAAGGGCCTTGTGATACCTCGTGAACCTATTAATAACACAGAAATCGTCTGAAGTCTCTCTTTTCGCTCGGGATAGTTGGGTATTCGATGGTGGGTTTACGTTGTCCCGCAATACTCCCTCCATATTCAAAGTAGTATTCAGAGTATAATAACAACTGCTTTGAATGATTTTCCTTCGTTCTGGAGGTATTTGCAATGTGGGCCTCGAAACAGGCCAATTGTTCTGAGAGTTTAGAAGCCACATAGGCCCATGCCACCACAATGGATTATCTAACAGCTCCTGTGGCTTACATCCCCTTGTTCCAAGATCAGCAGGATTTTCACCTGTTGATTCATGTCTCCACGTGGCGTTACCGACATTTTCAAGAATTTTAGTAGCACGATTTGCGACATATGTTTTCCACGTTGAGGGAGGTTTTTGAAGCCAGGCAAGAACAATAGTGGAATCAGTCCACATATGAATGGAGGCGTCTGGGAAGGAACCCTTGGATACTATATGCCTCACCAATTTTGAAAGAAGTAACGCGCCGCACAATTCCAATCGAGGAAGACTCACTTTTTTTAGCGGAGCTACTTTACTTTTAGAGACTAATAAATGAGAGTTCCTAGTCGCTGAGTCTTCTGATCGAATGTAGAGTGCAGCACAGTATGCAACCTCAGAAGCGTCACAAAAGCCATGCAGTTGAATATCATTATCAGGTTGAAAGTTTACCCAACGAGGAATTATAATATCCTCAATTTGTACTAAATTCTCAACAAAGGTCTGCCACTTGACAAGAATGTGAGGTTTCACACCCTCATCCCAATCGACCCCATCTTGCCACAACTCTTGAAGCAAAATTTTCGCATTGATAATTATAGGCGTAAGCCATCCTGCCGGGTCAAAAAGTTGTGCCACACAGGATAAAATTCGCCTTTTCGTTATAATTTCGCTATTCTCCATTTTTTTAATTTTATAAGTGAAAGTATCACTTTTCGCATTCCAAAGAATCCCAAGAGTCTTTGTAGCGCTAGGACTGTCAAATTTCAAAAAATTTTCATCCAAAAGATTTTCATTTGGAATGTGTTCCAACAATCTTGGATGATTTGCAGTAATTTTCCTTAACGGAAATCCTGCTGAATTAAGTGATCGACTTAACTGTTTTTGAGACTCTATAGCTGATTCAATTGTGTGTCCTCCGGACAACACATCATCAACGTAAGTCTCCCTCCGCAATATTGTGGATGATAATGGATTCTCACTCTCCGTGTCACAAGCCAATTGAAGCAGTGTTCGAATGGCTAAGTATGGTGCACAATTTACACCAAAGGTAACAGTAGCCAATTCGTAATCTTGTATTTCATCCCTTGCATTATTTCTGAATAAAACTCTATGGTATGGTCTATCTGTTTCGTCAATCATTATCTGGCGGTACATTTTCTCTATATCGCCATTGAACACGTATTTATATTTTCGCCAGTTTAAAATTATAGTCATAAGATCCGACTGAGAGTCGGACCACTATTTAATACATCGTTCAATGAACATGAACTTTTTGTTTTGCGTGATGCGTTAAATACGACGCGAACTTTTGTAGACGCACTATCAGGTTTAAATACCGCATGGTGTGGTAGGTAATAGGAAAAGAATTTACCATCTTTATTGATCTCCGTAGAGCCACATTTGTACATATGACCTAGATCAATATATTCCCCTAAAATTTCATTATAGGTATCAAGCAGACCCTGTTTCTTGCCCAAGTTAGTTTCCATTTGAATATATTGCTTCCGTGCAGCATAACGAGATGAAGATAAATATAATACCCTTGGAAATTCTCGTTTGAACGGAAGTTTCACTACATAGCGACCATCTGCCCGTCGAAATGTGGTCTTTGAATACAGCTCCTCGCAGGACAGGTCATCTTCAGATAAAACTCAGTTTCTAAAATTTCCTCCGTTTCCCAAAATTTTCTCAGTTGTATACATAGCTCATTTGTTTCCTCCTGCCTTTCCTTTATATCAACTGTCACGAGTGACAAAGAGTTAATATTGAAAGGTCCATACACAAACCAGCCGTATACCGAGTTCTGGGCCACCATATTTCCTAAAATATGTTGCCTCGTTCCCTCCAGTAAAATATATGGCAATATGTCGCTTCCTATTAACATATCAATATGAGAAGAAACATAAAATGTAGGATCCGCCAATTCTAAGTCTCCAATTTCGTTGAGATCAGAATTAGAAATTGTCGTTGACGGCATCAAACTTGTTAAGTTTGGTACAATCACTGCTTGAGTATCAAGCATAAAATTATGTTTCTCAGCACATAGTTTTATGTTACAAAGCTTCTTTGAGTTAGCAACTATCGTTCCCCCTAATCCACATACCTGGAAGTTTGCCGGTATCGTTTTCAGGTTTAATCTATTTTGTATTCGTTCAGTTAAGAACGACCTTTTTGAAGCAGAGTCTATCAGGGCTCTTATTGTAAATTTATCGCCCAAGTAATCAATTTGCACCAAAGCAGTCGGTAACAGAATGTCATCGTGACTTACCGACAAATGAGTTTGAACATTCGTCGGATTTGAACTACTACCCGAAGGGCACTGTAGTCTTGCATCGCAATCATTTTCGTTCATGTCCCTACCATATAGTGTGGACTCCGTATGAAATAAATCCACCTGTCTATTTCTTCCCTGACTGCCTTTCGTCACCTGATTACCATTGTTATTCTGCTGAAGATGTAATAAGCTATGATGCTTATTCTTACACTGGGTGCATCGAAAAATACTCTTACAATCCTTATTCAAATGAGTTGGTGAAAGGCAATTGCTACATATTTTATTTTGTTCAACATAATCAATTCGTTGCCTGACTGAAAAGTCCGAAAATTTTTTGCAAACTCGAAGATTATGGTTTTCATTGCATAGTCGGCATAAATTTTGATTATTTGAACCCGCCCTCTGAATATTTTTATTTCCCTCGTTCCTATTAGTCCCTGCCATCGAGTCACGCCTACGACTATTATCATTTGCCAGTAGTTGCCCACGTGCCCTTTCTATTCTCTCAACTACTCTATGTCTACTCTTCAAAAAATTATCCATTTGATCCCAAGATGGCATTTCAGAATCAGAATCCAACGATTCTTCCCAAGCAGTAATCGTTTGAATCGGTAACTTACTGCTGCTCAAATAAACTAAAATCGGATCCCACTGATCAACACGTATACCATGGCCTTTCAACATTGCCAAGCAATCACAAATAGTCGTTCTTATCCTATTTATATCATCGCTAGTTTCATTAGTCGCAGGTTTTATGTTAAAAAGGGCCTTCAATTGAATCTCAACCAAAAATTTCTTATTCTCATACCTGGCTTTTAACGCATTCCAAGCCGGCAAATAATTTTGGTCCGATAACGGATATTTTTGAATAATCGCTAAAGCATCCCCGGATGTTTTATTCAGTAAATGAAAAAATTTTTCCACCTGAGATACTCTAGGATTGGTATGATAGAGGACCGAGAACATATCCCTAAAAGATGGCCATTCCTCATAACTACCATTAAAAACTTTCATATCACAAGCCGGAACTCGGACACCGAGTTCTGAAAGATCGAAGGTAGTATTATTCGGAAAAAATAAGGAGCTACCCATGGCTGATGAATGGCATGGACCCCCATGTGTATTATTAGGCGGCCCTTT
Source organism: Pollenia amentaria (assembly GCA_943735925.1). Taxonomy (NCBI): domain Eukaryota; kingdom Metazoa; phylum Arthropoda; class Insecta; order Diptera; family Polleniidae; genus Pollenia; species Pollenia amentaria. The sequence goes on along the minus strand of OX031007.1, from coordinate 84,321,595 downwards.
AGCCGCCTTCAGAAGGTCGTTCATATTTGCCTTTGTTAACTGGTACTTCTCCCTGCATTCCCTGAATCTAGTCCTGGCCAATTCCTTAAGCTCCCGGGATATTATTTCATCCACCGAACTATATATCGTTTCATAGGACATACGAATAGTCTTCCAATCCTCTTCTAAAGATTCTAACTTTGCCTCTACTAAAGATTCAGTTAAATCTTCAGGATGTAATAATGCAAAATTTTCGCATTCATCGGACAAATTGTCGGTTTCAACTACAAATTTTGAATGAGCTTGGCTCCCCATTGTAAACTATCAGTGTATATTGTTTTTTAACCGCAAGTGCGTAGCAAAGCGGAAATTAAGAATTATCTATTTTGTTATGAGTAATAATTCGACTTCAATGAATCCCGAAAATACGCAGATTATTGTATATATTGCACAATTTTTTCCCCAATGTAATAATTGGAAAAATTACGTATGTACAACAACAAAATTACAACCGCCAATATCCTGCGAATTCTATCACTTCCCTCAGTTACGTAGTAACTAAGTTTTGGTATTGTAAATAAAATAAATTACGAATCTATTTTACATGAACCGTAAGCAGTATAAATGCGCGGAAACCAATTTTACTAATTTTGCCTGTGAGACTCAAAATAGTAATAAATAGCCGCCGACAATGGAAATGCGCGGAAAGATTTAAAATATATATATATATATTTTAATAAGCAATATTTTTTTTTTTTTTTAGAATTATTGCAATTAAAATTTACAATTATTTTCCAATCCAATCTATTAACCGCTGGCAACGAATATTGCGCGGAACTTGTTAATTAATCCTCAAATAAATTTCCAAGTTCTGTCTAATAAAATTATTTATTATTTTTGCGGTTAACTTTGAAATCAACCGCACTATTATCAATTCAATGCTAATAACTACGCACTGTATTATTCACACGGACTGGCCTGTAAAAGTAGTTGTTGATATTGTTTGTGTACTTCGTAATGCAACCAACAACAACAACCTTGTAAATTACTTCAATTGTATATACATATTTAACAATTTATAATATTTTACATCAATTATTCAAAGTTATGTTAAAAAAATATACAGTTTCAATAAATAGTAATATTTTCCAACAAATCTTTCATCACTAGTTCCACTTTTCAGTGTTTAAGGACCATAAACAGATTTGCAACCTTTTGGCTAGAAATCCGTTGTTGTTGGCTTTTCAACGGGGTTGAAAAGCAGGAAAACCAAATCATAAAGAAGTTAAATTTGGTAAGAGGTAAGTTCTACTCACGGTTCAACCAAGGTTATATTCAAGAAAACTCGAAGAGATTACACGTTATAAGCCTTTTATTTGTAAGTATAAAAATGTAGAAAAAATAGAGCTAGTGCACCTGCAAGTAACTTTGTACAATGCTAAAAACGTCACAACACCCAACAACAAAACTCCCCGCCATTAAGGCGAATCCCCTCTGTCAAACTGCATTCACAATAGCAACCTACAGCAGGGGCTCGATGTCTAGATCAAGAAAGTCGTCCTCCTGATCTAACATCATCTCCTCAGAGGGCGCCTCAACATTCGTTAAAAGAGTAAGGGTTACTACTAGTTCTTCAATACCAACTCTTTTAAAGGATGGCCAAACATTCACGAACCTGTAGCTCGTTTCTGTATTTCTCGCATTGCAAAATTGCTCACATTAAGTGTGAAACAAAAAATTCCATCGTTTTTCGATTTGTGAGAAAAAAGTGTTTCTGTATTTGATTGCGAGAACAGACAACACAGATTCTGTTTTAACTGGAATACTTCCAGTAATTAAGTGTCAAATGCAAGCGAAACGTCAACGAAAGAAATAGATATAATAAAAATAGGGCTGCCAGATTTGTCGATTTATCGTCATTTTGACGATTTTTTATTCCAAAATTGCAAAGTGCCGATTTGCTGATTTTTTCTGGTGAAGATATTATTCAGTCTTCGAAATAAAATAATTTTAATTAGTTTAGTATGATTATATATTCTGCACCACAGAAAAACGATATCTTTAAAAACATGGCAGCTTAAAAATTTATGGGCAAAATCAAAATTTCGAAGGAAAACTGTTAAATTTTTATTTCCTTAGATTATTTAATACATTTGTTTATGTGATCAATACATTAAACTATTACACCATTTTTAATCAATGCACTATAGGAAATTTTGGCCCTTTTTTGGCAAGTTCAATATGATATTTTGTTACGCCTTTAAGCGATATTTTCAGGAAAAAAACAGTCTGAAATTTTAAATGGTTATCGGATTAAAGAGAAAAATAAAATAAATAATTTTATTTAAATAGACCTCAAGTTTAAGTATTTATGTATATATGTATAAAATATGTATTTTACCCATGAACTTTACCAATTTTTTTGATTATGTTTTAATAAAAATCGAACAAAATTTGTCAAAATTAATTTTAAATTGTCCGATTTTTTTAAACAAATTAGCCGATTTTTTTTTTATTCTTTCTTAGGAAATTAACGATTTTTTCAAAAATTTATCTGGCAGCCCTGCATAAAACGAAAGCAATGAAGGGTTTAAAAAAATTAAAATAACAAAATTTAACAATTGTGTTTTATTTATTTTCATTATTAAAATTCTTTCCCTTCAAATAAAAAAAAAATAATACACATCTTGCGTACATAGATACATAATTTGTGCTCCATTTTTTTAAATTTAATTTTTCTCGCATCAATTTTAAATGTAACTTATTTTGACAGTTCTTGTGAGAAACTTTTAGCAAAATATTAATACAGAAACACTTTTTCTCACATCCTTCCAATAAATGCTGGAAAACTATTTAAATGACAGATAATTCTCCCAAAGTAAATATACAGAAACACTTATGTGAGAAAAACCATTTTTTGTTTCATATTGCACTGTTTTTGTTATAATTCACTTGTTTCATGCGGGAAATTTTACGATGCGAGAAATACAGAAACGGGCTACTGGTTGATAAGGCTAATTGTTTTGCCGAATTATTTGCAAATAATTCTAACTTACCAGATAGCAATCAACCACTACCCGAACTCGAAAAAGTATCCGCAACTATGCCTAAAATATTTTTTTGGGCTCGAGCTGTTAAAAAGGTTCTTGCGGATCTCGACATGAACTCGACATAGCTCTTCGACGCTAGCTCGTCCCTTAGCAAATCTTTTCAGCACTTTATACCATGCTGGTGAATTTCCCGTCTGCTGGAAAGTTGCTAATGCAACACCAATTCCTAAAAAAAAGGAGTGGCTAATAACCCTGAAAATTACCGCCCAATTGCAATTTGTTCGGCACTTTCCAAATTTATGGAGAGTTGGGTGATTCACTATCTTGTAAAATTTTTAGAGTCAAATTACCTACTAAGCGACCGCCAGTATGGCTTTCGTAGAGGTCGTTCTACTGGAGACCTTCTGGCCCTGTTATCAGAAAAATGGTGTCGTTCAATACACCATTTTGGCGAAAGTAAGGTAATTGCTTAAGATATTTCCAAGGCGTTTGACAGAGTCTGGCATGGTGCACTCTTGTCTAAACTTGTTGCATTTGGTGTCGGTGATAATTTCTCTCGATTTATATCGAGCTTTCTCAGATATCGCACTATACGGGTTGTTATAGATGGGGTTTCATCAAACAAGTTCAAGATTCATTCAGGGTTACCGCAAGGCTCCTTTCTTTCTCCTACTCTATTCCTACTCTACTCTTTGCCATTCGTATTTGATTACAGACCAAGATTACAGACCAAGCGTGTCCGATGTTTGTGCTATGCGACATGAATGATACGCTTGGCCGCGACCTAGACATAATCTCAGAATGGGCTCGTGCGAATAGGGTCAAATTTAATGCCCAAAAGACCCAATGTTGCGTGCTGACGCATAAACGCGGACGGATAAGGTGCCTCATCTGTATATATGGGTGGTATAAATATTGAGGAAACATAATCGCTTGATGTTCTGGGCATGAGGATACAATGTGAAGTTCGATGGACAGAACATATATTTAAGGTGTCGAAAGAACCATTCAAGTGCCTCGGTTTTTTGAAACGGTGTAAGATATACTTCACTCCATCTGATCTCCTTACTATTTATACCACCTATATCCGACCGCGAATGGAATACAATTCTCAAGTGTGGACCGGTACCTTCAAAGTCTATTTTGGAGCTTCTCAATCGCGTGCAGGAGAGGGAGACAGTTCTCATTGGCGACAGTAGGGTATCCAATTATATTGACTCCCTAGAGCACCGTCGCAATGTGGGTTGTATTTGCATATTTTATCGTTACTACAACGGGATATGTTCTGATGAAATTATAGATTTGGTTCCCGAAACCCATAGCTTTGTTCGTAATACACGTTTTTCCTCAAGAGCCCAGCCTTTTGTGAATCCTACAACGCATTACAGAGAAAATTCGTTTTTTAGCCGGACTGTTCGTATGTGGAAAAGCCTTCGTGCTGAAGTTTTCCCTCTCGCTTTCAACATGAATAAGTTCAAGTCGAATGTCCCACCACCCACCGCCTTGGATAACGATCTTGCAGCGATGTGGTGGCTGAGTCTAGGCTGTAATTTGTATTTCAAGTACAGGTAACGTCACAAGCGGCGCCTGGGATTGAGATACTGAACCTAAAAGCCTTGACGACGAAAGGTTATCCACCCCTAAACCGAGGTGTCATGCGACCCGTGCCTATCGGTCTGGTTTGCAGTCAGGGGTTACCGACTGTACTATCACGGAGCTTTGCTGATACCTGGGCACCTCAGCAAATAGACCACGCCCTAATGTGGTCACACTGTATTAAATGCATAACAAGATTTGTTCCGGGTACGTGTTCCTAAAACTGGACCGAATTAAACCAAACTTGGACAGTAAATTAGTTGGGCCTGCAACCAGGTTTCCCTCGTGATATATTTTTTTTTAAATTTCTGGTGCGATTTGGCTAAATTACACAAAATATATTTATTAAACAAAAATAAGTTTCCCCTTCCGGTAGATAGCGCTGGGGCGCTGGGGTCAAGTTATTAACAACCCTACTAGAAATGAATAACCAAAACTAAAAACAAAACATTTTTTTACTAACACACTTGCAACAATGTTACATTGAAATGATGAGTTAGAGAGGGAAATATAATGAGTTAAAGAGAAAGGCAAAATCACACGTACACAAGGTTTCGGTCATATTTTCATTTTGCTCTTAATAAACTAATATAAGCTATAACCAGTTTATCGGTTAGCACTGCCGGTCTTCTAACTAGTAAAATGACCGGTAGGGGATATTCTTTAGAATTTAAATATTATTTGGAAAATCCCGGACAAAACAACAAGTAAATTTTAAAATTTATGGGATTTACTGAAAGAAAATGGCGTGAATTTAGTATATTTGAAACTTTATTTCTTATAACCTATCGGCATGTATATTTTTTTTAATGTTTTTTAGATGATGATTCGGCAATATTTTTAAATTATCAAATAAAACCTTTGACTGTCAGTCATATACTTTTTGCACATTGAATGTACGTTCTGAAATACGAGATTCACAAACTATTTCAAAATAATAATTTTGAAGCAGTAATAATAACAATATCATAAGTTTAAAATAAAATTTACAAACAAGAGAAATAAGTTGTACCCATTTTTACAATATTTTAGTTATATGTATGTGACGCGCAAAATAGAAAGGGACCTAAGGCTTTTGTTCAGGAGAGCCATTTTAAAGATTTAAATACGTGTATCTTTGGTGTACCATCACTGTTATTGGTCTCATTTGAAAGCGACACATCTCATGACGTCAGGAACGTGTTGGTCAACCTTGAAAACGCGCGCAGGTCGTCCCTACCTTTTGTTTTGTGTAGTTGGACTTGCAAATATTTATGAAAATTTTCATAAAATGATAGATTCTATGCGATCTGAGTTGCATTTTCTTGTAAAGTAGCTGTGTCATTTGAGTTTGCATCATTTTTGTGGGATAGTGTGGCATTGACAGCAGATTTTGCAAAAATTTTTTTATGTCGGATAGAATTCCGTCAGATTTTCTTGTGATTGAATCGTACGATTAGGTAGGATGGTGAATACCAGCCTTAAGTAATGATTAGTAATGGTAATAATTATTTATTAGATTACTTTTGAAGAAGTGTGATGTAATGATTACGATTATTTTTTGTTTTGCATGATTACTAATTGATTGCTATTACAACTAATCCAAAATAATCAGGACTACCGTCGATTACTTCAAAATAATCAAAGAGAATAAAAAGTAATCAAAAAGTAAACCGATTATTTTCAACGATTATTTTTGATTCTTCTTGATTACTTTCAACAATTGCGAATTCGTACTACAATATTTTGGAAACAGTTAAATGTTATCATTATTTAAAAATTACGAACTCCTTTACCCATATACAATTGGACAAGTATTTGCATGTAGTAATTTATTACCAAACATAAAATGTAATCGAATTGATCGGTATTATATTTAATAACTTTAAGCTTAATGTAATAATATAATCTTCAAACAATTTGTATATATATATCCATATTAATTATATTCCCGGTTAAGAATGGGTTAAGTGGCAAAGAAGTAAAATTAAGATTTTGTCTGTCCTTGAATATTGCTTATCGAATTTATTGTTTTTAACCTGCTTGCATTCTTCTTAATTAATTTTTTTCGCAATTGAAAACAATTGCTTGAGGTATTTATTGTAATTACTAGTCACAAAGCCCGTCCCTGCCAGACATAAAAATCTTTTAGATAATAACTAATATAGTAACGCTTATAAAAGAAATTAAACAAAAAATTATTATTCAATGTTTTAATACATTTAATAGGTATATGAAGAAAAAATATGTAAAAAATAACAATAAGTAAAATATGTAAAAAATAACAATAAGTAAGTAACTAAATTATAATACTTCTTTAAAAACAACATTTTTTGAAAATACTGAGGAGCAACCCTTTTTTAAAATACCCTGTTTTCCATCTACATGCATCACTTTTGCCTTAACATCATTTTTTTTCTCTCTCTTGAAAAAGCAACGTCCATGACTAAAAACTGGTTTGGTAAATATATCCCCACCCTCTAACGTTTGACCTTGAGCTTTATTGATGGTGATGGAAAACGCCAACCTTATAGGAAACTGTCTCCTACGCAAAATAAATGGTAGGTCGGGATTTATGGGAGCCAAATCAATCCTCGGAATAAATGCAGGATTGCCTTTTGCAGTGCCGGTTAATACAATTGCGCATATTAGATTCTGTGACAATTTTGTAACTTGCAGTCTTGTGCCATTGCATAGCACTCATTTAGTGTTTAAATAAGACAACCAACATAACAAACATACAATACAAATTAAATAAAAAAATATATAAATATAAAAAACAAACTACCGCTTGCAACATACAGGAAAGGAAAAACAATAACAACATAAAGAAAACGAAAGAAATAACAAAAGCAACAAACAACAATAATAACAATCTGCCAGTGATGGTCTTTTTCGGCGTTGACCAGATCAGAGCTTTTATGGTCCCTTTATGGCATTGTCCATTGTGTACCCCCTATAGCCGTCTATCATATTCGTGTTAGTACGGATGTATTTGTGTTAATCGTTGTTGAACTGCTTTGTTGATGAAGGTACAATCTGCTCACCAAACAGTTTCTAAACGGCTTTTAGCATAGAGATATCCGTACTTTGCGTTTTATTTGAATTTTTTTGGGTTGTGATTTTTTTTCAGTTTCGAATCGACTTCTGTCCTGGGTATCACCTTCTATCCCTATTTTATCTTCTTCGGGGTCTTGCTATATATATACGCAATGAAGTTGTGTATCAATGCCAGCAACCAGTGGGCATGTTCAAAATCAATAAGCCCTTTTTGTATTTCGGGTTTCTTTGCAGAAGCCCAAACGTGGGAAGGGATATCACATTATCGCGCTTTGACTCCCTTTCCGACTCAATATCGAAGATTCTTGAGAATTGTCCGAACAGTGAAATCGTTGTTGCTGGTGATTTCAATGTCCACAATTCTTCTTGGCTTCAACACTCGGGCCGTACAACCTATGAAGGCCAATAAGTTCAGCTATTTGCTGCACATAATCACCTCGTGCAACTGGTGAATGAACCAACACATATTCCATGTGTTGATTGGCACCAACACAATACCCTTGACCTTTTCCTCTCTTCGCACCCTTAAAAATACGAAGTTGAAAATCTAGCACCTCTCGGTAACTCGAATCATTGCACCATTTCTGCCTCTTTCTGAGCTTTCTCAGATATCGCACTATAAGGGTTGTTATAGATGGGGTTTCATCAAACAAGTTCAAGATTCATTCAGGGGTACTGCAAGGCTCCGTTCTTTCTCCTACTCTATTCCTACTCTACTCTTTGCCATTCGTATTCTTTTGATTACAGACCAAGCGTGTCCGATGTTTGTGCTATTAGACAGAACATGAATGATACGCTTGGCCGCGACCTAGACATAATCTCAGAATGGGGTCGTGCGAATAGGGTCGTCTGCTGGAAAGTTGCTAATGCAACACCAATTTCTAAAAAAAAGGAGTGGCTAATAACCCTAAAAATTACCGCCCAATTGCAATTTGTTCGGCACTTTCCAAAGTTATGGAGAGTATGGTGAATCACCATCTTGTAAAATTGTTAGAGTCAAATTACCTACTAAGCGTATATATGTATATATGGGTGGTATAAATATTGAGGAAACATAATCTCTTGATGTTCTGGGCATGAGGCTACAATGTGAAATCCGATGGACAGAACATATATTTAAGGTGTCGAAAGAAGCATTCAGGTGCCTCGGTTTTTTTTAAACGGTGTAAGATATACTTCACTCCATCTGATCTCCTTACTATTTATACCCCCTATATCCGACCGCGAATGGAATACAACTCTCATGTGTGGGCCGGTACCTTGAAAGTCTATTTTGGAGCTTCTCGATCGCGTGCAGGAGAGGGCGAAGGTTCTCATTGGCGACAGTAGGGTATCCAATTCTATTGACTCCCTAGAGCACCGTCGCAATGTGGGTTGTATTTGCCTACTTTATCGTTACTACAACGGGATATGTTCTGATGGAATTAGGGATTTGGTTCCCGAAACCCATAGCTTTGTTCTTAAAACACGTTTTTCCTCAAGAGTCCATCCTTTTGTGAATCCTACAACGCATTACAGGGAAAATTCGTTTTTTGGCCGGACTGTTCGTATGTGGAATAGCCTTGCTGCTGAAGTTTTCCCTCTCGCTTTCAACATTAATAAGTTCAAGTCGAATGTCCCACCACCCACCGCCTTGGATAACGATCTTGCAGCGATGTGGTGGCTGAGTCTAGGCTGTTGTTTGTATTTCAAGTACAGGTAACGTCACAAGCGGCGCCTGGGATTGCGATACTGAACCTAAAAGCCTTGACGACGAAAGGTTATCCACCCCTAAGCCGAGGTGTCATGCGACCCGTGCCTATCGGTCTGGTTTGCAGTCAGGGGTTACCGACTGTATTATCACGGAGCTTTGCTGATACCTGGGCACCTCAGCAAATAGACCACGCACTTACCACGTTATTGGGGGCTATGACGTGGTGGACCTTTCAACTCCCCTACACTCGTGGGACCAAAATTTATAAATGAACAATATTAAAGACAAAAAATAACAACAAGAACAAGCAACGGTAACTGATGACGGACAGGCGAGAACAAGGACAACGATAGACAGTAGCACGAAAAAGCCAGGGACTGTAACAGACCCGGCGACCAAAGAAGATCGGCCTAGTCTGATCGGAAGTGGTAAGGCAGCTCGAAAAGAAGGTGGCTGCTCTAAAAACTGCTGCGGGGAGCCTCTGTGCTTCAATCCAAGCACCTCCAAAGCCGCTTCAGCCCTTTCCGTTATTGGAACGGATAAAACCCCTGCTTCGGGTGCTGCTAAGTTGGGAAAGACAAAGTCGTCCAACATTGCAGCTTTCCATGTGCCCATTGTGCAAGGAGGAATGGCGATTAAAACATCCTATCCCAAGGTTGCACTTCCCCACGCCAAATTCGGCGACCGTAAAAAGTGTCCAAGGCACAAAAACCCTACAAAGAGGGCATCCAACATAAGGCGTGCCGCCTTGCGTTTCATTGAGCTTCTAGGCTCCAAAAAACATAAAGAGCTTACCAGTGAACTAAAAGCTTCACTGGCATGGGCAAGATCACACATAGCTGGGCTGCCAAGTGCTACTCCTTCAGTCCCTGCGAAGGTGACAATGCCTAAACGGCAACGTTCGGAGGAGGAAGCTGCAGCCGCGAAACAGCAACCAGGGATGAAACGTTCCAAGATTGCATCGAAATCTATGAAAAAGTCCTTCAGCGAGGTGGCGAAAGGTAACCTTGTGCGGGCTGTCATCGACAGAGGTGTTGATAATGGTGCCATCTCCCATACCAAGTGGGACCTGGTAAAACAAGATTTAATGGGAGTGTTCATATAGGGAGAATCCAGGGCCACCTCCTCAATGCGATGATGCTGGCTGGTTCCAGGGTCACGTGAAGCTGATGGCTTGCGCAGATGAGCGCTCAGCTTCTGAAGCGGGCCATCCAAATGTTAGGAGAGGTCTGGGAAGGTGCTAGGCTCGATGTGGTGTTAGTTGGTGAGATACCACGGAGACCTAGATCGCCACCATCCCTGCCGAACCATCGGAACCTGAGGAGATCTTGAAGATCATTCAGTTCTGCAACCCTCAACTTCCCACACAGGACTGGAAAGTTATGAAGGTTTCGGCTGCTGAAGGGTCCTCAAGGACGGCGATTGTGGTGATAAGCTAGCAATCTTTGGAACCACTAAGGGAGAGGCAGGGCAAGAAATACTATGGTTTAAGTACGGTCTTGCTCCGTGTCTACCGAAGTGATAACAAGGGCAATCCGGCTCCTTCGGTTAGTGAGGCCAAGCAGCCTGAAGAAGGCATGGCTGGTGACGATGCCGTAAGCTCAAGTGACAAAGAGGACACCCAGTCTGTCTCCGGATTGGTGGGTGACTTCTTTGATCACTTGGGTGATAAGGTTGATGAGGACAAGTTAAAATCCACCACTCTAAAGCAGCATATGCTGCACTGCTCCTCCGTGTGGTAGAAAGAGGGGAGGAGCTCGTGATGGTCCAAGAACCCTGAATTCATAAGGATCGGGTTTGCGGACTTAATCTCAAAGGCTACAAGCTGTTTGCGAAAGGTGCAGTTAATATAAGATCTTGTGTCTTAGCTAAAAATTCGTTGAATATCTTCATTCTTTCTGATTACAGTGATGAAGACACCACAACCGTTTCTCTCGTGACACGGGACGGTATAGTCTGGATGATCTCGGGATATATGGTGCATGACCACGGACAGGACCCACCCAATCGGCTCATCCGTGATGCAGTAATGAGGGCAGCAGGCGCTGGAACTCCGGTCATAAATTGTGCCGATGCCAATGCGCACCACACTATATGAGGTAGCACGAAAACGAATGCAAGAGGTGAGTCACTATTCTCCTTTATTATGAATTATAATTTAGGAATAGTAAATAGGAGCCGTGAGCCAACGTTTGTTGTTGCAAATAAGTGCGAAGTTCTTGATGTCACGCTGATTAGCATTGACCACATTGACATGATCAAAAACTGGATGGTTTCTAATGATTGTTCACTTTCTGATCATACGCCTATGTGCTAAAAATCGCAAATCGCAAGAAAGTTGTGATTACGATTTGAAATCGCAAAAAAGGTGTGCTGGAGTTCGTAATCGCCTTAAATTTGGCGATTTTCTTTTCCATTTATTTTAAAAACTCATAATCTTTTGAGAAAATTTTCATAGAAAATATAAAATTAAAAAACAACATTGTTTTAATACTGATTGTTGTTTAACAATTTCTTTTAAATTTGGGTTTTGATTGTGAGCAGCTGTTTCTATTTAACTTCGAAAAAAATAGTAAGAAATTATAACCATTTATCAACAACATGTACTTATGGTACTTACCATTGTTCAGGAATATTTCTTGGGTTGTAATAATCCCTTAGAAGACGTTTTCTGATACGTTCTTTTTTAAAATACAGATTTTCAGATCGCATGTGATTTTAAAATCATGCGATTTTCAGCACATGGCCGATAGATATGTGGAATTTAGTTTGGTACTTAGGGGGGATCGATGCGGCATGCAAGCCAATGGTGCATAGGGGCAGGGATCGTCTACCGTGGTGGGATCCTGATATTGCGCAAGCAAGAAGAGACTGTCGTAGGTTGTTCAATATGGCTAAGCGTCATGGTAATTGGGCGGAGTACAAGTCTTCACTGAATAGATTCAGAAACTTGGTGAGATCGGCTGGACTACGACTAGTCAGGAAACACTCGAGGTGTTAATCGACACTCACTTTCCTGGAAACTCCCAAGGGAGCTTGCGGGATCAGGTTTGTGAATCGATGCCCGGTTCTTTGTCCATCCCAATGGACTACGATAGGATTAAGTGAGCTGTCGACAGCTTTGGCCCGTATAAATCTCCGGTTATGGATGGTATAATTCCGGCGGACCTGCAGGGGAATTCGACTGTGATTATACCCTGGCTGATGGCTATATACAGGGGATGCATTAGATTTTCGTATGTACCTGTGAGCTGGACCTTCAGAATTTGTATAGATTTTTTGAAATAGAGCATAGCTGAAAATTAAATTATGAGATTTCTTATAAAAAAACAAGTCCTACTTTCAAAAAACGAAAATCGGTCAAAATCGAAATGGTGCTCTAATATGGACTAATGGGATTGATAACTTAGGCATTCTAGATTTCAGAACTATATAGTTTATATTCAGAATTTGTATAGATTTTGGGTAATAGAGCATAGCTGAAAGTGAAATTATGAGATTTCTTAAAAAAAAGGTCCTACATTCAGAACCCGAAAATGGGTCAAAATCGAAATGGTGCTCTAATATGGACTAATAGGGTTGATAGCTTAGGTATTCTAGATTTCAGGACTATATAGTTTATATTCATAATTTGTATAGATTTTTTGAAATAGAGCATAGCTGAAAATGAAATTATGAGATTCCTTGTATAAGAAAAGGTTCTACTTTCAGAACCCTAAAATGGGTCAAAATCGAAATGGTGCTCTAAAATGGACTAATAGGGTTGATAGTTTAGGTATTCTAGATTTCAGGACTATATAGTCTGTATTCAGAATTTGTATAGATTTTTTGTAATAGAACATAGCTGAAAATGAAATTATGAGATATCTTAAAAAAAAAAGTCCTACTCTCACAACCCGAAAATGGGTCAAAATCTAAATGGTGCTCTAATATGGACTAATAGCATTGATAGCTTAGGTATTCTAGATTTCAGAACTATATAGTTTATATTCATAATTTGTATAGATTTTTTGTAATAGAGCATAGCTGAAAGTGAAATTATGAGATTTCTTATAAAAAAACAAGTCCTACTTTCAGAACCCGAAAATCGGTCAAAATCGAAATGGTGCTCTAATATGGACTAATGGGATTGATAACTTAGGCATTCTAGATTTCAGAACTATATAGTTTATATTCAGAATTTGTATAGATTTTGGGTAAGACCATAGCTGAAAGTGAAATTATGAGATTTCTTAAAAAAAAGGTCCTACATTCAGAACCTGAAAATGGGTCAAAATCGAAATGGTGCTCTAATATGGACTAATAGAGTTGATAGCTTAGGTATTCTAGATTTCAGGACTATATAGTTTATATTTAGAATTTGTTTAGATTTTTTGAAATAGAGCAGAACCCGAAAATGGGTCAAAATGGAAATGGTACTCTAATATGGACTAATAGGGTTGATAGCTAAGGTATTCTAGATTTCAGAACTATATAGTTTATATTCAGAATTTGTATAGATTTTTTGTAATAGAGCATAGCTGAAAATATAAAAAAGTCCTACTTTCAGAACCCGAAAATGGGTCAAAATCGAAATGGTGCTCTAATATGGACTAATAGGGTTGATAGCTTAGGTATTGTAGATTTCAGAACTATATAGTTTATATGCAGAATTTGTATAGATTTTTTGTAATAGAGCATAGCTGAAAATGAAATTAAGAGATTCCTTATATAAAAAAAAGTCCTACTTTCAGAACCCGAAAATGGGTCAAAATCAAAATGGTGCTTTAATATGGACTAATAGGGTTGATAGCATAGGTATTCTAAAATTCGGAACTATATAGTTAATATTCAGAATTTGTATAGATTTTTTGTAATAGAGCATAGCTGAAAGTGAAATTATTAGATTTCTAAAAAAGGCCTACTTTCAGAACCAGAAAATGGGTCAATATCGAAATGGTGCTCTAATATGGACTAATGGGATTGATAACTTAGGCATTCTAGATTTCAGAACTATATAGTTTATATTCAGAATTTGTATAGATTTTTTGTAATAGAGCATAGCTGAAAGTGAAATTATGAGATTTCTTAAAAAAAAAAACCTACTTTAAGAACCCGAAAATGGGTCAAAATCGAAATGGTGCTCTAATATGGTTGATAGCTTAGGTATTTTAGATTTCAGAACTATATAGTTTATATTCAGAATTTGTATAGATTTTATGTAATAGAGCATAGCTGAAAATTAAATTATGAGATTCCTTATATAAAAAAGTCCTACTTTCAGAACCCGAAAATGGGTCAAAATCGAAATGGTGCTCCAATATGGACTAATAGGGTTGATAGCTTATATATTCTAGATTTCAGAACTATATAGTTTATATTCAGAATTTGTATTGTTTTTTTTTTGTAATAGAGCATAGCTGAAAATCAAATTATGAGATACCTTATATAAAAAAAGTCCCACTTTCAGAACCCGAAAATGGGTCAAAATCGAAATGGTGCTCTAATATGGACTAATAGGGTTGATAGCTTAGGTATTCTAGATTGCGGAACTATATAGTTTATATTCAGAATTTGTATAGATTTTTTGTAATAGAGCAAATTATATATAAAAACGTTAATAGGAATAAAAACAAAACAATTCACAAAGGTAAAAATCCAAAAAAAAACGGGACCAGTAAATTGGTCAAACTTTAGCTTTATTTTAACAATTTCTATTTATTTACTTAACTTTATTTGTAAGAAGATAATTGTATATTGCACCAACAAAACACTCGCCTCTACTTCACTTGATATTAATGAGTAATATGTGTCACTTGGAAAACTGATCTGATTCGTCACACGTAATAGTACGTACTACGTAGTGAGATTGCAGACTATGTATAACAAGGTCAAGTACACAAATATTAAATTATGAATTTGTAGAAGCGGCACTCTTTTGTAGTGTGTCAGAGATAGAATGAGTGGAATTCAATGGAACACAGAATAGTGGAAGAATATCGAGTGTACTCTTTATGAGGGGAATATAAAGAATTTCCCTTTTAGCTGTAAGTAGATTATAAGTTATTGAGTGACCGTAAGAGAGTTGCTCTTAGGGGAAGTTACTACTTTCAGTAAGTTTTAGTATATAAGAGACTTTAATTTGTAAATAAAAGAACAGTTGATTTACTAAACTAAAAACAAAAGAACCTTTTTATTTCATGGCGATCCTGCCAAACTCAGATGAAAATAAAAGACATAAAGCGCTATTTGTGAATTAACACCTTTATTTTCCAAAAAGTTTAAAGGATCAAGGAAGAAAAATTACAAATCCATTAGGAAACATTTTTTTTAAAATTTGAAAATCTTTTTAATGGAGCAACCGCTTCATGAGCTATTGGAATAAACCACCACCTTGGATATCGATCTTGCAGCGATGTGGTGGCTGAGTCTAGGCTGTGGTTTGTATTTCGAGTAAAGGTAACGTCACAAGTGGCGCCTGGGATGGAGATACTGAACTTAAAAGCCTTGACGACGAAAGGTTATCCACCCCTAAACCAAGGTGCAATGCGACCCGTGCCTATCAGTTTGGTTTGTAGTCAGGGGTTACCGACTGTATTATCACGGAGCTTTGCTGATACCTGTGCACCTCAGCAAATAGTCCACACCCTTACCACGTTCTTGCAGGCTATGACGTGGCGGACCTTTCAACTCCCCAACACTCGTGGGACCAAAATTTATAATGAACGATTTCAAAGACAAAAAACAATAACAAAAACAAGCAACGGTAACTGATGACGGACAGGAGAGAATAAGGACAACGATAGACAGTAACACGACAAAGGCAGGGACTGTAATTGTCCCGGCTACCAAAGAAGATCGGCCTAGTCTGATCGGAAGTGGTAAGGCAGCTCGAAAAGAAGGCGGCTGCTCTAAAAACTGCGGCGCGGTGCCTCTGTGTTTCAATCCAAGCACCTCCAAAGCCGCTTCAGCCCTTAATGTCGTTGGAACGGTTAAAACCCCTGCTTCGGGTGCTGCTAAGTTGGGAATGACAAAGTCGTCCAACATTGCAGCTTTCCATGTGCCAATTGTGCAAGGAGGCATGGCGATGAAAACATCCAATCCCAAGGTTGCACCACCCAACGCCAAATTCCGCGACCGTAAAAGTCTCCAAGGCACAAAAACCCTACAAAGATGGCATCCAACACAAGGCGTGCCGCCTTGCGTTTCATTGAGCTTCTAGGCTCCAAAAAAAGCTGAAGAGCTTACCAGTGAACAAAAAGCTTCACTGGCATGGGCAAGAGCCCACATAGCTGCGCTGCCAAATGCTATTCCTTCAGTCCCTGCGAAGGTGACAATGCCTTAACGGCAACGTTCGCAGGAGGAAGCTGCAGCCGCGAAACAGCAACCAGGGATGAAACGTTCCAAGATTGCATCGAAATCTATGAAAAAGTCCTTCAGCGAGGTGGCGAAAGGTAACCTTGTGCGGGCTGTCATCGACAGAGGTGTTGATAATGGTGCCATCTCCCATACCAAGTGGGACCTGGTAAAACAAGATTTAATGGGAGTGTTCTGGACGATCCTCAGGGAGAATCCAGGGCCACCTCCTCAATGCGATGATGCTGGCTGGTTCCAGGGTCACGTGAAGCTGATAGCTTGCGCAGATAAGCGCTCAGCGCTGCTTCTGAAGCGGGCCATCCAAATGTTAGTAGAGGTCTGGGAAGGTGCTAGGCTCGATGTGGTATTAGTTGATGAGATACCACGGATGCATAGATCGATTGCCACCATCTCTGCCGAACCATCGGAACCTGAGGAGATCTTGAAGATCATTGAGTGCTGCAACCCTCAACTGCCCACACAGAACTGGAAAGTTGTGAAGGTTTCGGCTGCTGAAGGGTCCTCAAGGACGGCGATTGTGGTGTTAAACCAGCAATCCTTGGAACCACTGAGGGAGAAGCAGGGCAATATCTACTATTGCTTTAGTACGATCTTGCTCCGTGTCTACCGAAGTGATAACAAGAGCAATCCGGCTCCTTCGGTTAGTGAGGCCAAGTAGCTTGAAGAAGGCATGGCTGGTGACGTTGCCGTAAGCTCCATTGAAAAAGAGGACACCCAGTCTGTCTCCGGATTGGTGGGTGACTTCTTTGATCACTTTGGTGATATGGTTGATGAGGACGTACTTCTGGAATCAGACCAGGAGGACGTCAATATATAGCATGGTGAAGGTTCTACAGATTAATCTCCACCACTCTAAAGCAGCATCTGCTGCACTGTTCCTCCGTGTGGTAGAAAGAGGGGAGGAGCTCGTGATGGTCCAAGAACCCTGGATTCATAAGGATCGGGTCTGCAGACTTAATCTCAAAGGCTACAAGCTACTGTTTGCGAAAGGTACAGGTAACATAAGATCTTGTGTCTTAGCTAAAAATGATCTCGGGATATATGGCGCATGACCACGGACAGGACACACCCAATCGGCTCATCCGTGATGCAGTAATGAGGGCAGCAGGCACTGGAACTCCGGTCATAATCTGTGCCGATGCCAATGCGCACCACACTATATGGGGTAGCACGAATACGAAAGTTAGAGGTGAGTCACTATTCTCCTTTATTATGAATTATAATTAAGGAATAGTAAATAGGGGCCGTGAGCCAACGTTTGTTGTTGCAAATAGGTGTGAAGTTCTTGACGTCACGCTGGTTAGCATTGACCACATTGACATGATCGAAAACTGGATGGTTTCTAATGATTGTTCACTTTCTGATCATAGATATGTGGAATTTAGTCTGGTACTTAGATCTGTAGGATCGAGTGCTATGTTGAATAGAAAATGAACTAATTGGGGAATTCATTCCTTCTCTCTGGTTCGGTTTCTATGTGATCCTCCCCGGGTCGACGATATAGGGGGAATCGATGCGGCGGTGGGTCTGCTTACAGACTTACTGCATGCAAGCCAATGGTGCATAGGGGCAGGGATCGTCTACCGTGGTGGGATCCTGACATTGCGCAGGCAAGAAGAGACTGTCGTAGGTTGTTCAATATGGCTAAGCGCCATGGTAATTGGGCGGAGTACAAGTCTTCACTGAATAGATTCAGAAACATGGTGAGATCGGCGAAAAGGAGTGCTTGGAGGAACTTCTGTAGCGGCGTGGAAGGATCCTCCGAGACAAACCGTTTACGTAGGATAATGGCTTCGAGCCCTGTTGTCCCAACCTATATCCGAAAATCGGATGGTTGCTGGGCTACGACTAGTCAGAAAACACTCGAGGTGTTAATTGACACTCACTTTCCTGGAAACTCGGAAGGGAGCTTGCGGGATCAGGTTTGTGAATCGATGCCCGGTCCTTTGTCCATCCCAATGGACTACGATAGGATTAAGTGGGCTGTCGACAGCTTTGACCCGTACAAATCTCCGGGTATGGATGGTATAATTCTGGCGGACCTGCAGAAGAATTCGACAGTGATTATACCCTGGCAGATAGCTATATACAGGGGATGTATTGGTTTTTCGTATGTACCTGTGAGCTGGACCTTGTGTAGAGTGGTCTTTATCCCCAAGTGAGGGAAGACTTCTCACACCGAAGTGAAGGATTACAGACCGATTAGTCTTGCATCCTTTCTTCTCAAGACTCTTGAAAGAGTTATCGACATTCACTTGAGGATGACCATCCCAAAGTGCTTACTCTCGACCTCTCAGCATGCCTACACAAAGGGTAGGTCTGTTGACAGGTTAACAGGGGTACTCCCCAAGGAGGAGTATTTTCCCCACTATTGTGGAACCTGACTATGAACACCATGTTGACGAAAATGGATGACATGGGGATTATAAATGTGGCATATGCTGACGATGTTGCAGTGGCAATCACGGGGAAGCATTTGAATATAATGTCTCAGTGTATGGTGGCTGCATTAAAGGTACTTATCACCTGGAGCGTATCATGCGGCTTGGGTGTTAATCCGTCTAAGACGGAACTGGTACTCTTCACGAGGAAGTATAGGACCAAGGTCATGAGACTTCTGAGGCTAAATGGGACTGAGCTTAAGTTCTCTTACAGCGCCAAATACCTGGTCGTAATCTTGGACAGTAAACTGTCGTGCGGTGCTGAACATCCGGACGAGGATGGAAAAGGCAATTGTTACTATATATGCGTGCAGGGGTGCAATCGGCAAGAACTGGGGCATGGGCCCGAGGTGTGTCAATTGGATCTTTGAAGCTGAAGTACAGCCGACTCTGTTTAACGGTGTTGTCGTATGGTGGACTGCGCTGGACAAGGCCAGGTACCGTGCGATTCTTGAGAAGGTTCACAGACTGGTCGCATTGATGATCACAGGATCAATGCGCTCCACTCACACCAGTGCGATGTTTACTACTGCACTCCGTTGCCTTTCTTTGGTGCGAGGTACGCGACACACATGAACCAGCCCTGGGGGTATGCACTGATGGTTCAAGGAAGGGGGAAATAGTTGTCGGACGTTTCTCCATAGAGGAACTAGACGCAAAAGTTTCCTTTCGTCTGCCGGATGGATGTAGTGTCCTGCAGGCGGAAATCTCGGCTATAAAGCGGGCAGCCAACTGGCTAAAGTTCTATCGCATATCGGCAAATATACGTATATTTACTGACAGCAAGGCTGCCATTGCCTCTCTTGCGGGTGTCTATACGACATCTAGGTTAACTGTGGAATGCCGGATGTCTTTGAATGAGACTGAGCTGTCTCCCGATGGCTGCCCATTAAACCTAACCTAACCTAAGTCGAATTTTCACAAGCACTACTCCCTCTTTCCTCCTTCCCATAACCTATTTTCCTAGTTCCAACACAATGCAATGCATTAGTAGGGGTCATCCCCTGAGTGCTGGTCCTAACAAAAAAAAAATCCTCAGAAGCATCATAATGCCCCCCACCTTGACTTGCAACTTATGAGGAGGCATTCCAGATGGCGATAGACTGTTTAAAAACTCCACCGGATAATTTCCCGTTCAGCTATGCTATTGCTTTCCTCCGTGTCAACGCTCAAAAATTTAAAACATTCACCATACTTCTTCATTAATTTGGCATACTTCATCATTCTTAGGGCATAAAATGGAAAATTTACAATACTGTTCTACATCAGACGGCTTTAAACATTCACCGAAGATATTTTTAACGATTGAGTTTTCGGCCAGCATTTCGTGTGGTAATGCAATAATGTCCTCTCCAAATTCCGAACTGAGTTCACCATTCCTCATTTTTAAAAGCCAATCTCTGTAAATATTATCCACTGCACGAATATTGACTTTAAGCTGTAAAACTTTAAAGTTGGACCAAAGATTAGAAAACTTAATACATGATTCGATAATGACTCTCCTGTGAGCATGTGGTACCACTGGTAAACATTAGCGAAAATCTCCTCCAAGAAGCACAACTTTGCCTCCAAAAGGCTTGTTATTTTTCATCAATGTTTTAAGCAACTTATCAGTAGCATTTAATGCATAGGTAGGTTCCATTGTTGCCTCATCCCAAATGATTAACCTAGCCTTTCTTATCTGCTTTTCATCCACTGAATTTGCTCTCATACTTGAAGTTGATGTTTCTGTCAATGGTTTTGGTAGCTTGAACTGAGAATGATATGTGCGGCCCCATTTTAGAAGATTCGCTGCAATTCCTGTCGACGCAACTGGTAATACAATATCACCCTTTCCTCGAACTACGCATAATAAAGTTTTGTACAAATAAGTTTTCGCACTTCCACCCGGTCCATCAAGAAAGAAACAGTTAGTGCTGTGTTGACGATTGTATATTGCATCAATGATGGTTTGAAATGCATTTCTTTGCTCAATATTTAGAAAAGATTGAAGCCTGGATCCTTCCATTTTTTCTTGTACTGTACTCAAAATACCTTGCATGTCGTTCGGAAGATTTTCGGAAGGTTTCTTTAAACCGAAGTCTATGCATATCTTTCCATGCAAAATATAAATATTTTGTACTTGTTGTAGGGCAAAATGTGTCGGCGAACAAAATCTTCAAAAAAGTGTTGAAGGTATTTATCCCAAAGTTTTCGTGTATGTACAGGACTTCCAAATACACATATGTAAGCGAAAAGCTGTCTGAGTGCAACTGGCATGCTCATTGCTATTGCCTCTTCAAGAGTCAACTCCCAAACTGAATCGTCTTCTAAGAGGCCAAAAGCCAGTGCAGCTTTTTCGAAACTGGAGTGCGTTATCCCATTTATAGTTTTTAAATCATTATAGCCCAGCGCACCGGGAATATGCAACAGTAGTAACCTAAGATAGTACCTCTCTCCACAAGGGTTTGAGTGGGACCATACACCGAAAAACACAAAATTACCGTTATCTAAAAAAACTTAGAAAAAAAAATTACAGCGTTTTTCATGTTCAGGAGGTCCCAATTAACTTATCTAGGCATGTGGCGTTCGTGGTATTTTTCCAAATTAAAAATTTGTAAAGCAGTGTAATGATATTAGCTGTAAGATAATAAAATCTCGATTCGCCCAGAAATGTCGAAAATGTTACAGACATTTCGACGAGTCGAATGCTCTAGGGACATCTAGATGTCAGCGAACAGATTATAAATACTAGCGAAGGTTGGCATCGATATTCAGTATTAGTACGATTACACGGTGCTACAAAATTTCATTTTTTGCAAGCACTTTCAAAGTGACCTAGTGTATGTTATAGTTCTAGATGAGTGTATTATAAAACCGGTTTTAAAAGTTTCAATATACCTCCAAATTCCCGACTTATGGACCAAAGAAATTTTATTGAGGCTGCTACTTTTAAACATTTATAACTTTTTTATTTATTAACCGATTTTTGAAATTCAAACGGTTTTGGAAAGCAAAAAATTGTTATTTTTAAATATATATACTTTTCATACAATAGAAGCACAAGTATGAATAGATTTTAAACTTTTAAAATTTCTACGCGACTTTTTTCCGAATATAGTTTAAAGACAAAAAATATATTAAAGACAGTATTTTTCTGAGTAAAATGAGACATCAGTTGTGGAAATCGGTTGAGAAATGAGGAAGTAATAATACTTTTTGCAAACAAAAGAGTGGAAACCTGTTTCGATTAGATTAGCATGATTTAATAAAATAACTTTAATCTAATAAAACTTAACGAATTTTATATTTGTATCACCAATTTATACATGAGCATTTCGAACAAACATATTGGGGTTCATTCCAAGCACTCCTTACTTACGACCGATCAAAATATAGATTATAAGCTTCTACCACAGACTTATTTTTTACCAATTCGATGCGATATTTTTTGTCAACAAATAAGCCACAAATGTAACAAACTTTGTATTGGACAAACTTTGTATTGGATTGTAATATAATATTTAAAATACACTTCACCTAAGCACAATATTGTTGTAAAAAAATACCTTAATTAAAAAAAAACAATTCTTTTCTAATTCGACTTTAAAAACACTACCTAAAAAATAGAAGTTTTGCAACTATCAAAAAAAATAACAGTATTTTTAAAAAGTATTTTCAAGAATGTTTATTTTAGTGATGGGTCCGTGGGGGGATATTGACTCACACTCAGTCATACAAGAGAAACATTTTCTAATCACGCACTGACATCGTGGCTCATTTTAGTTCTATACACATTCACAATCTCGTGATTAAACTCAAAATATCGCGTGATTCACGTGAATAATGTTTAAACACTCTGCGTCAGTGTTTTTCAAGTGAATCACGCAAAATCGGCTCACGTACTCATCACTGGTTCAACGATCTTTTTTTATTGCTTTCTTACACTTTCATGCTCTTTCCCTCATACTCTCTATACTTTAGTGAACTCCTACACTCAGCATACTACACTCATATAAAAAAAGAACAAAAATTGAGCTATTTACATGTACAGTTGACTTGATTCTCTTAAATTTCTTTTATCATTAGCAAAAATTCGAGTTCTTATTATTTTAGTTTTTTTGTACTTATATATTCAAATTTACTTGTTTAAAATAAGCGATTTGTATTGTATTAACAAAAGAAAAAAAATATAGTATTTTTTAAGGAATTTAAATTGTTTTTTTTTTTTTTTGTTATAATAGCTCCTCATAACTATAACTTCCTCATTTCTCAACCGATTTCAACAAATGACGTCTCATTTTACTCAGAAAAATACTGTCTTAAATATATTTGTTGTCTTTAAACTTAATTCGGAAAAAAGTGTCGTAGAAATTTTAAAAGTTTAAAAAAATTATAAATTTTCCAAATAGTTGAAAAAATCTCTGCATATTTGTGCTAATATTGTATGAGAAGTATATATATTTAAAAATAACAATTATTTTGCTTTCCAAAACCGTTTGAATTTCAAAAATCGGTTAATAAATAAAAAAGTTATAAATGTACTAGTATTGTGGTTATTTTGTTGAACTGTTAATGGTTTTTAATCCAAATTTAGATATTTTTTTAATTAGGCCTAAGTTCATTGAATTTAATTTTCATTAAATTATTTTTATGAAGACAGGAATTTAACAACATGAAATCAATTAAAATTTTTATTGATAATTTTTCATTCTTGACTGCGCTGAGATTTGAACCCAGGCTTTCACGCACAGGTTGCCCATACTGATTTCGATTGTAACCACACAATCTCGTCAGTGGGGTTTGCCGTTTTACTCACTCGGCTATTGAGGCCGGGCGACGTCAATAGTCAAACATCAATCCTTAAACCAAATGGTATTTCACCTTGGTAGATCGAAATTTGCTTTTTTTTGAATGAATGATTATCTATTTTAATTGATTTACATGTTCTTCCTAACTTCTGTTTTTTCGTACCTTTTGTCAAGAATTCTTCTTGAAATCCAAAGTACATTTATTTTTTTTTTATTTTTTGTTTTTCATGTTTTTTGTCTTTTTTTTCTTGTTGACCTTTTTTCAGCACAACTTGAAGAACAAATGTAAACATAGCTCGTGCCTTAGCTGATAACAATACTAGTATTGTGGTTATTTAGTTGTTTTGTTCAAAAAAAAGCAAATTTCGATCTACCAAGGTGAAATATCATTTGGTTTAAGGATTGATGTTTGACTATTGACGTCGCCCGGCCTCAATAGCCGAGTGAGTAAAACGGCAAACCCCACTGACGACATTGTGTGGTAAAAATCGAAACTAGTATGGGCAACCTGTCCGTGAGAGTTATAAATGTTTAAAAGTAGCAGCCTCAAAATAATTTCCTTGGTCCATAAGTCGGGAATTTGGAGGTTTATTTAAACTTTTAAGCCCGGATTCGTAACATGCTCACCAACATCTTTAACGCACACTAGGTCATTTCAGAAGTGCTTTTCGAGTGTAGCACAGTGTTATTCAAGTGTGTACATCGCAATTATTAGTGGTATAATTGACTAAGTTCTAAATAAAGTGGCGTGAATAGTTTATAGTACAGCAATAAAGTAAAGTGTTTAAAGTGTTTTATTTATTTTATTAAAGTTGCAGTAAAAGAACTTAAGAGGTTTATTATAAAGGAAATAAACCTAAAACGTTATTGAGAAGGCAGTAACGTAACAATTGGTGTCAGAAGTGGGATTGCAGAAATAAAATAAAATAAAAAAAATAAATAAGTAAAAAAAAAAAAAATGACAGCAATGAAATTTGAAGAACTTAAAGTGGAACAGCTCAAGACAGAGTTGAGCAAGTTAGATCTACCAACTGCAGGAAATATAGCAGAGCTGCAGAAGAGGTTAATAGATGAATTCGAGCGACGCAATATCGACATGGGTAACCACGAATTTGAGGATAAAGACGAAATAGAGGTATGCACACGTGCAGTTGCTAGCAGTATGGATTTAAACCAATGTTTGCTGCTATGATGGCAAAAATGGAAAAAATGTCGAAAGAAAGTTCAAGAAAAATGGACGATAATTCCAGAAGCATGGTGTTGATGATAAAAGAAAGTTCGGATGAAATTTCTAGAAAAATGGAAGAGAAATCGAGCACCATCCTGACCGAAATTCAAGAGAATTCTAGAATTACTAATGAGAAACTTCAGGAGATTTCCAGTGAAATAAATAAAAGAGTAAATGAAATGGAAATAGAATTCAACCAAAAGCTTTCTGAAGTAACAACACAAATTACGGATATTGATGAAAAGTTCCATCATCTTGAAGCAAAAGTAAATAGCCTTCGAAGTCAAGAGGGACCAGTGCGGGTTATTCCAGAAGTCTTTAGTAGAATAAAAGCCCCAAGTTATGATGGCAGTGTTCCATTTGATGTGTTTAAGTTCCAATTTGAAACAGTAGCCAACAAAAACGCATGGTACAATGAGGAAAAGGCAATTGAATTAATTTTAGCCTAAAAAGGAACGGCAGCGGAAGTTATACAAAGTGTTCCAAGTAGCTGTAAAAACAATTATGATCACGTGATGATGGCACTACAGCGTAAATATGGTGGCGACCACAAAAACGAAATCTATAAAATGGAATTACGTGGTAGAATGCAAAAGGCTAATGAGACATTACAGGACTTCGCACTGGAGATTGAGCGGTTGATGCAGCTTACTTATCCTGGTGAGAGTCTTTCATTCTTGGATCACTTCAAAACTGAGGCATTTGTAAACGGTATTCGGGATGCAGATATAAAAATTGCGGTATGTACGTCACAAAAGTCTACCTTTGCAGAGACTGTTTCATTTGCCCTGGCCCAGGAAACTGCTAGAATTATTTCAAGACCCCAAATAGGCAAGGTGCGAAGACTCGATGTGACCACCAATGGTGAAAGGGATATTGTGCAGTATATAAAAGAGGCAGTTATGGAAGCTTTAAGCGAGAAGCAAAGTAAAACTAAAGTAAAATGCTTTAACTGCGCAAAGATTGGTCACATGCAGAGAAACTGTAAAGCACTAAAGAAACGTTCAAGATCTGCTTCACCGCCCAGAAACAACTAGCGGGCTAACAACCACTCATCGCAGGAGTCAACGGTAAACTAAAAAGAGCTATCACTGCGGAGTATGAGCTAGCTCCCACATCTAAGGGCCCCACAAACTCCATCTCAGTAATGCAACAGAATAACAGACATCTTACTGCTTGTGGCTATATAAACGGTCAAAAACGGGTTCTGACTGTGGACACTGAGGCATCTTATTCAATAATTAGGCCTGATTTAATAGAACAGTCCATCGAACCACTATGTGGTGTAAGTCTGCGAACAGCTACGGGGGAGCCTGCCACTGTCTATGGGAAAATAAAAGCTAAATCCAGTCTTGCCTTGGCAATCGTATGCGCTAGACGTGTTTTATAAATTTTCGCTCTTATTAAAATTAAAAACAAAACAGAAATTGCTAAACGTTCGTCTGCTTCTCTCGATGAAGTCCCTGTGTCTTCATCAAAATTACAAACAATGGAGTCCAGGATAAATTTCTGGACTCCTCTACAAGTTTTTGATAAAGATGATAATAATGAAACTGAAATGGACAGTGGAAAAAGTGAAAAAAGCCAAACAGTCAAAATATCACCTATTAAAGTTCTAACTCAAAATACTGAAGATATTATAAATTTATTGAACAAAAAAGGTGCATCAAAATACCTCATTAAAAAATGTCTATTGGTTTAAAAATCATTTGTGAAACAATTGAAACATATAATCTAATATTACGGGAAAGTAATTGCCAATTTTTTACGCATGAAAGCAAAAACAATAAACCTTTCAAAGTTATTCTTCATGGTCTCGACTGCAAACAGAGACGCAAGTTAAATCTGAACTTATTTCTCTCGGTTTAGAGTGTACTGAAGTCAAGTTAATTAAGAGAAATCTTCATAATTATGTTGATACAATTTACATCGTTTATTTTAAAAACGGTACTATAAAGATGATTGATCTCAGAATAAATGTAAAATCTCTTTTTTGTAGAATAATTAAGTGGGAATATCAACGTAAAATAAAAAACAAACCGGTTCAATGCAGAAAATGCCAAATGTTCGGTCACGGGGAGAGAGGCTGTAATGTTAAGGCGCGATGTGCAAATTGTGCAGAAAGACATAAAACTCTTGATTGTAAATCAGACAATAAAATTCAATGTGCCAATTGCGGGAATAATCACAAATCAACCGATCCATCATGTCCAAGTCTCTCTGCGTATATTCAAATGAGAGAAAAAGTTTCTAGTCGCTCTAATCGCTCTCAGAGAACAGTCAATCCCAATCAGTTGAACCTGAGCAATAATTTGGTTAATTTTCCACATCTTGTTAGTAACAACAACATTCAATTAAATACACCACACCAAGAAGTCCAACGGAGTTGGAGATCTAATAATAATAATAGTAATCATGCTGAAACAACTCACCCTCATTTCCACAACAATATTATTAATAATTCAACTACTAAAAATCAACAAAATGATTTATTCTCTGAGGAGGAATTTATGAATCTCACCATGGAATTAATTACTAAGCCGAGTGCGTGTAAAAATAAACAAGAAGAATTTGGTGTTGTTACTCAATTAGCTATTAAGTTTGTCTATAAAAATGGTAACTCGGATCATTGCACCATTTCTGCCTCTTTTCCGTTCTCCGAACTTCGGAACGTTTCACGACAGGCTATGAAACGATCAAAATTTGTTTACGGAAAAGCACGTTGGGTTGAACTCAACGACTTTTTTCGACATTTTAATTGGAAACTTTGTTTCCTTGACAATGACGTCAATGGCATGGCGAATATGTTTGGAAATGTTATTTTGCTAGGAATGAAAATGTTAATTCCAGTTTAAAAATGCTTCGAATAAACCTTGGTCTAAATCTTGGTTTAATCAGACGTGCAAATCAGCAGTCAGATCCAGAGAGGCAGCATTCAGAAATTGGCGTGACAATAAAACCGCTGATACTGAATTGCTACGCAAAATGGCAAGGTCGTCCTGTGCCAAAGTGCTAAGCCGGGCAAAAACTCTTCACCGGCAACGTCTTCGTGCTGAAGTTCTAACTGCTCCCCGGGGCAGAAAAAGCTTCTGGTCATTCACGAACCTGGTTGATAAGGCTAATTGTTTTGCCGAATTATTTGCAAATAATTCTAACTTACCAGATAGCAACCAACCACTACCCGAACTCTAAAAAGTATTCGTAACTATGCCTAAAATATTTTTTAGGGCTCGAGCTGTTAAAAAGGTTCTTGCGGATCTCGACATAAACAAGTCTCCTGGCCCGGATGGTATACATGCACTGGTCTTGAAGCAGTGCTCTTCGACGCTAGCTCGTCCCTTAGCAAATCTTTTCAGCACTTTATACCATGCTGGTGAATTTCCCGTCTGCTGGAAAGTTGCTAATGCAACACCAATTCCTAAAAAAAAGGAGTGGCAAATAACCCTGAAAATTACCGCCCAATTGCAATTTGTTCGGCACTTTCCAAATTTATGGAGAGTTGGGTGATTCACTATCTTGTAAAATTTTTAGAGTCAAATTACCTACTAAGCGACCGCCAGTATGGCTTTCGTAGAGGTCGTTCTACTGGAGACCTTCTGGCCCTGTTATCAGAAAAATGGTGTCGTTCAATACACCATTTTGGCGAAAGTAAGGTAATTGCTTAAGATATTTCCAAGGCGTTTGACAGAGTCTGGCATGGTGCACTCTTGTCTAAACTTGTTGCATTTGGTGTCGGTGATAATTTCTCTCGATTTATATCGAGCTTTCTCAGATATCGCACTATACGGGTTGTTATAGATGGGGTTTCATGAAACAAGTTCAAGATTCATTCAGGGTTACCGCAAGGCTCCGTTCTTTCTCCTACTCTATTCCTACTCTACTCTTTGCCATTCGTATTTGATTACAGACCAAGATTACAGACCAAGCGTGTCCGATGTTTGTGCTATGAGACATGAATGATACGCTTGGCCGCGACCTAGACATAATCTCAGAATGGGGTCGTGCGAATAGGGTCAAATTTAATGCCCAAAAGACCCAATGTTGCTTGCTGACGCATAAACGCGGACGGATCAAGGTGCCTCATCTGTATATATGGGTGGTATAAATATTGAGGAAACATAATCGCTTGATGTTCTGGGCATGAGGATACAATGTGTAGTTCGATGGACAGAACATATATTTAAGGTGTCGAAAGAACCATTCAAGTGCCTCGGTTTTTTGAAACGGTGTAAGATATACTTCACTCCATCTGATCTCCTTACTATTTATACCACCTATATCCGACCGCGAATGGAATACAATTCTAAAGTGTGGACCGGGTCCTTCAAAGTCTATTTTGGAGCTTCTCAATCGCGTGCAGGAGGGCGAAAGTTCTCATTGGCGACAGTAGGGTATCCAATTCTATTGACTCCCTAGAGCACCGTCGCAATGTGGGTTGTATTTGCATATTTTATCGTTACTACAACGGGATATGTTCTGATGAAATTAGGGATTTGGTTCCCGAAACCCATAGCTTTGTTCGTAATACACGTTTTTCCTCAAGAACCCATCCTTTTGTGAATCCTACAACGCATTACAGAGAAAATTCGTTTTTTAGCCGGACTGTTCGTATGTGGAAAAGCCTTCGTGCTGAAGTTTTCCCTCTCGCTTTCAACATGAATAAGTTCAAGTCGAATGTCCCACCACCCACCGCCTTGGATAACGATCTTGCAGCGATGTGGTGGCTGAGTCTAGGCTGTAATTTGTATTTCAAGTACAGGTAACGTCACAAGCGGCGCCTGGGATTGAGATACTGAACCTAAAAGCCTTGACGACGAAAGGTTATCCACCCCTAAACCGAGGTGTCATGCGACCCGTGCCTATCGGTCTGGTTTGCAGTCAGGGGTTACCGACTGTACTATCACGGAGCTTTGCTGATACCTGGGCACCTCAGCAAATAGACCACGCCCTAATGTGGTCACACTGTATTAAATGCATAACAAGATTTGTTCCGGGTACGTGTTCCTAAAACTGGACCGAATTAAACCAAACTTGGACAGTAAATTAGTTGGGCCTGCAACCAGGTTTCCCTCGTGATATATTTTTTTTTAAATTTCTGGTGCGATTTGGCTAAATTACACAAAATATATTTATTAAACAAAAATAAGTTTCCCCTTCCGGTAGATAGCGCTGGGGCGCTGGGGTCAAGTTATTAACAACCCTACTAGAAATGAATAACCAAAACTAAAAACAAAACATTTTTTACTAACACACTTGCAACAATGTTACATTGAAATGATGAGTTAGAGAGGGAAATATAATGAGTTAAAGAGAAAGGCAAAATCACACGTACACAAGGTTTCGGTCATTTTTTCATTTTGCTCTTAATAAACTAATATAAGCTATAACCAGTTTATCGGTTAGCACTGCCGGTCTTCTAACTAGTAAAATGACCGGTAGGGGATATTCTTTAGAATTTAAATATTATTTGGAAAATCCCGGACAAAACAATAAGTAAATTTTAAAATTTATGGGATTTACTGAAAGAAAATGGCGTGAATTTAGTATATTTGAAACTTTACTTCTTATAACCTATCGGCATGTATATTTTTTTTAATGTTTTTTAGATGATGATTCGGCAATATTTTTAAATTATCAAATAAAACCTTTGACTGTCAGTCATATACTTTTTGCACATTGAATGTACGTTCTGAAATACGAGATTGTTTATATTTGCCATAATATTAAACAATGATTCACAAACTATTTCAAAATAATAATTTTGAAGCAGTAATAATAACAATATCATAAGTTTAAAATAAAATTTACAAACAAGAGAAATAAGTTGTACCCATTTTTATAATATTTTAGATATATGTATGTGACGCGCAAAATAGAAAGGGACCTAAGGCTTTTGTTCAGGAGAGCCATTTTAAAGATTTAAATACGTGTATCTTTGGTGTACCATCACTGTTATTGGTCTCATTTGAAAGCGACACATCTCATGACGTCAGGAACGTGTTGGTCAACCTTGAAAACGCGCGCAGGTCGTCCCTACCTTTTGTTTTGTGTAGTTGGACTTGCAAATATTTATGAAAATTTTCATAAAATGATAGATTCTATGCGATCTGAGTTGCATTTTCTTGTAAAGAAGCTGTGTCTTTTGAGTTTGCATCATTTTTGTGGGATAGTGTGGCATTGACAGCAGATTTTGCAAAAAATTTTTTATGTCGGATAGAATTCCGTCAGATTTTCTTGTGATTGAATCGTACGATTAGGTAGGATGGTGAATACCGGCCTTAAGTAATGATTAGTAATGGTAATAATTATTTATTAGATTACTTTTGATGAAGTGTGATGTAATGATTACGATTACGATTATTTTTTGTTTTGCATGATTACTAATTGATTGCTATTACAACTAATCCAAAATAATCAGGACTACCGTCGATTACTTCAAAATAATCAAAGAGAATAAAAAGTAATCAAAAAGTAAACAGATTATTTTCAACGATTATTTTTGATTCTTTTTGATTACTTTCAACAATTGCGAATTCGTACTACAATTTTTTGGAAACAGTTAAATGTTATCATTATATAAAAATTACGAACTCCTTTACCCATATACAATTGGACCAGTATTTGCATGTAGTAATTTATTACCAAACATAAAATGTAATCGAATTGATCGGTATTATATTTAATAACTTTAAGCTTAATGTAATAATATAATCTTCAAACAATTTGTATATATATATTCAGATTAATTATATTCCCGGTTAAGAATGGGTTAAGTGGCAAAGAAGTAAAATTAAGATTTTGTCTGTCCTTGAATATTGCTTATCGAATTTATTGTTTTTAACCTGCTTGCATTCTTCTTAATTAATTTTTTTCGCAATTGAAAACAATTGCTTGAGGTATTTATTGTAATTACTAGTCACAAAGCCCGTCCCTGCCAGACATAAAAATCTTTTAGATAATAACTAATATAGTAACGCTTATAAAAGAAATTAAACAAAAAAATATTATTCAATGTTTTAATACATTTAATAGGTATATGAAGAAAAAATATGTAAAAAATAACAATAAATAAAATATGTAAAAAATAACAATAAGTAAGTAACTAAATTATAATACTTCTTTAAAAACAACATTTTTTGAAAATACTGAGGAGCAACCCTTTTTTAAAATACCCTGTTTTCCATCTACATGCATCACTTTTACCTTAACATCATTTTTTTTCTCTCTCTTGAAAAAGCAACGTCCATGACTAAAAACTGGTTTGGGTAAATATATCCCCACCCTCTAACGTTTGACCTTGAGCTTTATTGATGGTGATGGAAAACGCCAACCTTATAGGAAACTGTCTCCTACGCAAAATAAATGGTAGGTCGGGATTTATGGGAGCCAAATCCATCCTCGGAATAAATGCAGGATTGCCTTTTGCAGTGCCGGTTAATACAGTTGCGCATATTAGATTCTGTGACAATTTTGTAACTTGCAGTCTTGTGCCATTGCATAGCACTCATTTAGTGTTTAAATAAGACAACCAAAATAACAAACATACAATACAAATTAAATAAAAAAATATATAAATATAAAAAACAAACTACCGCTTGCAACATACAGGAAAGGAAAAACAATAACAACATAAAGAAAACGAAAGAAATAACAAAAGCAACAAACAACAATAATAACAATCTGCCAGTGATGGTCTTTTTCGGCGTTGACCAGATCAGGGCTTTTATGGTCCCTTTATGGCATTGTCCATTGTGTACCCCCTATAGCCGTCTATCATATTCGTGTTAGTACGGATGTATTTGTGTTAATCGTTGTTGAACTGCTTTGGTGATGAAGGTACAATCTGATCACCACACAGTTTCTGAACGGCTTTTAGCATAGAGATATCCGTACTTTGCGTTTTATTTGAATTTTTTTGGGTTGTGATTTTTTTTCGGTTTCGAATCGACTTCTGTAACATACGTGGGCTGAGAACGATTTTTTTTTTCTGTATACGCTCTCGTTTGTCTTCATCGGCCGGATGTTTTCGCCTTATGTGAAAGACTGGTATCTGAAAATTCTGATCCACTGGATTTTCAGATTCCTGGGTATCACCTTCTATCCCTATTTTATCTTCTTCGGGGTCTTGCTATATATATACGCAATGAAGTTGTGTATCAATGCCAGCAACCAGTGGGCATGTTCAAAATCAATAAGCCCTTTTTGCATTTCGGGTTTCGTTACAGAAGCCCAAACGTGCGAAGGGATATCACATTATCGCGCTTTGACTCCCTTTCCGACTCAATATCGAAGATTCTTGAGAATTGTCCGGACAGTGAAATCGTTGTTGCTGGTGATTTCAATGTCCACAATTCTTCTTGGCTTCAACACTCGGGCCGTACAACCTATGAAGGCCAATAAGTTGAGCTATTTGCTGCACATAATCACCTCGTGCAACTGGTGAATGAACCAACACATATTCCATGTGTTGATTGGCACCAACACAATACCCTTGACCTTTTCCTCTCTTCGCACCCTCAAAAATACGAAGTTGAAAATCTAGCACCTCTCGGTAACTCGAATCATTGCACCATTACTGCCTCTTTCTGAGCTTTCTTAGATATCGCACTATAAGGGTTGTTATAGATGGGGTTTCATCAAACAAGTTCAAGATTCATTCAGGGGTACCGCAAGGCTCCGTTCTTTCTCCTACTCTATTCCTACTCTACTCTTTGCCATTCGTATTCTTTTGATTACAGACCAAGCGTGTCCGATGTTTGTGCTATTAGACAGAACATGAATGATACGCTTGGCCGCGACCTAGACATAATCTCAGAATGGGGTCGTGCGAATAGGGTCGTCTGCTGGAAAGTTGCTAATGCAACACCAATTTCTAAAAAAAGGAGTGGCTAATAACCCTAAAAATTACCGCCCAATTGCAATTTGTTCGGCACTTTCCAAATTTATGGAGAGTATAGTGAATCACCATCTTGTAAAATTGTTAGAGTCAAATTACTTACTAAGCGTATATATGTATATATGGGTGGTATAAATATTGAGGAAACATAATCTCTTGATGTTCTGGGCATGAGGATACAATGTGAAATCCGATGGACAGAACATATATTTAAGGTGTCGAAAGAACCATTCAAGTGCCTCGGTTTTTTGAAACGGTGTAAGATATACTTCACTCCATCTGATCTCCTTACTATTTATACCACCTATATCCGACCGCGAATGGAATACAATTCTAAAGTGTGGACCGGGTCCTTCAAAGTCTATTTTGGAGCTTCTCAATCGCGTGCAGGAGAGGGCGAAAGTTCTCATTGGCGACAGTAGGGTATCCAATTCTATTGACTCCCTAGAGCACCGTCGCAATGTGGGTTGTATTTGCATATTTTATCGTTACTACAACGGGATATGTTCTGATGAAATTAGGGATTTGGTTCCCGAAACCCATAGCTTTGTTCGTAATACACGTTTTTCCTCAAGAGCTCATCCTTTTGTGAATCCTACAACGCATTACAGAGAAAATTCGTTTTTTAGCCGGACTGTTCGTATGTGGAATAGCCTTCGTGCTGAAGTTTTCCCTCTCGCTTTCAACATGAATAAGTTCAAGTCGAATGTCCCACCACCCACCGCCTTGGATAACGATCTTGCAGCGATGTGGTGGCTGAGTCTAGGCTGTAATTTGTATTTCAAGTACAGGTAACGTCACAAGCGGCGCCTGGGATTGATATACTGAACCTAAAAGCCTTGACCCTCCAGAAGCCCAACGTGGGGAACTCTCACGACCCTGAAATAAAGAGTCTCATGCTCTACTCACGAATTAGCCGGACAATAACTCCACTATGTAAGTATTAACTATGTTTTATTTCATAGCCATAACAATCTAATAAATATTATTCTCCTTAGAAAACCTCGCAATTATTATCATCAATACTGCTCGCAACTGAGTCAAACCCACCCTCTTTGATGATGACTTCCTAGCTCTCTTCCTAAATTTTTACTGAGGTAAGGAAAAAATTAGTAGAGGCAACCCACTTTGTATTAAAAAATTTCTTGTTACTGGATTTTACCCAGTAGTGCACAATTTTGTGCTTATATATTCAATCGAACGCCCGCAAAACACTGTTTTGAGGTAAAAAAAAATTTTTTTTTTAAATAAAAATCTACGTTCCTACGAACTGCGTCTAAATGATAGGGTCACGCCTCTATTGATTATTTTCCTTATAAGATTTATTGTCTAGTTGTCATCACACATCTAAACAAATCTTTTTTGATAAAGTTTTGAGAGATGATTTAGGATGAATTACCCGTTCACCAGTTGGTTGCCCTTACGGGGAGTATACCCAGTGATTCAAAAATTTAAAAATATGTACTTTGTGATTTCTTTTTTTTTTTTTTAGATTCGTCAAAATACAACCGATCATATTGATTGCACAACATTGAGACTATTTCAAATATTGCACTTTCCCTAAAATCATCGTATATAAAACGAAAATAAATTATAAAAAAAAACTGGACATCACAACATACATATCTTTGGTCAAGGAAAACGAATTGGATCACAGATTTGTACACCTTTTTTTTATGGCGGCTACCTTAACTATGTTGCACTGGCTATGGTATGTAAAACAAAACAAATTTTGCTTATTCTAAATATAAATACTTTATATAGTGTTCCCCAAATAGAGCTAATTCACTAGTATTGCACCTTTCCCTTTTTCTGGGCGGTGCTTAATATCTTTTACGTGATAAAATCCTATTGATCTGCCCTGTAATGTTTCCAGTTCATACATATTGTTCCCTACAGGCCGAACCACCCTGCACTTTAAAAATTTTCTGCAAAATTTCGCGTTTCGATTTTTTGCAAAGTCACTTAACGTGTTATTTCGGCGATAAACTTCTTGGCCTGGAACAAAAGTTATTTTACGAGCTCGGTTATTGTACCTTTCGGCACTTTTCTCGTAGGCTTTTCTCATATTATCTTTTATTTGTGTACTGTACGGGACGGGAATTACCAGCTGGTTGCGGTTTATGACCACAACCAGTGTAGAGTGTGGCCAGATTGTCGGCGGCGCTGGTATGCTGGCGGTTTGCGCGGCTTAAGCTCGCCTGATGGGGAGGTTCTTGCCGACTGGCTGACGGGAATCCCGGATACAAAAAAAATATTCATACCAGATATGAAATTTAAACTAAAAGATAAAGGGGCCCGAAGTAGCTGGAAAAAAAACTACAGGAAAACCAAAAAAAAAATAAAAAAACACTTTTCAACACTTCACACATCTCTGGCCGGTTTTATGCCAGGATTAGCCCTCCCACTAGAGACGGTGCCTCTCCGTGACATCCCAAGGAGTTTGGATGTCCCAAAATCTAACCTGCAAAAAAGGTATTACACTCCTCTACTTACCCGCCTTTAGAGAAAATTCATCGGATCATCATGATTAAAAACACCAAGGTAAATTCAGTTTAAAACGTTATAAATGATCATATATTTATTTATTATTAACAAAAAATCAATTTAAGAAATCTAACGATCAAATTCATTAAAAAAAATTTACCAACAATTTAGCATTTAATTAATTAAAAAAAACTTTTAATAAAAATTTACAAATTTCAAAAAGCTTTAACAATATATAAAAAAATAAAAAACCCAAAAAACTTTTATTTAAAAAAAAAAATCAATAGAAACTTTAAAAATAAAAAAAAATTAAGAACAAAAAAAAAAAAAATCCTTTCTTCTCCAACTTCAGGTCATCCTCAGCATATATAAAATTGTGAATATTTGTATTCCTGCCTCGCGGATGAGGCCTGCAAGAACTGCCGTCAGTCCGTTGATTGTGTCCGAAAGTCCTAATTTATGGTAAGTCTAAATGCACTGTACGCTATATATATATTTCACCGGTATTAAAATTTCACTTATCCTTTCCTTAGGGAAACTGAACTTCACGGGCCGATTTGCCCCACCGCGAACGAGTATCTAGGTTTGAGCTCAACCCTAACACCGCGCACTTCAAGCTCTTATCTGCCTAAAGGACTGAGAGCTCGGTAAAATTTCCATAACAAAAACTAGTGCAAATTTCAAACTTAGTTTAATATATACATATATCTTATTTCGTCCGTAGGTCGACTGTCTTATATGTTTTGTCCAGAGTCAAGGCAGATACCTGGGCACCCCAAGGCTTGGTGGTGCTTGTCGCTGATTTCCCACGCTGGTGTGACAAGGACGATGGTGGCGCACTCGGGTGTGTTCGTAATTTTACACTTTAATTTTAAGTTTCTTTACTTTAAAATAATTAAATAAGTCTCTTTTCTTTTTCTTGTTTGTGTTGTGGCAATTTATTTTCTTTTCAAAACAGTTTCTTTTCTTTTTTTTTATTTCTTTTATTTCAATTTTACTAAATTAAACTTCCCATTTGGGCATCTTTTTATCAAATTCAAATTGTTTTCTTTCTTTTAGAGTATAAGTATCCCACAGAATGGGATTTAATACTCAAAATAGAACCTAGAACTTCTTCTTGTGTGAAATGTATGAAATTAAAGCACAGTGCACCATTGGGATTATGATTACTGCCATCCATGGTATTAGAAGAATTGTCATAAAAATTAGGATCTACTTCTGGCATTGGAATATTAGTAAATTCATAATTTAGTTTGTTAATATCAATCGTATTATCATCTTTAGCATTACCATTAACAATTCCCATATTCCGAATTTCCCTCCACTTCTTCTTCGAGCAAACAGCCGATTCGAATTTTTCCTTATAAAATATTGATTTTGAAGATCTAATTTTTAAATTTACTTTTCTTCTAGCGTCCTTAAAAGCATTATGGAGGTCAAGAGTTCTAAATCGCTTCCATCTCTCATAGGCTATGTTTCTTTCTGTGATCAAGGTTTTAATCTCATTTGAAAACCATGGTTTACCATTACGTATTTTACTTGTCTTTATTGAAACGTATTTTTCATATAAATAAAGAATATTATTCTGCAAGAAAGTTAATTGCTCATCTAGTGTTGGCATAAGGAAGATTTGGTTCCAAGAAATGGTCGACAATTCAGTTTCTAATGATTGAAAATCAATGTTCCTAAAGTCTCTAAACGTTATTTCCCGTGTCTGTTCTTGAGATTTTATGTTATAGTCATAAGACAGAAAAATCATGTCATGTTTCGAGAACAGGGACGCGGAGAGCTGATCAAAGAGCAACAGTTTTGAAAGATTATTAATAAAATAAAGGTCGAGTAAAGTACTTGAAGTCCGTGTAAAGTGGGTTGCCAAAGAACAATTAACCAGCTTCAAGCCAATGGCATTCATATCCATCATCAAATTTCGGTCAGCTAATATATTTTCATTGAAGTCTCCAGTAATAATAACGTCAGTATAACCAAGAGTAAGCGATGTCAGCTTGCTCAGAAGTGGGTTAAAATCGGTATCTTTATTTGGTTTATAAATGGAACCAATTAAAAGATTCTGGTTATTGTTATTAAATATTTCGAGAAACAGATACTCGATTTTCTCATCTGAAAGAGACTTACATTTAAGTTTACAGTTTATTGATGTTTTTGCATAGATAGCCACACCTCCACCATTTGAGCACCTATCGGCTCGGAAAAGACGATAACCATTTAACCCATAAATACTATCTTGAATTTCAGAATAAAACCAAGATTCTGAAATACACAAAATGTCAATACCAGATTCTTCAAAAATATATCGAAATTCATCCATTTTGTTGTTCAAGCTTTGAGCATTAATATGGCAAATATTGAGACCAGAAGTTCTTCTGGAAAGAATTCTAGTCATAGTGTATAAATTTTCTTTGGAGCCACTTATCCTACCATCACATTGTAAAACCATTATAACAAACAAAGTTCCTACAAGCAATGCAAGCATTTTTATTAATATTGGTATTTTTAACAAGTATATATAAACTGAAAAAGAAAATTTTATATCTAAAAAGATTTATGAAATATTTAAGAATATTTGCCATATGGCGTTTAAAATTGTGTACTATGGCCCGAAATTTGAAATATAGTGTAATGGCATTTCGATTTTATAACAATAATTAAAAAGGCTATAAACTTTCATGAAATGTATTATTATGGGTACCGTATCTGCTTTCACTATCAGGGCGTTGAATAGGAAATAACTCTTTTAGAATATTAATTTCATTGATGCATGTCGGTTCATCATTTCCAAGCTGTCGTATGTATACTAGGCCTCGGTTTGTAAAAGCAGCTGATATTAAACCATCTTTTTTTAATCGATGAGCTTGCAGAAATATATGGTGGTTATCGGGGGTAAGATTTTCGTTCACGAAAAAAGGAACCGAGCTATCAAAACCAATTAGATTAAAACGTAATGAATCTTTACGATGCTTAATAAAACTAGTTATTGACTTCAAGACAAAGTTTCTTTCATACGGACATTGAAATTTGACAATAATCGCAGCATCTGAGGGTTTTTTATTGTTATTTCTTTTATTTGTGTGATTGTTTTTATTTATTTTAACACGAAAAATGTTTTTTATATTCGGAAGTGAAATTTTTACGGTTTCACAAATTTTAAGATAAAAATTATAAAGGTTTTCATTTGGTTCAGTAGGCACATTAGTTATTCTTATATCATATGCTACTATTGAGTTTTCGTGTTTTCTAGCACAATTTTTTAAATAAATGATATCGTTCTTTAAGTTTTCTGTTTCATGTTTTAGTGCTATCATTTCATTCGTAGCAGTGTTTTTTATTTCATGAACAGATGTTTCTAAGTTTGTTACTCTTTCTGTTACTTTGTTTATGTCACTCACCAACACATTAAATTTTTTGTCTATTTCGTTTAAGAGACTATCTTTACACTCTCTTAACATTTTTTGCATCATTGCCTGTAATTGATCTGTTAATTGTTCGGTTAACTTATCAAAACGCTTATCCATGGTTTGCATAAACTTAAGGGGAGATGCAGTAATTGGAGCAAAAGATACGCGAGGAGTTTTTGATGAATTTTCGATAAGAGAACTGTTGTGTGTAATATCTCTTAATCGTTTATGCGTGGGAGTAAAAGAGTTTTCTGCATTTGGTGTTAAATTTACAGATTCCATTGTTGTATTTGTAATTTCTTGTTTATTTTTCCTTGTTGACTTTTTCTTATTATTATTTCTTAGACGTGCTGTGTACATAATTTTACAAAAATGCACGAGAGAACGTTATTTGAAATAATGTATGTTAAAAAAAGTGTTTTGTTGTGTGTGCTGTTTTCACAATGTTTTGAGTTTATTATTATAATCTTTATTTGTAATTTAACTTTTTTAATTATTTTGATTGTTTTCACAAAAAGTCTTTTGTGTTATGTAGGTTTTTATTTAATTATTTCTTGTTGTTTTTAATTATTACTATGATGATTATATTTAGCAGTTGTGGAGCTAGTATGTTAAACACGTCCGTTCGCATCGACTTTGTAAAAAACATAATTGATTAATTAATTTCCTCTTTTTCAGGAAGTGATGTCGGATGCAACGCAATTTCTGGTAATAAAGGTAAGTAAAAAAAAAATTATTAATAAAAAGAATTTATTTCAGGGCACAATAGCGACGGCCGGCGACAGTTTGTTTTTTTGATGGCGATTTTTGATTGGATTCTAAATGAAAAAGGTATGTAACCACAAAAATTAAACTTAGTTTTGTGTAAAATGAAAATAACATAATCTTTTTTTTTCTTTTCTTTCCAGAAAATTCTTGACACCAACCGTGGGAGTCTGAGGACGGACAATTGGACGGCGACCACAGAAACCACTGGATAATTAAGGTAAGTGTCATGAATTAAGGTGAAAAAATCCCATTTAATTATGGTGGTGCCGGTACTACCGTTATTAAAAAAACAAAATAAATGTGGAATGTTCGATACAGTGCGTGTCATAAATTTTCCTACGGGAAAAAGTGAAAATTTTCCTTTTTCAACAAAAACCCAATTAAAAGATTTAATGAGCCATATGCCATTGAAAAATTAATAAAATTAACTGATCCTGAAAACAACTGTGTGTCGTATAAATTTTCACACGGGATAAAAAAAAATATTTAGTTTAATAATGCTTTAAAATATGCCAGTGAAAATAAAGAAAACAAATCAATCTGGACATTAACTGCCGGGAAAAAAAAAAATTTAAAAAAAATTAAAAGAAATATATATAAGTTTTATGACGGTGCATTTTACAGGGTAAAAAAAAAACATTTCAAATTAAAGAAAATTTTTCACGGAATTTAAATGCAAAATTATTTTAAAACTATTGTAGTCGGTTTGTTTAAGCTATAATAGCGAACGTGAATTTTACAGGGTGTATCAAAAAGGTTAAAACAACAAAAAAAATTATTTACATTGAAGAAAGTTTTTTTTTCGAGTGTCGCGATAAAAGTGTGCTGTGAAAAGCTAGATTTCCTTTAAAAAAAACAAAACTTTGAAATCCGTATTTCAAATAGTTAAAATAAAATACTTTTTAAAATAAAAATACTTTTTAACATAAAAATACTTTTTGTTTTCCTATTTTAGCATAAAACTAGCAAAATAGTTTTTTCTCTTCTTTATACTGTTTTAAATGAAATATAAAATACACTTTTAAGGAAGGGAAAAA
Organism: Pollenia amentaria; assembly: GCA_943735925.1. NCBI lineage: Eukaryota > Metazoa > Arthropoda > Insecta > Diptera > Polleniidae > Pollenia > Pollenia amentaria. The sequence continues at coordinate 84,279,822 of OX031007.1, read as the reverse complement.
TTAATTTTTTAATATTAACTCATTTTCAGATTTTGACGGAAATTTATCTTAAAAAAAAAATATATATTTTTCTTTTGTTTCTTTTTCTGCAGGAATTCCCTTTAATTCTATGGGCTAGACTTCGGGCGGACTATATTGGCCTACCTTTATCAGAATTCGGCCCTCATATACATATAGATGCTATCAAAAATAAAATAAAAAAATTACAGACCGTGAGGAATTCTCTCGGCCTAAGGCCTGAAAGTGCAGGGACTTAAACCACCAAAGCTCATAGGGCTATGGCGAGAAGAACCCCCTGCAATTCCCCCAAAGAAATCGCCAGAAAACCGCCCACAAAACATGGTGAGGAAAAAACCCCACAAATCCAAATGGGAAAAAAGGTGATTTTGCTACTATATTATGCAAAAAAAAAAACAGATATATAAAGCTTGAAATTCAAAATATTAATTAAAATCATTCTCCCACAGGTCCTAGCATGCAATCCAGGGTGAGCAGATGGAGGGATGGTAGCCACTGTCAACCAATGACGTAAGTAAAAAAATTAATACAAAAAAAAAAGGAACTGTATTATAAAACTAAAACAATCAAGGATTCCACTGGCTTTAGTTTTATATTAGTCGGCATTTCCCAATAAAATCTACAATATACTGGGTTTTCGCCACGAAATGGAAACGCAAGAACTAAATCCACCAAAGAGTTAAATCTTTGGCGAGAATTACCCCCTGCGATTTAAAAAAAACAAAGAACTTAAATTCAAACAAAACCTGCACCAAAAAAAAAAAATTTTTTTTTTTGGAGCTCTTAAAAAAAAATAAAAAAAATATAAAAAATAAAAATTCTAAGTAATTTCATATAATAACACGATTAAGTATCCTAAAACGCGCTACTAATACGGTTCTCCCAAAAACTTCACTTCTAAGCTTTTAGAAAATTTTATCGGTTAAAACTCAAAAGTAATGACTAATTTACTGTTTCCTTTTTCCACAGGCTTAGCAATTTCATGGGACCTGGGACCAAAAGGAGACCGAATGTTGGACTCATAAAAATTCAAAAGACGGGTGAGCCCCCCCCCTGCACTTAAAATTATAATACTAAAAAAAAAAAATGAAAATATATACTAAAGTCTTTGCTTCTCTTACAGGTTCGTCACTGCCACTTCCAACAAATTTTGATGCCAAAATTAAACAACTAGAAGAACTACAACAACAAATCCGATGTAGTGGTGAGTCCTATGTTATAAGTTATAGCGGACCCCGATGCACTTCGTTGCAACCAACCAAAAAAAGAAATGAAATATTCTATATTTTTTTTATGAAATGAATGCATTGTATTTAAAAATTATTAATGTTAATCCAAAACATTTGGATATACAATATTTTTCGTTTGCCCATTTGAAGCGAGCATAAACAAACAATTTGGAGTTCCAACTCTTGAGCAGGCCACGTATAGCTGTCCATGTGAAAAGCACGGCTCCCCCAAATTTAATCCGCATATTTGAAGCGTTTGTCCTTGCGCCTTATTGATGGACATGGCAAATGATAGACGCACTGGGAATTGCAAACGCTTAAATTCAAATGGCATGTCTGTTGGAATCAGTGGAATACGTGGTATGAGCACAATTTCACCTTTCGCTGTTCCGGTCAATATTGTGGTTTCAATTAAATTCGGCATCAATTTTTTTACTGCCAATCTTGTGCCATTGCACAATTTTGGTGCATTTAAATTCCGTAGTAAAATAATTGATGAGCCAACCTTTAAATTCAAACAATGCGGTGGCATACCAGGTGGCTCCAATGAATTCAAAAATTCAATTGGATAGTTCACTGCATCATCTGCATTCATTGCGCTATCAACAGATTTATATGATGTCACTGCACCTTGCAATTTTTCTTGAATCTGATAATTGATTTCATTGACGTGTACATTTTTTGGTGCCAGTATTGCGCGTTCTCTCAACCAATTAAGATTCCTGTAATTTTGAACAATATTTGGAAACACACTTTCAATCAACTCTTCTGTTGAATGGAGAATGGTACAAAAATTGTTAGGCAATATAATCAATCCATTTGTATTATCGACTCGAACTTTGCCATTTCCAATATCTAACAATTGCTTCGAGAACCGATCTGCAGATTGGTCGTTGTGCAATTGAACGCGCATATTTATTTTCAATGTCAATTTTTGCACATGTCGCCACAGAAGAGAAGACTTTAAACATGCGTTGATCTCATCCGCCGGTGTTGATCGTGGAACCACAGGCAATATTTGACGAAAATCGCCTGACAATAATATCAATGCTCCACCAAAAATTTCTTGATTCTGACGTAGATCTTGCATTGTACGGTGTAATGCTTCCAGCGATTTTTTATGCGTCATTGTACATTCATCCAATAGAATAATTGCTGCTTGTTGCAAAACTTTTGCCATCGCAGAATTTCTTGAAATATTGCACGTGGGATGTTCAATCACCTGTTAGTTTGAGAATAATTACATTTTAATTAATATTTATTAAATTTTAAAGTGAGTAATTAATAAATATAAGCTCACCTGCACGTTCAACGGCAATTTTAATGCAGAGTGTGCTGTTCGTCCACCATCCAATAGAGTAGCAGCGATTCCCGAAGAAGCAAGGCCAATGCAATTTTTCGTTCCGATCGAATGGCTGCCAAAATCACTGATATCACAAATGTTTTTCCCGTACCACCAGGCGCATCCAAAAAATATAATCCACCGGCTTCATTTTGTACAGCTTGCATGATGGTATCATAGACATGTTTTTGATGGTCATTTAATTTGGGAACATTCAAATTCACAAATGTTCGCAATTCATTGGGATCATACTGTTGTTCACGTTGCCATTCTCGATCAAATAAATCATGCATTGGACGATTGGGTGATGACAAACCTAATTGCCGCAATGCTTTATTTGCAATCGTAAGGCACATATCTTCAATCGCTATCAATGCCTCATTATACATTTCCAATGAAATCACCAAATCAGCGTTTCTTGTCTGATGACGCATTCGAATCAAATAGTCTTCTGCCATAAAATCTTTATATTTATTCCACAATGCAAGTGGATTTGATGGAAAACATGTTGATATGATTATGGAATATAACATACGTATTTGATGTGGAGAAGAAGCAATGGATGCATCGTGAAGCGTTAAATCCCAATGCGCATCATTTTCAAGCAAACCCAATTGCTCACATGCTTCACGATACGTCACACATAAATGACCATTTACTGTTCGCAAATGTTGAAATGAACGTGGTCCAACAACATTTACTAACAACAACCGCAAATAATAACATTCTGCATTGTTTGGATGAACTGTGTATAATCTTCCCATGGTATCTGCAAAAAAACACCCGGATGGCCATCAACAGGGGTTCCTTGTTTACGTCGTTGCCATTTCTTTGCAGTCCAAGTGAAATAATGCGTTACATTTGAATACAGCAACGTTCTGGCAAAATCATCGTTTTCGCACAATTGAAAGAATGCAGTTAAACCTTGAATCTGTAATATTTGTGAAATGTAATTAGATGTTGGGTCAGAATTCTTGAACACATCAAAAAAATTGCTGCTCAGATCACATTTTTCATATGATATTCCGCATGAAGTAATCACCTTAAAAGTCGGCATGAAATTGTCTCTTACAATTTTGGTCGCACCAAAAGAAGTCATTTGAAATGCCGCATTGTATTCTTGAATGTGAGCCAAAAAATACTTAGATGTTTGGCACGTTCCAAAAATGAATGAATGAAGTGGATCGGGGGAGATTCAAATGCTGGCAGTCTCACTTTGCCATTAGCACAACACATGCCAGGCGTTTCACCTTGAAATTTGGCTGCATCACAATGTGGACATCTCACCGTCATTTCACCAATATTGGCATGTTCAATATAAACATTTTCGCTATTGTAAGCGAAAGCAGCATATTCCATCTCATGCACAGCACGACGTGAAAGTCGTGTCGTTCGTCTCGATGCTGGATTTAATGGATTTGGATCTGCCGATCTTTGACGACGTGCGTTTCGTAATTGTTGTACTTGATTTTGTTGTGAGTGTTGCTCTAAACTTTGCGATCTCCTTTGATTAAATCTATAGGTAGAATTACGCGTACGTCGACCTATAGTTGTTCGTCTTATTGGCGGCATTTTTTTTCTAAATCAATGAAATTAATTCAATATGAATTAAGTATTGTTTATTTAAGAATAACTCAAAAAAGTATTGTTGTTGTGTGAGTGCTATTATGCGTTGCATTTAATTAAACTTTCTCAAAAAATCATTAAAGTAAAACAAAATTGTTTTGTTTATTTGGAAAGTATGTAAAAAAAACATGGTTTATTATTTAAAAAATATGGTGTTTTTGAATGATTAATTGAGATGATTCAATTTTATTAGCTTAAGATCATAAGAAATATTTATTTGGTTTCGCGTATTCATTTATTTATTTGTTGTAAAAGAATGAAGAAATAGTGTTTTCCAAAATTCAATTATATTCCATTTTTTTCCATAATTTCATCGTATTGGATCATCCATTATTGAAATGGGATATAAAAAAGCACCGTACGCAGTAACAACAATGTCCACATTACGAATGAATTCGATATTGAGTACACGCTAAATGGATGATGCAATAAGATGAAATTATGGAAAAAAATCACTTTTCACTATGTTTTCTGGAATCCGAACACATTTTTTGCACTGAACACACTTAAAATCACCTTTTAAATTTTCAATACTTACCAATATTTATGAAACTCAAAAAAAAAAAATCACTTGTAATAAAATTCCAATTGGAAAGCAGCGAATGTATGACCGGCTGTATCAGAATCCAAGAGTGAAAGAAAGTGATTTGCAAACATGTGCATTTCAACAGGTTCATCTGTTTGACATTTGTATGCTGTCAATCAAATGAATGTGTGTATGTATGAGTTTGTGTATTAGGTTGGATAGATTTTTTTCGTTAGGTCGAACCGAAATTTAAACTTTTTTTTTCAAATGTTGAACCGATTTTGGATTTCAAAATCAACTAACCATCACTCCTCCCTGTACCTTCCCTAAAAATTTTATGGCAATCGGTCGAGCCGTTCTCGAGTTATGGAGTGACAATCAAAATGTACACTTCTTTTTATATATATAGATTAATAAAAAAACAACAAAACTAGGTATATTTTGTGCTACTTGTAACACCGTTTTTTCATAATTTTGGTAGATTTAATGATACTGTAATGAATAAAAATCTAAAAACTATCTGATATAGCAAACTTTAGGCCAAAGGAAAATAAAAGTTATTAAAAATAGTGGTTACGTGTGGGGCGTTATATGTTAGTCAAATGTGACCGTAACTTAAGAATACATTTTAGCTAGGGTGACGTTAATTCCTCCTAATACAACATATTGTACACATACTGGACAAGATTTACCTTTGCCTATTTAATTAAAATTTTTGGATAGCAGTATCAAACTTTTACCATAAAAACAGTGCTTTGTTTCGACAAACATTGATAATATAGTCCCCACCTTTGTTTCAACTTGCTGTAAGATCGGACTCAGAAAATGTCATTAATCTAGGTGACTAACAACCCTTAGCTCTTAATAGCATAGTTCTTCAGAGTGATCATGGGGTTGCACTATTAGAAACAATGACGGTTACATATGTGACCAGTTAAGAAACGTAAGCTATTGGTTGAAACAAAACAAGGACTATAGAATACAAAAAAAAAAATTATTGACATTGCTATCCTACAATTAAAAAAAACAATTGCTAAGGTAGATTAAAGCCCATACGTGTCTACAACAGTTGCATTAGGACGAATGACAAGTAGAAAACTGAATTGTAATAGGGGTATGATTAAGATGAAAATTGATAGGTATATGACACAGGTTTTGCATTACGTTATTGCTTTAGGTCCTTACCGTGAAATACTCCTAACGACTTTCCCATAAGATCCTCCACTTCATAGAGACTATTTCCGACGGGCTTAACTATACGACATTTTAAGAACTTTCGGGCAAATTTCGCGTTAAAACCGGTTTTGAAATCGCTCTGTTGAAAGTTTCTACGGTAGACTTCTTGTCCCGGTATAAACTTTACGACTCGGCATCGCGTGTTATACGATTTTTCACCACGTAAATAAGCTTTATGTAGACTCTCCCGCATATTTTGCCTCAAAAGGTCAATTTTAGCCGATTTCGGCAAAACCTCCGACTCCGCGTCACTTAAAATCTTAAGCTTTCTAGCTATTTTGTACACGCTACCATGGCCTATCATGTTCATACCGAACAACGCAAAATAAGGTGTTACACCAATAGAAGTTTGTACTGAAGATCTCAATGAAAACTCAATTTCGGACAAATGCTTGTCCCACTCAGAGTGATCTTCTTTTAAATACGTACGAATCGCTGCCAAAATTGTCTGATTCACCCGCTCAGATGCATTTGCTTGCGGTGAATGCGTTGCTGTTCGCAGATGTTTAATACCAAAATTCTGCACCAGTGTGCCAAATTCTTTACTGATAAATTGTTTTCCATTGTCGGACACAATGGTTTCCGGCGTTCCAAATTTATGAAAAACCTCTGATATCAAAAATCTGATAACATTTTTGGTACTGGCTTTCGGCATCGCTTTAAGTAGGACAAATTTTGTGAGATGGTCTAATACAATGAAAATATAAAAATTTCCGTTCTTTGAACGCGGGTACGGACCAAGAAAATCTATAAAAATTCGCTGAAAAGGACGTTCGCTTATTATTTCAGCTCCCATTGGTGGGCGTAGTGTTACGTTAGCTGGTTTCTTTACACGTTTCACAATTTCTTACAAAGTCACGAATTTCAACAGTCTGGTGAGGCCAATAAAAATACTCCCGGACTCTACGGAGAGTCTTTCCTATGCCCCCGTGAGCAGCTTGCGGCGAATTGTGAGCGTTTCCAATGATAGTTTTGGTTAGTTCGAGAGGTACCCATAGCTTCCAAGCAAAATCTTCGCTTAAAACTTCACCGTCATATGGACGTACCCTCTTATAAACAAAACCATCAACTACTTTTAAGTCAGGCAATTGCTCAGAATTTGCCTCTATAGTAGAAACAAGTTCTAAATAATTACTTGACTTAAATGCATCAGAATTTAAATCGATCATACTACCAACCGCTGCCGATATTTCGGACATCTCGTAGCGCGATAGGGTATCAGGTACTACATTTTGTTTCCCCTGCCTACGTTCGATAGTAAAATCGTACGCCTGTAGATGTAAACTCCACCTCGCCAATCGACCGGTCAAGTCCTTATGTGACATAAGCCACTTAAGACTGCTGTGGTCGGTAATAATAGAAAAAGGCATCAATTCTATATAGGGCCTAAACTTCTTAATTGCCAAGACAACTGCCAGACATTCTCGCTCAGTGACAGAATATTTTTTTTGTGCTGGCGTTCATTTATGCGAAAAATAGGCTATTGGGTGTTCACCATCAGAATCGTCTTTCTGGAAAAGAACTGCCCCAATACCTACATCCGATGCGTCACACTGAACGTAGAAATGTCTGGAGAAGTCAGGGTGATTAAGAAGTGGGCTCGTAATCAGAGCTTCCTTGAGGCGATCAAACGCGACCTTAGCTTCATCCGAAAACTGGAATTGCTTCCCCTTCTTTAGCGTTTCAAAGATTGGAGCTGCAATGGTAGCATAGTCAGGTATAAATTTTCTATACCATCCTGCTGCTCCCATGAAACTCCGCACTTGCTTGGCTGTTTTAGGGTAGGCAAAACGAGAAATCGTTTCGACTTTAGCCGGATCATGCTTTAATTTGCCACCGCCAACTATATACCCCAGATACCGTAACTCTTTGAAACAGAATTTAGATTTTGTCACATTAATAGTTAACCCTGCTTCCCGCAACTGAATAGCTACCTGAGTTAACAATTCCAGGTGTGTCTCGAAATCTGGAGATACTATCAAAAGGTCGTCTAAGTAGACGAAAACTGTATCACGCAGTGCTGCGGGGATCACTTTGTCCATTAGACGACATAACCGTTGAGCTGCATTACACAGCCCAAACGGCATGACCGTATAATGGTAGAGTGGTCGCCCTGGCACGGTGAATGCAGTTTTCTCCCTACTAGAACGGGTCTAGTGGTATCTGCCAGAAAGCGTCCTTTAGGTCGACACTAGATATGAAAATCGTGTCTCCCAAACGCTTGAGCAAACCTTCGATGTGCGGCAGAGGATAGGCATCCTTGACCGTCAGTGCATTGAGCTTTCGAGCGTCCAAACACAGCCGATTCTTCTCGCCCTTACGGACCAGAGTAACCGGATGACTCCAAGGACTCTCGCTAAGCTCAACAACGCCAAGATCAAGCATCCTATCTAGCTCCGCGAACATCAACTTTTGTACAGCCGGGGAGACAGGATAATGACGATCCTTTACTGGAATAGCATCTCGGGTGTCTATTGAGTGCGTTTCTAACTTTGTCTTACCTAGGCCATTTTTCATATAACAGGGAAACTTTAATATGACCGAATCTAATTTCTGCTGCTGTTCGGCTGTCAAATTATGAGTTACGACATCTGAAGGACTCTCTGCCTCTTCACAGAGACTTACTTCGTTTGTCGTAAGACTATCAAGGTTGGCAATTAATTTAAAAGGCTTCATAAAATCGACACCCAAGAATAGCTCTCGACTAAGAGTAGGCACTAACTAAAAGGTGACAACTTCTCTTTTACTACCGAGACTTACCTCCGCCCGAACACGACCGACAATTTTATGCGCCGTGCCATCCGCGGTTTTAATAATATTCGAAAAATTGTATATTTGAATACCGGTATTTTTAAGAAATTCTAGACAATTTCGCCCCAAACACGTTACCGTGGCTCCACTGTCTAGCAGGCCTTCGATTTCTTTACCACCTATGTTAATTCTGGTGTACAGCCTAGCATCTTCGCCCTCGTATAACGCAGCTGCCGCGATTTCATTTCTAATCCTTTTACGAATTTTATACCGTTCTCTAGCCTTTTTGATTCTGCTCGAAACTTCCCCAAAAATCCTATCTTTTGCCTCCTTATATTCTTTAAGCCGAATATGTAGTGGCCTAATTTCTCTCAGCCGAGGTTCAGGGGTTATCTCTCGGGCTGCCCTGTCCTAGTTTACTAAAACACGCACACTTCTCACCTGTAAATCTGATTGTTGTTGTTGCACTGGGTCTAAACCTCGGTTGACCGCGCCTCCCCAGTTCGAGACGGGTTCCGTGACCGGTTTCCCTGGCACTTAGGGCATTTTGGTGTCACTACACCATCCTTACCACATCTAAAGCAAAACTGCCTGGTTAACGGCTCAGAACAGTCAACAAAACTATGGCCAACAACCTTGCAATTCCAGCAAGTATAATGGCTTGTAGACCGAATACCGTCCACCTCAAAATCGACCAGCGATAGATCCTCCTCACCCTCCAGCTCGTTAACCCTCTGCAGGATATTTGCCCTCGGTTGAAACATTTGCCTCTGATTAGCCAACAAATTTTCAGCTCGTCTTCACGGCAAAATTCAGATAGTGTTTTGATTCTCACCGAAAACATTATTTGCGCCAGAGATGGTTTTAAATTACCTCTCATGATTTCCACTAACTGCTCCTCCTCGTACGGGGTTTGCTGCTGATTTCGTAATCTGACAATAGCATTGAAGAAATCATCGAACGCCTCATGGGGTAACTGCCTAAGATTCAAAATTTTCATTTGAACCTGGTACTCTTGCTCAAAGCGGCGATATTGCGCCAACAAGGCCTTTTCCAACTCCTCCCAGGTGTTGATATGGACTATTTTGCGATAGTCCCAGTACCAGTCCAAAGCTGGGCCATCTAACAACACGTGAAAGCTTCTTAAAATCTCATTATCAGTACAATTATAATCTTTTCGTAGAGTTCCCACTCTAAAGATAAATTCTTGAATATTCATCGTTTTACTAGTACCGTCAAACTTAACACCCCACTTTTCCAATTTAAACTCGTTTAAAGTTGGATGTGGTCTTGGCATAGACATGGCTAAGTGGTAATTTTGCGGCTGGTGTATTGGTGGTTGTACTGTTGGTGCAGACCAGGCATCCTGTGGATAGCCTGTCTGCCCATTTGCATACGACCGTGGTTGGCAATAAAACGGTTGTGACGGGTTGGACCGAGGCTCCTGGGCCTGTGGTGGCAACACTTGCTGCTGTTGATGAGCAGTCTGAGGTGGAAATGGCAAAGGGTTCTGTTGTTGCAATGTAAACTGTTGTTGTTGGTATGGCGTTTGATGCGGTGCCGGTGGCACTGATGGCATATCATATACATATTGCCCTGCTTCAGCGTAATGTGGAGCTGGGACCAAAGGTGGTGGTGGTATGTACGGTGGCTGCGCTGTTTGTGTTACAGCTGGCGCTATGCATTGCCCATAATTGCAAGCTTGTGGCTCTCTTGACGCTCTGGCCAAAGCTGGTGGCGCATAATTGCTCGAAGAAGCGGATCTTGGGGGCAGGCTTTGAACTGCTGGGGCAAAACTTGCAGGTGGTTGAGCGGCTTGCGTGCTTGCTGATTGCGACATGAGCAGTTGCTTAATATCAGCTAACGCTTTCTGTATTTTGTTATCCACCTCTTGCATAAGCCTTGCTTGACATAGGCCCACAGACGCTTCTACTATTTGCTGGACATTCTCCACGCTCCCTGGCGCTCCCATTATTGCGCTTTCTCGCACTTCTCGTCTTATATTTTGGGCCGTTTCGCTATAAAAAGTGGGTGAAATTACTGTCTGATTTAGGCTATCAGAGCTTATAGACGCTTCATGAGAAGGCAATCTAGTGGTGAAAATTGGGTTATTTATATCGGCAGTTGCTACGATTGTCGTTGGGCTGGACGTAGGGTGAGTTAAATTGCTGATAGTTACCGTGGTAGGGGTATCAGTACTACAAGTGGCACTTGCTCTGGTTGTTGCCATAGTGTTGTCGTTGTCAGCTACCAAACGACTCGAACGACGGGTTAAAACCATTAAAAAAACAAATTAGAAAAAATAATCAAATGCAAAAAATTCAAAAAAACGTACCTTAGGCACACGTAGTATTCTTACTCCAGTATTTTATAATGCGTTAGTATTTCTAGAAAAAAAAACTCCAACGATGGGTATCTAGTTTGTTTAGCTAAAGAATAAAACTCCAAAGCAATTCGAAAAAGAAAAATAAAAATCAATAAATAATTTGGCGGTTTATTTCGAGGATATGTAATATTTTGCAGGTAAAGTAAAAAAAATAATAATATTTATGTGCGAAGATAATGTTGAAAAATAGCTTTTTCAGCTACTCAAAAAAAAATAAAAGGGGAAAAATGTAAATTGACCCTCATTCCGACTAGGTTGCAACTACGAGCAACAATACCACAATTGCTCCCTGGACTAACCCTAGTCATAGCGCTTCTCGCGGATGAAAACACTACCAAAAGAGTATCACCCTAAAGGATCAATTTTATTACCTATTTAAACTAATTGTAAAATAAAGGATGGTTTCATTACTTTTTCCCAGCCCTTGCCTTACACCTTGAGCGATTTAGGTCCTGAATCTTGAAATCAAGACCCAGCCTCAAGCTGTAGAAAAGAACCGAGAGTAATTAATCGCTAAGCCATCATGCACATATCGCCCACACATTATGTCACCGCGAAACCTAGTCGGCATAGTCACTACATCCGGAACTTACATAAGTGTGAACGCTATGCTCATGATGACTTACACGATTCATAACGCCTATTGTGCTGGAAAGGAACAAAAAAAAAAAAAAAATAAAATAAAATATACAAAAACCCCTATTTGGCCTCGTCGCTACGGTTTAGGGACTCTTTATCCTACCTATCCGGACTTACGAACCTAAATAGATGGTAACTAAATTTTATTTTTACTTCAAGGTTATGGAACTACTTCGGGCCCCACGTTGGGCGCCATTTTTGTACTGTACGGGACGGGAATTACCAGCTGGTTGCGGTTTATGACCACAACCAGTGTAGAGTGTGGCCAGATTGTCGGCGGCGCTGGTATGCTGGCGGTTTGCGCGGCTTAAGCTCGCCGGATGGGGTGGTTCTTGCCGACTGGCTGACGGGAATCCCGGATACAAAAAAAATATTCATACCAGCTATGAAATTTAAACTAAAAGATAAAGGGGCCCGAAGTAGCTGGAAAAAAAACTACAGGAAAACCAAAAAAAAAATAAAAAACACTTTTCAGCACTTCACACATCTCTGGCCGGTTTTATGCCAGGATTAGCCCTCCCACTAGAGACGGTGCCTCTCCGTGACATCCCAAGGAGTTTGGATGTCCCAAAATCTAACCTGCAAAAAAGGTATTACACTCCTCTACTTACCCGCCTTTAGAGAAAATTCACCGGATCATCATGATTAAAAACACCAAGGTAAATTCATTTAAAACGTTATAAATGATCATATTTTTATTTATTATTAACAAAAAATCAATTTAAGAAATCTAACGATCAAATTCATTAAAAAAAATTTACCAACAATTTAGCATTTAATTAATTAAAAAAAACTTTTAATAAAAATTAACAAATTTCAAAAAGCTTTAACAATATATAAAAAAATAAAAAACCCAAAAAACTTTTATTTAAAAAAAAAAAATCAATAGAAACTTTAAAAATAAAAAAAAATTAAGAACAAAAAAAAAACTCCTTTCTTCTCAAACTTCAGGTCATCCTCAGCATATATAAAATTGTGAATATTTGTATTCCTGCCTCGCGGATGAGGCCTGCAAGAACTGCCGTCAGTCCGTTGATTGTGTCCAAAAGTCCTAATTTATGGTAAGTCTAAATGCACTGTACGCTATATATATATTTCACCGGTATTAAAATTTCACTTATCCTTTCCTTAGGGAAACTGAACTTCACGGGCCGATTTGCCCCACCGCGCAACCCTAACACCGCGCACTTCAAGCTCTTATCTGCCTAAAGGACTGAGATCTCGGTAAAATTTCCCTAACAAAAACTAGTGCAAATTTCATACTTAGTTTAATATATACATATATCTTATTTCGTCCGTAGGTCGTCTGTCTTATATGTTTTGTCCAGAGTCAAGGCAGATACCTGGGCACCCCAAGGCTTGGTGGTGCTTGTTGCTGATTTCCCACGCTGGTGTGACAAGGACGATGGTGGCGCACTCGGGTGTGTTTGTAATTTTACACTTTAATTTTAAGTTTCTTTACTTTAAAATAATTAAATAAGTCTCTTTTCTTTTTCTTGTTTGTGTTGTGGCAATTTATTTTCTTTTCAAAACAGTTTCTTTTCTTTTTTCTTTTTTTTTTATTTCTGTTATTTCAATTTTACTAAATTAAACTCCCCATTTGGGCATCTTTTTATCAAGTTCAAATTGTTTTCTTTCTGTTATTTTAACTTCTTTTTGTTCAATTACAAGCGCTTTCTTTTTTTATTTTAAGAACTTAAATAAAGTTTACCCTTAGTTTAGAATTTATCTTTTCTTTAATTTGCTTTACATTTTTTTTTTATCAGTTTTAAGCAACACCACAAAACAAAATTGTCACCAATAAACTTTATTATTACTTTTTTTTACTTTTTTCTATTTCTCCGCTGCCGGTGGCCACTTGTCACACTTACCTCGAACCAAAAAAAAAACCATTTTCTATCTTTGTCCCCACGAAACCTCGGAGACGCTACTTTCCACCATCTTCAAAAAAGTTTCAGCAATTCTCAATATAATATTTTTTTTTCTGCCTCCGTTACCCTGCCTCTACTTGTTTTTCACTCCTCCTCTTCACTCTACAGCTGTTCTGTCAAAACAAAAAAATCCCTTTCTAAAGTTGCCAACCATACACTGCATTACCATTGTAGGGTGACCATAACATTTGTTGCCTAATTATCTCAAGCTTATCACTTCTATCCACATTTGTTATTTGATGATATGTAAGGGACTGTAGCTTTTTGCTTAGTTTGTATTCACCTCCGCTTGAATACATATGGTATCCGAATAGGGCGAAAAAAGGTGTAAAGCCTGTAGCCGAGTGAATTGCTGTTCGTAAGGCGCATTCTATTTCAGATAGGTATAGGTCCCAATCTCGGTGGTCTTCTTTTTAATGAGATCTGATTGCTGACAAGACTGACTGGTTTACCCTTTCGCTTGCGTTACTTTGTGGGGAGTACACGGCTGTTTTAATGTGATTTATTTTATAAGTTTTTATCAGATTTTTAAAGTTTTTGGATATGAATTGTGCCCCATTGTAGCTATGTATTATTTCTGGTACACCAAACTTGAAGAAAATTTCTTGCACAAGAAAATTAATTACATTTTATGTTGATGCCTCTCTCATGGCTTTTAGAAATGTGAATTTTGTAAAGTGGTCGACTACTACAAAAATATAACAATTTCCTCTTTTAGATCTAGGATATTTCCCCATAAAATCTATGTACAGCTTTTGAAAGGGCCTATCTGTGACCACTTGATTACCTATTTCGGGCCTTAGGTTTTGATTTGTAGGTTTGGTTTCTTTACATGTTTGACAATTTCGTATAAACATTTTAACCTGAAACGCCATCTTGGGCCAATAAAAGTGTATTTTCAACCTATCGAGAGTCTTGGCTATTCCCCCATGTGCTGTTGTTAGGGTTGCGTGTGCTTTCTCTATAAGCGGTTGCGTTATATTTGGTAGAATCCACAGATTTCCATTTGCATTCTTCGTCATCTTTTTCTCTTTCAAACGACATTTTTTTGAAGACCATTCCATTGTCCACTTTCAGGTCTGGTAGTTGTTGTTCATTGTCTTTAATATCTTTTATTAGCTCCAGATATTCATCACTTTGGAATTCGGTTGTTTCAAAATCAAAAAGATCTTCTAGATTTATCTCTTCAACTCTTTCTTCTGGTAGCCGAGATAGCATATCAGCTACAGTATTTTCAGATCCTTTTCTATGCATGATTTCGAAATCAAATGCCTGAAGTTACAATGACACAAACAAACAAATTTGTGATTTTTTTAAACCAATGGTTAAATTAGCATTTTTAAGGCACTGGGCTACATCCTTTAATAAATTTAGGTGTTTTTCAAAACTATCTGAGATAACCAGCAGGTCGTCTAAGTATATAAAAACGTTTTCCTTAAGCCTTTGTGGAATAACTTTGTCCATTAGCCTACACAGTCTTTGAGCCGCATTGCATAGGCCAAAGGGCATTACGCGAAATTGGTAGAGTGGACGGCCTGCTACAGTGAACGCGGTATAAGGTTTACTTTCTTCATCTAATGCTATTTGCCAAAACGCGAATTTGAAGTCTACACTGCTAATATAGTAGGTTTCGTCTATTCTACTTAATATCCCGTCGATATTCTGCAGTGGATACGCATCTTTAATCGTAACTTTATTTAGCTTTCTGGCATCTAAGCAAAACCTATTTTTACCCGGTTTCCTATTACTCCACGGACTTTCGCTCTCTTCAATCACGTTAAGTTCTAGCATGCTATCAATTTCCCTATAAACTATTTCTTGCACCGCTGGTGAAATGGTATAATATCTATCCTTTACCGGTTCTGCTCCTTCTACTAGTTTTATAGAGTACTTTTCTATTGACGTGCATCCTAGACCTTGTTCTTCAAAAGATGGATACCTTTTGTATATCAGTTAAATCGTGGGTATCTGACATATGGTTTTCTGGTTTATATTCCTCGGTAATCTTTTCTATATTCATTTCTGAAACCCCTACTATTTCCGGCGCAAGTTGAAAAATCCTCCAAAAATCTACGCCAAGATAGGCAGGCTGTTCTAGATCAGGGCATAAGTAGAATGTCATCCTATTTGTTTTATTCTCATATTCTACTTCAGTTTTTATTTTACCTAACAGTCTTTGCTCCTGTCCACTAGCAGTAGTGTTTATAGAAAAAATGGGTGCTATAGCTATGTCTAACTGATCTATTATTTCCCTGCATCCTTTTCCCAGAATACTCACTGAAGCACCAGCATCAAGTAGACCTTTTATTTTGACATTTGCCATAGCGAACTCAGCATATGGCCTGGGATCACCTGCTTTATCTGCTGTTCTTATTGCTTCAATCGCAAGTTTTATTTTTTCTCTGCAAATTTTTGTCTTAATTTTTCTATTCTTCTTGTTATTGCTGGTCTTCTGAAATTGTTTTCTGAATTGAATATTCGGTTTTTTTTTATTTCATAATTTTGTTGTCTTTCTTCCAGGGTATATAAATGGTTTTGTTGTGGTATAAATTTGTTGAAATTTTTTGTTTCTTTTGCTAAATTAATTATTTTTTTAATTTTTGTAGATTCTACTGCGGGTTTTATGTTGAACGATGGTCCCCGCCTTCCCCTCGCTCCTGACAAAATTTCTACTCCTGAAGTTATCGCAGTTTGGAGCTATTGTGTCTGGCTTACCACACCTATAGCAAAAAAATCGTCCTCTGATCGGCTGGACAATCCATAAACATGTGCCCATTTCGACGGCAGTTCCAGCAAATAAGGGGTGTCTTTGGTGCCAAATTGTTTGAGCTCCCGATTTTTACTGCCGCTACCTCTTCACAATCAACGTCCACAATGTTTTGGAGTTCTTGCGGTTCCTCATAAACCTCATTTACGTGCCTCACATAACGATTTACTGCCGCCGGTTGTAGTCTTACCTCTTTTTTTAGAAAATGTATTTCTGCATCTAAACAACACATTCTCAGTTCCTCTACGGATGCTACAGTCATTGGGTAAACTAATTTTCCTATTGCCTCTCTTATATTCTTTTTTAACATTTTAATCATTTCAGCTTCTGGCATTGAAATGGTAAGGCGTGATCTAAGCTGTGTCATGGCAAAGAAAAAATCGTCTATTGATTCCCCTGGCAGCTGTTCCCTTTCTACCATGTCCCTCATCAATTCAAAACTGGATCTTGTAGCTTGATATTGCTTCAGCAATGCAGACTTTAAGGTGGACCATTCAGATACATAGTTGGTTTGAATAAACAACCAATACCACTTCTCTGCTGCTCCTTTCACTAAAAGATGAAAATTATCCAGCACTTCTTTCCATGACACACCATATTGACTCTGGAGACGTTCTAGGCGAAAGATAAAATCTTCTACAGCGAGTTTATTACTATCTCCATCAAATTCCAGTCCCAACTTATCAATACGAGGCCGGGTGTAACTTCGTTGTTCATCACTACACACTGACGAAGCTCTCGAGGAGTGAGACGGTTGTTGCTGAATGCCGATATATCCATTGTTGCTGAATGCCGTTATATCCATTGGTTGTTGTGCTCCATTTGAACTCTTGGATAAATTTGGTAAGTTTGACATTAACTTGTAATTTTCTTTTTGCGTTTGCTGCACCACAATGCTGAGCCTACTAATAGTCGCTGTCAATTGGTCCATAGTGTTCTTGATATCAGCTACGTGTGCTTTAATCCCCTGATCAACTAGTTGTTTTATCGAATCTTTGATTCTATCTAACCCAACCGGTTGATTAGGCTGTCTACTGTTACCCTGTGCTACTAAATCACTATGTCTAACGTTCCCACCCTGTGGCATATTAGGAGTACTCGAAATAATTGTTTTCGACAAATCCCTAATTTGGTCGTTGTTTTGTTGACCCTCGGCCATATCTATAGTTATCTTCGTTTTGGGAGTATTAGGCTTGCCAATTTTCTCTAACACGTGCGGTGAAGAACGATTCAGGTCAAACTGCACTTGTCTTATTCTTTTCCGTGACCTTGTATCAGGCGGACTATTGCTCATACCCTACTGGACTAAAATAGCTAATTACCAAAAATTTTCCGATCAAAAAAATGTTATGTTTGAGACTATTTATTAAAAAAAAATTCAACTAAAAAGGCTTACATTAACGAAAAATTTAAAAAAAAAGTAATTAAATATTGGTTAAATTCCAGAAAGAAAAATTCAAGTATGCAATGTAATAAAAAAAAAATTTAAGCTAATAAAAAAATTAAATATAAACTGAATATATATAAAAAAAATAATAGATGTAGAAAAAAATATAATAAATACTATAATAAAATAAATTGTTAAAAAAAAAAATAAATAAATAAAGTAAACTAATAATATTAACAAAAATAAATATGTATTAATTTTGTTTTGATTAATTCAATTATCTCTCTTTACAGGTTGGCAATGGTAGACGGATTCGTATGTCAAGGCGGAAAATAATTTAAATGCGGATTCTTGTAATTTGCGGAAAAAACGTAAATTACAATGTATATGCGATCGTTTACAGTTTGATCAATCGTACTTTCCCCCGGAATGGTTACCAAGTGAGCTACGATTGACACCAACTACCATCCAATACGACTAACCTCGTTTTCTATCCGAGCACGAGAGGTTATCGAATGATACCTGTTGCTTTACTGTTCTTGATCCTCCATCATCAATCATAATTCTATACTAAAAAAAATTTGAAAGTGAAATCGAAACTAAACACCCTACAATTAGGAATCTCTAATGCTTCACTAAGCTAAGGCAGTTCAATCCCGTAAATCTTACTATTTCTACTATCCAATTTAAACTTTGTCGAGTTTTATTAATATACAAAACTCTAACTTTTTTTTATCCCCTTAGGTGGCTATATAAATAAAAATCTACAATCTAAAATCTGGAAGTTTTAAAGTTACTGAAGTTGTGTTATTTTCCTCTGTATGTATCGATGTTTCTACATACCATTTGTCACAATAGCTCAGGATACTTGATCTAAAGAAAAAAAAATATTCTGAGTTATTTTATTTCTGATTGGGCGCCATTTCTGTTACGGGCAGGTTGAATACGCGAGGTTTTTGACTAGCTACCTTTATTTTCTTTTTTTTTCTCTATTGTGACTCTCAGGTGGTTCCAACCCTTCTCGCCTGACGCGTACCCGAACACAAAAAAACCAAAATTACCACATCAAAACTGAAACTACAAAACCATGATTCCGCAAACACAAAACCCGACACGATGAGACAGATGTTGGTCTCATTATTTGCCCTCCCAACCTGGTCGAAAAGATTCATCCAAAACCGTTTACTATTCGACCCCAAAATCCACCTGACCCTACTTTTACTTACCGGTCTACCACTGCCCGACCCTTAATTAATTAGGCCTCCATTTTCTCTGTTAATTCCTTAATCAAAACACAATTTATTCATATTAATCAGCCATGTCACAGAGTACAATTCCGTTCGGAAACGGAATTCATGCCGTATTTTGGTGCTTCAGAAAATTACGAAATAACTTTGCGGAATGAAACCATTTTTGTTTTCATGAACGGTATGGGTGTTGTCTGTATCTCAAAGACCAAAAAACTATCAAAATATACATTCTATCAATAAACAAATATGTTTTCTTCAATTCCGAACGGAATCATTCCGAACGGAATTGTACTCTGTGACATGGCTGAATATATTTAAAAGTATAAACTAACAATTTTATAATCATTTTACGTGTTATTTAACTACTAAAATAAATTACAATCCAAAAATAATATAATATTAATAGCTTGTTTCCTTTTTTTTACTTATTTTTTCTCAGCCTTTACTAATTCTTTTCTTTTATTTCTTTTTTTATTTATTACAAATTCAATATTCTTTTTTTTCTATATTACTTTGTATACATGTATGTACTTATATTTGAGTTTAGCTCAAAGCAACAAATTCTATATGTTTTCTCTAATATTTTTTTTCATATACGTTTTCCTATTCAGAGCTCAAATTATTTTTTTTTCAAATTTGTCTTAACAATTTAATTTATAAATCTTTAACAAATCTAAAATTTTATTATGACTTACAGCAATTGCTTCACAAACTTCATAAATGAAAACTTGCTTTTATTTAATTACTCACTACATTAACTTGGCACTAACTTACGTTTTTGTTTTATGTCTTCACTAATTTTTTTATTTTAAGTCCTCAATTTAAAATCTCGGACTTGTTCCCCTTTTGCCTTCCTTGTTGCAGTCACTCTGATACACACACAAAAATAATTATTAACTTTAACACTTTAAATTACTTTTTCCTTTTTTACTTGATAGTCTGTCTCACTGCACAATTTCGTTTACTAATAAGCCTTATTCTCTTATCTCACCGCTTAAATACCATCCTCCTCTTAAGCCCTTTGGAGGTATTTTCCAGCCTTCTCATCCCACATTCCAATTACTTCTCCAAAATCTCACCAAAAAAAACCTGCACCCAATTTTTTTCTTGGCGCCTCTCCTATTACTACAAAAATACTAAGACCAAGTATATATATACTTTTGTATTCGCGCCTCTGTATATCAATGTAAAATCCCTATGTCAAAAAGAAAAATCTCTTGGCGCTTTTTAACTTTTACATAAAAAATCTATATACCACAAAAAAATATTTCCTAACCTCCCGCGCTTCAAAAAAATGGTTTCTTTATATTTAAATATTCATAACAATACTTAAACATTAAAAAAAATCTTCATAATACCGCGGCCTTATGCAACACAATATTTATTTAATAATATAGACCTATAAACATCAAAAACTCTATAACTCCCCCTACCTCAACCACACGTAAGTTCCATTCATTCATAAATTTTAATAATAAATACTTTCAATATTAATTTTCTCTTTTGAATGGCAAATACAGCCCTGCAAAATTTTACTATACCCTGCTCTGCACTATTTTACTATTTAGCCCCGCGTTGCCAACTCAATGTAGTTTTTACGACCGATTTTACACCGTACGTTTCTACACTGCTATTGATACGCCCACATACAATCACATATGTTTTCTCATTATTGGTCGCCATTAAAGAAAAAACACAAGTGAGTATGAATTTTTATTTAATTTTCATTTTTTTTCTATTTTTTTAGCTTTTTGGGACATTGTACACCAAGGAATGGATACTCGAAAGGAAACTACACGTAAGTAACGAAATGTATCGTTCCTTCCCTCATTTTTCTTGACACACAAATCTAATATTTAACTTTTTTTTCCAGCCTGGACAATAGGACAATTATGCCCGCACAAAATGACTGTTTGTGGGCAAGCGATAATAGTTTTTCCTTGGCGTAAAGCTTACACCCGGCTTCAACCCCGCACAAGCAACATAAAACCAACATGCATTTTTTCGTAAACAAATAAATGCAAAAAAAAAAACTAATACATACAAAGCAGTGTACACGTATATATTATATGCCCGATCAAATAATCCCGTGTGTGACGGAAAAACCCAAAAATTGTGCGGATTTAAATATAGTCTAGTGTGGGATGGAGCAATTAGAGGGTGTTCTAACCCGGCCGACCCATTCATCTGACACCAGTTGTTTTGCAAGTAATTTGTTTGTGGTGGTAAATATGTATATATTATTTCTTTCATTTCATACGCATTTCCCCACAACATTTGCAATCAACTTAATAGTGAGTATATATACATAGAAATCGCAATTGCACAGTATCAAGGTATGCAGTGGCGTATGAGGTAGCTACGTTGGCCAACAAAATGTGTAATATTTAATATCAAGGCACACAATAGTTGGCACAAACGTAAACTTACCTATGTCGACCTATACATATCTTGGTATTGTCATAGAAAAAATAAACTTTTACCATTTATCAATTTAACTTTGTGTTTTCAACTTGAAAACCAACAAAATGAATAAAATCAAAACAAATTGCATATTAAATAAATTTGGTTTTAATTTTCTATTATTTTTCAGGGAAAATAAGATACACTGATGGAATTGTGGGTAAATAGTGCGTCCGTAAATTTACGGTATTCTGTTCTTACAGAAGTAAAAAATTTGGAACTGATGACATTTGTCATTTTAATGGGCTTAACCCGCAACAGCTATAGATATTTGCCTATTGAGTGAGACTTGGCTTACTCAATCAAATACTCTATATCATCCAAATTATTCGTGTGTAAGAGAAGACCGTATCAATCAAAACGGTGGTGGTGTTGCCATACTTGTTAAGAAAACAATAACCTTTACAATAATTCCCAAAATTAATACGATTTACGTAAATTTTTGAATACCAACAATGAGTATCTTATATGTGGTGATTTAAACTCTCGACATAGAAACTGGAACTGTTTGCGTGCTAATAAATGGGGAAATATTCTTAATGATTTCACGTCTTATTTTCCTGTATCTGTTTTATTTCCAAATTCTCGAACTTATATTCCTGCTGCGTCAAATTGCAATCTAACTTGCATTCTAACTAACATTCCTCAATTTATTTCTAACCTTATTACTATGAATGACTTAAGCTCGGATCACCTACCAGTACCATTTAATTTGTCCACAACTTCTCCAATAGTAGAAAACCTAGTTTATAATTTTGAGCATGCCGATTGGAATAAATATAAAAACGTTTTGTCAAATTCTTTACGCAATATTGTAACTGATTCTATATCAAGTACAACATATGTCATAGATAATAATGTTAAACATTTTACTAGTTCTTTGTTGGATGCTGTTAGACAGTTGGTTCCAAAGACTTCACCTAAAACTAATTTTATGAAACTTCCTGAATATATTTAACGTCTAATCAAACTAAGGAATCAATTTCGTAGGGATTGGGTGAGATACAGACAAACTTATTATTTAAATTTAATGAAAAAATACTCAATTCTTATTCGCAATGAAATACAGTTATTCAGGAATCGACAGTGGAATAAAAAATTAAGTTCACTGGACAAAGGATCAAAGGAACTGGAACGTAACTAAAATTTTAAAGAATAAGACAAATAAATGTCATTCTTTATTAACGTCGGATGGTACCTTAATTTCAGATGAAGACAAGGCAAATGCCTTTGCAAAGACTTTTGAGCTTAATCATAGGGTTTCTGAGCAATTAGGATCAATTAATCATACTAATATGGTTAATCAGGTGATTGATAATTTTAATACCCTTGACATTATTACTTCTTCCACAGAACAAATCACAGATGGCGATGTTGAGATTATTATAGGTAATCTTAAAACTAGAAAATCTTGTGGTCTTGATGAAATAAATAACCAAATGTTGAAAAATCTACCTAGAATTGCTGTTCGTTTTCTAACAAACATATACAACTCTTGTTTGGTCTTGCAGTACTTTCCAAATACTTGGAAAACTGCTAAAGTTATACCTATTCCCAAACCTGGCAAAATGTCTAATAAACCTGAAAACTACAGGCCTATAAGTTTATTATTGAAAAAGCATTTGACTCAGTTTGGCACTGTGGCTTATTGTATAAAATGGTCCAATTTAACTTCCCTTTATTCCTTGTAAAGCTAGTCAAAAACTTTTTGTGTGAAAGACATTTTTGTGTTTCTGTAGGCAATTGCTTTTCCGACCTGAACAGTATTCCAGCAGGCGTGCCGCAGGGCTCTGTTCTTGGACCAATTTTGTATAATATTTATTGCGCTGACATGTCCTTAATTAGCCCATGTAAATTCGCTGCTTATGCCGATGAGTTGGCAATTTACTATACTCATGAACTCAGTCAGAATATTCTGACTGAAATTCAACGCTCTTTGTATCGATTGGAGGAGTACTACTGTAAATGGAAGATTAAAATCAATCCTAATAAGACACATGCAATTTTTTTTACAAGAAAAAGAAAACACTGTTATCTACCTACGAGCAATCTTATTCTTTCGGGCTGCAGCATTAATTGGTCTAATGATATAAAATATCTAGGAATTTGCTTTGATACTAAATTAATTTTTAATGCTCATATAAGTCATATAATTGATAAAGTCAATAAATATAAAAGAATATTATACCCACTTCTTACAGGAAATTCCATTCTCAGTAATCCTAATAAAATATTAATAGTTAAAACAATTTTTCAGGCTATAATTTCCTATGATTGTCCTGTGTGGGGTAACTGTGCTAAAACCCACATTAAACGCCTTCAAATAGCGCAAAACAAAATTCTGAAAATGGCTCTAAAATTACCATGGCATTTTTCTACCGCAAGATTATATCTTATTAGTAACACCAAAACCGTTGCAGAAGGTATTCGAAACTTCAATTCTCGTTTTGAAACAAAATGTGGATTTTCTGAAAATCCACTAATTTGTGCACTCTACTAACATTTATGTTACTTGTTATACACTTTGTTAAATCATTATCATAATGAACAGTTTATGTATGCGCCCACCATGTGTTCATTGTGGCTGATATTGTAGATGAAGTAATCCTTGGCTCAGATTTTATGATTGGACAAGGTATTCAACTGGATATGGGTCAACAAATTATGACTTGGCGTAATGTTGAAATTCCCCTTGATGTTGGATACGAAATCAAGGCACATGTAAGACAGTAACTCGCCCTTGAACGTGAAAAATTGCCACCTAAGTCAGAAACCATTGTATGAGCGCGAATGGAGGGAGATTGTGAGGACAACAACAGATTATGGGTGGTAGAGCCAACAGCAATTACAGGTGATATAGTAACAGCGAATGCCCTCGTTAAAACCAGCAACAGCTTAGTTCCTGTACGAGTTTTAAATCCAAAAATTATTTTCGGGAATGAAATATTTTATTAATAAATTCATTTATAAATGATGTGCTAATAATCCCAATTTTTTAATGAAAACACTGAAATTTATTTTTGTGGGAAAGCTAGTTTCTATGCGCATTTCGCTGGTTGCTTAGGCCAGCTCGTCCGGAAACTTTTTCCAAATACTTTAAAAAAGCTAAAAATATTATACAAGTAAGACCATAAAGTGAATAAGAATTTTAAAACACTTATGTAGGTCTTACATGTAACAATATCAAAGCTTCAACAAAGACACAACAATAGACCGTCAATTTTTCTTTCTTACATTCCCCTACAATTGCCTGGTTTTTTTTCAACACGAATTGTGGTTATAAGAGGATAGAAAGAAAAAAACAAAATTAAAGCTTTGATATTGTTACATGTAAGACCTAAGTGTTTTAAAATTCTTATTCATTTTATGGTCTTACTTGTATAATATTTTTAGCTTTTCTAAAGTATTTGGAAAAAGTTTCCTGACGAGCTGGCCTAAGCAACCAGCGAAATGTGCATAGAAACTAGCTTTCCCACAACAATAAATTTCAGTGTTTTCATTAACAAAATTGGGGTTATTAGCACATCATTAATAAATGAATTAATTAATAAAATATTTCATTCCCGAAAATAATTTTTGATAATAAATTTGCATGTGCCCGGCAAATAAAAAACTGAAATGGCAAGCTGCTTTATTTAAGCATCTTGTTTTTTATAATTTTGTTTTTTTCTTTCTATCCTCTTACAACTACAATTCGAGTTGAAAAAAAACCAGCCAATTGTAGCGGAATGTAAGAAAGAAAAATTGACGGTTTATTGTTGTGTCTTTGTTGAAGCTTTGATATTGTTACATGTAAGACCTAAGTGTTTTAAAATTCTTATTCACTTTATGGTCTTACTTGTATAATATTTTTAGCTTTTCTAAAGTATTTGGAAAAAGTTTCCTGACGAGCTGGCCTAAGCAACCAGCGAAATGCGCATAGAAACTAGCTTTCTCACAACAATAAATTTCAGTGTTTTCATTAAAAAATTGGGATTATTAGCACATCACTAATAAATGAATTAATTAATAAAATATTTCATTCCCGAAAATTATTTTTGATAATAAATTTGCATGTGCCCGGCAAATAAAAAACTGAAATGGCAAGCTGCTTTATTTAAGCAACTTGTTTTTTTAATTTTGTTTTTTTCTTTCTATCCTCTTACAACTGCAATTCGTGTTGAAAAAAAAACCAGCCAATTGTAGGGGAACGTAAGAAAGAAAAATGTACGGTTTATTGTTGTGTCTTTGTTGAAGCTTTGATATTGTTACATGTAAGACCTAAGTGTTTTAAAATTCTTATTCACTTTATGGTCTTACTTGTATAATATTTTTAGCTTTTCTAAAGTATTTGGAAAGAGTTTTAAATTTGTCCAACAGCGAAAAGGGGCTTACGCAGAATTTTAAGATTGGACAATGTGCTTCAACGGTGGCAATAATAAGTTGCGAGAACCATCCAGACGCAGCTAAAGAGAGTACCAAGGACCAGGAACTACTAGAGGAACTTGTGCGGAAATGGACCGGATATCTAAGGCCGCCCGAGAGAAATAAGGCAAGACAATTGCTGAAGAAATATGCCTTTATATTTGCGTCAAAAGGTAAAAACAAGGGCAGAACGTCAATCGTAAAACACGAAATTAACACCGGCGACGCTAAGCCAATTAAACAGGCCCCAAGAATCATTCCTCGAGCAAAACGAAATGAAGTTAGAGACCTGGTTAATGGAATGGAACAGGAAGGCATAATAAAACCATCATCAAGTTCTTGGAGTTCACCGGTGGTTTTGGTAAAAAAGAAAGATGGAAGTACTAGATTTTGCGTAGACTACAGGAAACTTAAAGACGTCACCAAGAAGGACAGTTATCCATTGCCTAGGATTGATGACACCTTGGACACGTTAGCAGAACAGAATGGTTCTCCACATTGGACTTGCAGAGCGGTTATTGGCAAGTAGAAATCGCAGACAAGGATAAAGAGAAAACTGCTTTTAGTGCAAGTGATGGCTTATGGCAGTTTAATGTAATGCCATTTGGGCTCTGTAATGCTCCAGCTACATTCGAGCGTTTGATGGAACAGGTGTTGAAAGGTCTCCACCGAACGACATGTTTGGTGTACCTTGATGACATAATTGTAATGGGAAAAACATTTGATGACCACCTGAAAAACTTTGAAGAGGTGATAAAACGTATATCTACAGCCGGACTCAAGTTAAGTGTTAAGAAATGTTCACTGTTCCAGAAGGAAGTAAAATACCTAGGGCATCGTGTAACATCTGATGGCATTTCAACAGACGAAGAGAAAATATGAGCAGTCATGGAGTGCCCTCGCCCTCAAAATCTACATTAGTTACGCAGTTTTCTAGGCTTATGTACATACTAGAGGCGTTTTGTACCGAATTTTGCCAATATTGCGGCCAGTTTGCATGAATTGACCAAAAAGGCGTAGGCATATAACTGGGGTGAAGCACAGGAACAAGCATTTCAGAAGCTTAAAGAATTATTGTGCACAGCACAAATTTTGGCTTATCCAATCGCGGGAAAGAAATTTGTACTGGATACCGATGCAAGCGGTTTTGGAATCGGAAATGTGCTGTCCCAAGTGGTCAATGGTGTAGAGAAAGTTGTAGGCTATTACAGTCGAATACTTTCGAAGCCTGAGAGGAATTATTGCGTAACTCGGCGAGAGCTTCTGGCAGTACTAGAGTGCATAAAGCATTTCAACAAATACTTGTATGGTCAACATTTTGACTTAAGAACATACCATTCTGCACTCCGGTGGTTGCTACAATTTAAAAATCCGGAAGGCCAGATAGCGCGTTGGATTGAGCGCCTTCAGAGCTACGATTTTAGCATTGAACATAGAAAAGGTGGAAAACATGGCAATGCGTATGCTCTGTCTAGGCAACCCTGTAAGCTGGAATGCAAGCATTGTGTAAGGGCTGAAGGCAAAGAAAACTTCTGTGATGTTCGTCTATTGCAGATAGAGTCCCATGAAGGCTGGTCAATGGCGCAGAAAAATGACCAAATTTTAGCAAAAATTCTGAAAGCCAAGGAAGAGGGTAGAAGACCCACTCGAAACGAAATTACGCTAGAAAGTCCATTGATGAAAGCATACTGGGCTCTGTAGAACAGCCTTTAAGTAGTAAATGGCTGCTTATATCGTACGTGGGAAAGCACTGATGGAAAATCAGTAAAAAACCTTATGGTAGTGCCGTCAGTGAAAGTAAAAGAAGTTCTGAGGGAATTTCATAACGGTCCAAGTGGTGGTCATCTTGGTGTGACAAAGACCTTAGAAAAATTAAAACAACGGTTCTATTGGGTTGGCTGTCAACAAGCCGTAACTGAATGGATAACCAATTGCGCACAATGCATGACCGCCAAAGGTCCAGTAAGGAGAAGTCGTGGGCCGCTACAACAGTACCATTCTGGTGCCCCGTTTGACAGAATTGCAATGGATATAGCTGTGCTAGTAGTCATTGATTACTTTAGTAAATGGCCGGAGGTATATGCCATCCCAAACCAAGAAGCTAGGACGGTTGTGGACGTCTTTGTGAACAATTGGGTGTGCCGCTATGGCGTTCCATTGGAATTGCATTCTGACCAGGGCAGAAATTTTGAATCTGCTATATTTAAAGAAATGTGTGAATTGTACGAAATAAGGAAAACAAAAACAACCTCATTGCATCCGCAATCTGACGGCATGGTTGAAAGATTAGAGGAACATTTGCGAAAAGTAGTTAGCACACAACAAAAAGACTGGGATGAGCACATTTCAAAATTCTTGTATAGATCAGCGGTTCACGACTCCACCTCTCGTACACCCGCCAAGATTGTATTTGGAACAGAGCTCAGACTACCAGGAGATCTAGAGTGTGGCGTTAAGCCTATACCAACGGGTGAAAACAATGAAGGCTTCACCTCACAAGAACAAGATACTCTTAATGAGCTTCATGAATTTGTATGAAACCGTATTAAGCTGTCCAGTGACAAGATGAAAGCCAGATACGATCGAGCGGCAAATTCGGAAGGATTTAAGGAGGGCCAGTTGGTTTTGCTTTTTAATCCCCAACGAAAGAAAGGATTATCTCCCAAGCTACAGACACATTGGGATGGGCCATGTAAGGTGATAAAGAAATTAAATGACGTTGTATATCGAAAACAGAAACACAAAAGTCCAAGGGCAAAAATGAAAGTTGTTCATTTGGAACGATTAGCCCCTTATGGGAGAGGTGATTCTGAGCCTATTCGGGACGAACAGGCTTAAGTGGGGGGCAGTGTTATGAAAGTAACTTTAGTTAAGAATAAGTTTAGTTAATTAGTAATTTTATTTGTTAAAAATGTTATAGTATTAGTTTCGCATATTTTTAATGTAAACCCACTGTACAGAGTTTTCTAGTACAAATGATTGTTATAGATAATTAATAGTGTTAAGATTATTTTTAACCCATAAAGTATGCTTTAGTTTATTGATGTATAAATATAAAGTTCTTGGAGTTCACCGGTGGTTTTGGTAAAAAAGAAAGATGGAAGTACTAGATTTTGCGTAGACTACAGGAAACTTAAAGACGTCACCAAGAAGGACAGTTATCCATTGCCTAGGATTGATGACACCTTGGACACGTTAGCAGAACAGAATGGTTCTCCACATTGGACTTGCAGAGCGGTTATTGGCAAGTAGAAATCGCAGACAAGGATAAAGAGAAAACTGCTTTTAGTGCAAGTGATGGCTTATGGCAGTTTAATGTAATGCCATTTGGGCTCTGTAATGCTCCAGCTACATTCGAGCGTTTGATGGAACAGGTGTTGAAAGGTCTCCACCGAACGACATGTTTGGTGTACCTTGATGACATAATTGTAATGGGAAAAACATTTGATGACCACCTGAAAAACTTTGAAGAGGTGTTAAAACGTATATCTACAGCCGGACTCAAGTTAAGTGTTAAGAAATGTTCACTGTTCCAGAAGGAAGTAAAATACCTAGGGCATCGTGTAACATCTGATGGCATTTCAACAGACGAAGAGAAAATATGAGCAGTCATGGAGTGCCCTCGCCCTCAAAATCTACATTAGTTACGCAGTTTTCTAGGCTTATGTACATACTAGAGGCGTTTTGTACCGAATTTTGCCAATATTGCGGCCAGTTTGCATGAATTGACCAAAAAGGCGTAGGCATTTAACTGGGGTGAAGCACAGGAACAAGCATTTCAGAAGCTTAAAGAATTATTGTGCACAGCACAAATTTTGGCTTATCCAATCGCGGGAAAGAAATTTGTACTGGATACCGATGCAAGCGGTTTTGGAATCGGAAATGTGCTGTCCCAAGTGGTCAATGGTGTAGAGAAAGTTGTAGGCTATTACAGTCGAATACTTTCGAAGCCTGAGAGGAATTATTGCGTAACTCGGCGAGAGCTTCTGGCAGTACTAGAGTGCATAAAGCATTTCAACAAATACTTGTATGGTCAACATTTTGACTTAAGAACATACCATTCTGCACTCCGGTGGTTGCTACAATTTAAAAATCCGGAAGGCCAGATAGCGCGTTGGATTGAGCGCCTTCAGAGCTACGATTTTAGCATTGAACATAGAAAAGGTGGAAAACATGGCAATGCGTATGCTCTGTCTAGGCAACCCTGTAAGCTGGAATGCAAGCATTGTGTAAGGGCTGAAGGCAAAGAAAACTTCTGTGATGTTCGTCTATTGCAGATAGAGTCCCATGAAGGCTGGTCAATGGCGCAGAAAAATGACCAAATTTTAGCAAAAATTCTGAAAGCCAAGGAAGAGGGTAGAAGACCCACTCGAAACGAAATTACGCTAGAAAGTCCATTGATGAAAGCATACTGGGCTCTGTAGAACAGCCTTTAAGTAGTAAATGGCTGCTTATATCGTACGTGGGAAAGCACTGATGGAAAATCAGTAAAAAACCTTATGGTAGTGCCGTCAGTGAAAGTAAAAGAAGTTCTGAGGGAATTTCATAACGGTCCAAGTGGTGGTCATCTTGGTGTGAAAAAGACCTTAGAAAAATTAAAACAACGGTTCTATTGGGTTGGCTGTCAACAAGCCGTAACTGAATGGATAACCAATTGCGCACAATGCATGACCGCCAAAGGTCCAGTAAGGAGAAGTCGTGGGCCGCTACAACAGTACCATTCTGGTGCCCCGTTTGACAGAATTGCAATGGATATAGCTGTGCTAGTAGTCATTGATTACTTTAGTAAATGGCCGGAGGTATATGCCATCCCAAACCAAGAAGCTAGGACGGTTGTGGACGTCTTTGTGAACAATTGGGTGTGCCGCTATGGCGTTCCATTGGAATTGCATTCTGACCAGGGCAGAAATTTTGAATCTGCTATATTTAAAGAAATGTGTGAATTGTACGAAATAAGGAAAACAAAAACAACCTCATTGCATCCGCAATCTGACGGCATGGTTGAAAGATTAGAGGAACATTTGCGAAAAGTAGTTAGCACACAACAAAAAGACTGGGATGAGCACATTTCAAAATTCTTGTATAGATCAGCGGTTCACGACTCCACCTCTCGTACACCCGCCAAGATTGTATTTGGAACAGAGCTCAGACTACCAGGAGATCTAGAGTGTGGCGTTAAGCCTATACCAACGGGTGAAAACAATGAAGGCTTCACCTCACAAGAAGAAGATACTCTTAATGAGCTTCATGAATTTGTATGAAACCGTATTAAGCTGTCCAGTGACAAGATGAAAGCCAGATACGATCGAGCGGCAAATTCGGAAGGATTTAAGGAGGGCCAGTTGGTTTTGCTTTTTAATCCCCAACGAAAGAAAGGATTATCTCCCAAGCTACAGACACATTGGGATGGGCCATGTAAGGTGATAAAGAAATTAAATGACGTTGTATATCGAAAACAGAAACACAAAAGTCCAAGGGCAAAAATGAAAGTTGTTCATTTGGAACGATTAGCCCCTTATGGGAGAGGTGATTCTGAGCCTATTCGGGACGAACAGGCTTAAGTGGGGGGCAGTGTTATGAAAGTAACTTTAGTTAAGAATAAGTTTAGTTAATTAGTAATTTTATTTGTTAAAAATGTTATAGTATTAGTTTCGCATATTTTTAATGTAAACCCACTGTACAGAGTTTTCTAGTACAAATGATTGTTATAGATAATTAATAGTGTTAAGATTATTTTTAACCCATAAAGTATGCTTTAGTTTATTGATGTATAAATCAATTTAAATTCAGCCAAAGTGTTAATGCATAATGATATTAGCTGTAAGATAATAAAATCTCCATTCGCCCAGAAATGTCGAAAATGTTACAGACATTTCGACGAGTCGAATGCTCTAGAGACATCTAGATGTCAGCGAACAGAGTATAAATACTCGCGAAGTTGGCATCGATATTCAGTATTAGTACGATTATTTAAGTGTGTACATCGCAATTATTAGTGGTATTATTAACTAAGTTCTAAATAAAGTGGCGTGAATAGTTTATAGTACAGCTATAAAGTAAAGTGTTTAAAATGTTTTATTTATTTTATTAAAGTTGCAATAAAAGAACTCAAGAGGTTTATTATAAAGGAAATAAACCAAAAACGTTATTGAGAAGGCAGTAACGTAACAATATTATTGTCTCCGCAAGGCCCATGTACCATATGCTTTAGAACAATGCTATGGAGCCTAGGATAATCTTCCGGATTCGGTATCTCTGCTGAAACAATGGTATCAATAACATCCCTATCGCGAGGTTTATCGTCCTCAGACAACATTATAAGCATGTGAGCATGAGGTAGACCTCTTTTTTAGAATTCAATGACTTGGATTTTGGCAACAACTTTACCGAATATATAGCTTTTACAAATGTCCGTAAGCAGTTCAGTAAGTTTTATATGAAAAACACGTGCTATTAAATCAGATCGATCTGTTTGATACGATTCCATATTTTCCGTTATTTCTCTCCACTTAGGATTACATGTCATGGTCCAGAAAATATCCGGCTTACCAAACTTTCGTACGATTGTCATTGCATCTTGATAGTTTTGCTGCATATTTCTTGGGCTCCCTATGAAATAGGACGGTAATATAATAGGCTTACCAGCAACAGAACCATCCTCAGCTCTTGAATGCAAAATATCCATAAGGCCTTGATAACTTTCAGCACGGAGTTCTTTTTGGTGTTCTTTTAACCAACGAAGACGGTTGGATTCCATTTTGACGTAAGGATATACAAAGAAGTGTTGCGTTGGTTTTCCTACGCTCAAAAATGGATTAAAATCTCCACGCACGGCAATCCGATAACTGTAGTAACCCATCTGAGAAACCCGTGTTCTTTTGGTAGTTGATATTTTTTGTTTTAATAGTATATCTGGGTGCCATCCAGACTCTCCAAATGGATATAGTATTGGATATGTCATAGGCTTTAAACTTGGCTGAAGTATACTGATATGTTTAGTACTGGTACCTTTGGGGTCTGATGGATCTGGCCTCAAATGTATAAGAAGATCTCGTTCAAATGGAGGTTCACCGTCTGTGCTCTGAAATATTGCAGCTACTTCGTTGACTCTCTGTGCATTATATCTTCTGTTATCAAGAGATCTGTCGTGCTTTATTGTCATTGAAACTAACGGTACTCGGACCCCTCTGTGTCTGGCCTCAGCTTCTGCATCCTTCTCCACTTCATACAACATTTTGTGTGCCTTTGCCAATGGATTGTGTTGGTTGAAGAAGGTACCTAACATTTTCATAACAGATTTACTGTATCCAGTGTTTCCAGAATTCTTCATACGCTCTTCAGTCGCTTCATCAGGATCAAGAATGTACAGTTGGGCGTATTGTCTTGTGTCACCGGGTACAGGTTAAAGAGTTAATACCCTATGGTAAATTTGACCATGAATGCGGAAACAATATGGACCGTATCCTGGCGGTGCTTTAGTTCTTGTACCCAATGACGCAAATGAAAATGCACTGTTAAAGGATCGAATATGTTTCAAGAAGTTTTTCGATCGCCCGTGTTTTCCGGTTATTAAATCCTAAAAATGCCAGGATAAGGTTGACAACAGTTTAAAAATTTTCCGTCTGGTGCCTTTTCCTTATGAAAAGGTTTTTCTGCACAAATAGAACATTCAAAAGTCATACCTCCACAGTAATGCTCCTCAATAGAATATTATTTTCCCTTTTGTTGTCTGCCTTTCTTGCAACTCTGCAAAATATTAACATGTTGAATATGTCCTTTAGGAGGCAACACTACGTTGCTTTCATCCTCGTGCAGTCGTTTATTTGCCATTATTTTTCTGCTTTCTTCTAATCTTCTTCTCTTTGCACAAACTGGTTCAACATGTCTTTCAGCTGCTTTTCGGTTTGCATCCTCCTTTAACCTTTACCTTTTTTGCTCATCTGTTTCTTTTAGTTTTTGAGCTGCCTTTCTCTTTCTGTTCTCCTTTAACCTCTTACTTCTCCGCAAACTGCATTCAGTAAGTCTTTGGGATGCGTTTCGGATTTTGTTTTCTTCCAACCTCTTTCTTTTCTGTTCATCATCTTCAAATTGCCTATTTGCTATTTTTCTGGATGCATAATTTTTTAATCTTATATTTTTATCTTCATCGGATTCTTTAAATTTTCGTAATGTTTCTCTCCTTGAACGCCTCAACTTTTTACCTAAACTCACTTTTTTTTCTATAAGATAGAAGTTTTCTCTTTTTGTCGTTGTTCAACCGTGCTATTTTATCTCTAAGGTTTTCCTTATTTTTGAAATGAAATTTCTTTCTCTCTCTTTGTTTTTTAAGCTTTGTCCGATATGATCTTTTTCGTTTGGGCAATATAATTCTAGTCTTATGCACAACATTTGACATTTGTGTGAAAAGTTGGTAAGGTGATGAAATATTCTCATAGACATCAAAATGTCCATTTGAAATATTCCCTGAAAAACGAAGCTATTTAACAGGGTGTTGTTCATTTCCAAAGCGTAAAAATATGGCCCCATTTCTCCAAACCTCAAATAAATATGGAAATATTTCTGCGGCAGCTTGAAGTTCGCATGAAGTACCATACGTTCCTCTTTTTCTCATATCAATAGAATATACTTCAACATTATCATAGTTGTCACCCTCTGGTGTGGTAGTAAAAAATTTGAAACGGTTCCAATTTTGGACCACATAATCCACAATTATATTACGCACTTCCATTCCCCTTGAAGCTGTTCCGTAGACTACATGAGCAAGGGACGAAAACAAACAATTTCCGTTCCCATCAATTGGAAAGACTTTGTAGCAGAAACCGTACAAGACATCCATCATTGCAAATTATTAATTAAAAAATAACTGAAAACGAAATTGTTGTAACATTTTTTTTAAATTTAAATGTATGTAAACCCCCTCATACGATTACTTCTTATTGCAATAGGTATACAACAAAAACAAAGAATATAAATCAGGGATGTAATTATAATAAATGTAATTAAATTTAAAAAGTTTTTTTTTTATATTACAATAGGATCGAGTTTTATTCAATTCTGGGATTGCTTGGAAATTTTTTTCCATATTGTATTTTGTACTGAAAAACATACTGTTTTATCGCCAAGACCTCTGCAGTAGGATGTCCTAAAAAATACTAAATGATACTAAACGAAGGAATCAAAGAAATAATAATATCGTTAATTTACTGCAACAACGTCATAATTCAAAATTCACTGTTTTTGAACTGAGTACAAAATAAATCGCCTTTTATCATTCAAACCTTTTCTCAGTTCCTGGATCACATATCGAAAGCAAGAATTTCGCTTCATGTTAGAGTGAAAAGCTAAACATTAAGCTACATTAAGCTTTCCGAAAATGTTATTATGTAGAAGAGAATTAAACTAATCGCAAAATTTCTTGAAATTTCAAATTCTTTTTTCTCAAAACAAAGTTTTTTGAGTTATGACGATTTTGCAGCAAATGTTATTGAGAATTCAATATTCATTGGTTACAAATTTCAAATATGTATAACTCTGGAACGGTATGCCCAAATTCCATTTTCTTTGTTTCAAATCGTTAAGAACTCGTCTTTAAAACCGCATCATTATTTTTTCATCTTTACTGAAATTTTAAAAGCTATAAACCGTTTTTAAAGAACTTATTCAAAAGCAACTCAAAGAATGAAATATGTGGTATCTTATTGGGTCAAATTATTGCCAGAACTAATAGTTTATGCTCATTGTTAACGACGTTTCACTTATTTAAAATAATTTATTAATACATTATTAAAGACACTAATGTAAAATTTGTAATTTCATTTTACTGTGATATATCAATTTTGCTTTTATATTCAAGCGCCACCCTAATGCTTTAATTTTGTTATTTAATATTAACACTTAAATCATACGAGACATTTCAATACATTATATATGTACATTTCAATACGTTGCATATTTGTATTTATATAGTGTGTTGTTGTTTTAGTAAAAAATATTCTTTCATGTTCTCTTTGAACTATGTATGTACATATGTATCTGTATTTGCATTAAATTAATTTTCTTTGTACGCACAAGTGACTTGATCATCTTATAAAATACACAATTTGGTTTAGTTTTTAAACAACCGCCAACCAACAAACAACAAAAATAATTTTATTTGAAACATTTTTTGGTGACCCCAACGTGATAGTAGTGCGTTGCTGCAATATAAAATAAAATTAGTTGTTTGTTGAAGAGACTTGGTATTAAAATTTAAGAAACTTCTAAAATTCAGTGAAAAGAAAAGGGAACAATTGCCTAGCTGCATTTAAATAAACCATTAAAAAAAAAACATTGTACAGTTGTTACCAAACAACAACGAAAAAAAAAGTGAGAACTGCCTAGCTGCATACTAGACGAAAAAAAATATAGATACTATAATGGACGCTTTAAAAAGCAAGAGAGCTAACTTGAAAGGTTCAGCAACCAGACTGGAAAAGTTCGTCGCTAATGTGACTACAGAAACTTTACTGTTTGAACTTCGTGCCAGATTGGAGACCTTAGAAAAAATTTATGACAATTTCCAAGTGGTGGATACATAAATGGCGGCCCTTGGGGACAGTAGTCCCGAACGTGTGGCTGAATTAGAAGACTTTGAGAATAGGTATTTTCGCATTAAGCAGAAATACGCTGAGTTGATAGATGCCAGGCGACCTTCTTCTGTTGGAGATCCGCTCAATTCCACAACCATGCATCATGAAGCTATGCAAAGGCTCCTAGAAAGTCAAACTGCGTTTTTCGAAAATTTTACGGCCATGCAACTACGGTCACAACAACAGATAGCGAATACTACGTTCTCGCAAACGGCTAACATAACTAACCCATCTGCTGATGTGCGCCTGCCAAAGCTAAACGTTCCGGTGTTCGACGGTAAATATAGTGAATTTAGGTCTTTTTTTGATCTTTTTTCCAGTTCGATCCACAACAACAACACACTTTCGGCTGCCCAAAAGTTCCAGTACTTGAAGGGATTATTAAAAGATGATCCAGCCAATTTAATACGTCACCTTCAAGTAAGTGACCAGAATTACGACGAAGCGCTAAAAAAGTTACAGGAAAGATACGACAAACCTTCACTGGTTGTAGACTCCTTTAGCGATACCTTTTTAAATATCCCTAAAGCTGATAATGGCCTTCGAAGAATGGCTAATGTGGCCGATGAGGTGGTAAGAGGCCTACGTGCTCAAGGTGCGGATGCCGAAAAACGTGATCCTTGGCTAATCCATATTCTAAGCAAAAAAATTGACAGAAACACCCTACACGCTTGGGCAGATAATTGTAATAAAGTGCCATTCCCTTCGCTGGATAGCTTTATTTCATTTATAAATAACAGGTGTGATGCCTTGGAACGTGTACCATCCCCTGCTGATGAAAGGCCTTCCTACAAAGGTAAATCATCTCGCGCGTATGCTAGTGCTATGAAGAAGGGATGTGTTATTTGCTCACAAAACCATCACCTATCGTACTGTCCTACGTTTAATAGGGTGAATAAAGTAGAACGTATAGAGATAACTAAAGAACACAAATTATGCTACAATTGTTTAAAGCCCAACCATATTGTGCAAAATTGCCCGCCGAAGCATACAGGCGAAACTTGTCGTGGCCACCACCAATCATTGTTTCATCATGACCGCAAGCCGTCACACTATCAATACGAAGCAGAGGACTCTAGCAACCGTGACAGGACAGCCGAAGACTCAAAGCCAACAGAGAAAACTAGTAAGGGGCCAAAAGCTGCCGATGAGACATTTGTGGTGCCCGGTGAATTCGGTCATTTGATGAATTTAACTAACTCATCTGAGGTAAAATTATTTAATATGCTATTACCAACAGCCAGAGTTTTAGTTAAAGATAATATGGGATATTACCAAACCTGTACCATTCTTTTAGACTCTGGTTGTCAAAATACTCTCATTTCAGAAAAATGCGCCCAAAGACTAATGCTTACCCGAAAGCCAGCCAATATATATATAAGTGGATTGGGCAATAATCAGGCTGGGATCACGAGAGGTACTGTTCAACTAGAAGCCAAATCACTACACGAAGACAAAATATTTTTTATACTACCTCATATATTTTCAAATTTAACAACAAAGTTACCTTGTTCAAAATTATTAATTAATTGCTGGGATGAGTTAAAAGGCCTTCCCTTAGCAGACAATAAATTTAATACTCCAAAGGATATTGATATTTTAATTGGGTTTGATTACTTTTTTTCACTCATCAGAGAGGGTAGGACTTGGAAAGACGGAAACCTACTTGCTCAAAACACGGTATTTGGTTGGGTAATTTGTAGCGGATGTACGATGGAAGAGTCAAGCACAGTTTGTCACGCATGGAGTCAAACCAGTCTCGAAGATGATATAAATCAATCTTTACGTTTATTTTGGGAGCTTTAGAATCTGAATCCTAAAGAAATTTGTTTAACCAAATGGCTGAAGATTTGTATACCTCTACTACCACACGTACCGATAGATATTCTGTAAGACTTCCATTTAGAAACAAGCCTAAGTTGGGAAATTCATATAATGCAGCTGTACGAAGACTTCAAACTATGGAACGTAAGTTTAAATCAAATTCTATTTTGAAACAAACCTATTCTGAATTTATGAGTGAGTATATAGCTCTGGCCCTACCACTGAAACGTGCTATTTGCCCCACCATGCTGTGCTGAAAGATTCTAGTATTACCACAAAACTTCGTGTAGTGTTTGATGGTTCTTGTAAAACATCATATGGAAAGTCCTTGAATGATAATCTACTAAAGGGTCCTATTTTACAACAGAATTTACTTGCTGTAATACTTCGGTA
Source organism: Pollenia amentaria (assembly GCA_943735925.1). Lineage (NCBI taxonomy): Eukaryota > Metazoa > Arthropoda > Insecta > Diptera > Polleniidae > Pollenia > Pollenia amentaria. The sequence continues at coordinate 84,241,022 of OX031007.1, read as the reverse complement.
TCGTTGTAAAAAGTTTTGTTTTACTGCAGATATAAAACAAATGTTTCGAATGATTGAGGTTCACGAACGTGATCGCGATTATCAACGAATCTTATGGAGGGATAACACGGAAGGCGAAATAAGGCACTATCGGCTCAACCCAGTCACTTACGGCACAACCTCTGCACCATATCTGTCGATCCATACTCTGTTGCAGCTGAGCAATGATGAGAGTGAGCGTTTTCCTCTAGCTAGTAAAGCGCTAAAAACTTGGTTTTATGTTGATGATTGTATGGCTGGCTCCAATACTGAAATTGAGGCTGCTAAACTAGCAGAATAATTAAATGAGTTGCTTATGGCTGGTGGCTTCCAATTGAGGAAATGGGCAGCTAACGATAAAAGCGTTTTGGTAAATATCCCTGAGAGCGATAAAATGGAGAGTATTGTCAAAATGCCCACAGATATAACTATATGTCTTCTTGGTGTAATTTGGAACCCAGCTACTGATTGCTTTTCCTACAAAGTCAAGGGTGAAGACCAGTGCATCGATACTAAAAGGAAGTTGTTGTCTGAAATCTCCAAAATCTTCGATCCACTTGGGTGGAGATCCCCTGTTAAAGTAGCTGTGAAAATCATCATTCAAAAACTTTGGCTGTTTAGTTTAGATTGGGATGAGCAGCTTCCCCATGAAGTTAAATCCATGGCTAAACAGCTGTTTTCTGAATTCTATTTATTGCATAACATTAACATTCCCAGAATTATTTTTTCTTCAGAATCCAACATAACCTATCACGGCTTTTGTGATGCTTCAAAAGCAGAGTATGGCAAAGTATCTTCGAATATTGTCATGGCTAAAACCAAGGTGGCGCCCCTTACACTGGTTTCAATTCCCCGGCTGGAACTTTGCGCGGCCTATCTTCTGGCCCAAATTTTTGAGTATTTAATTCCTGTACTGTCCATAAACAAATGGGATATCACGTGCTGGTCCGATAGTAAAACTGTATTGGCCTGGCTGTCATCACATCCTGCTAAATGGAAGACCTTTGTGGCTCATAGAACTGGATATATTCTGGAGACACTTACTAATATAAAATGGAGGTATGTACCAACTAAATTAAATCCATCCGACTGTGCTAGTAGAGGCGTAAGATCTAGCTATCTTGTCGAGGACAAAATGTGGTTTCAAGGCCCACCATTTTTAGTAGAGTATCCGGTGGACTGGCCCAACCCCGTTAAAGATATCCATACAGAAGAAGAACTGCATATTGAAAAGTCCGTTACACTGAGCTCAGTTGCGTACGCTGAAGTATTTATCAAATTAAATGAACGCATATCTAATTTTTCCCGTATGGTACGAGTCCTCGCATAAGTTTATAGGGCCTTAAAGATCTTTCAAACTAGATCCCGTAATAATCTACCCCTTCAAGTTAAGGAAATCCGAATTGCTGAAAACAATTTATATAAATATGTTCAAGAACAAGATTTTGCCGATGTTATATCAGCTATCAAAAATAAAATTCCAATAACCGGGAAAAAGTTAAAGCGATTATCGCCGTTCCTGGATGATCAGGGTATACTACGTGTTGGGGGCCGACTGTCCAATGCTGATTTCCCATACGATAGCAAACATCAAATCATCCTGCCAAAGGACAGTCCGATTGTTTTGAAAATCGTTCAAGACTGTCATTTAAAAAATCTTAATGCAGGAGTAACTTTAATGATCGCCACGCTGCGTCAAAGGTATTGGATTGTAGGAGCTCGAGAATTGGCCAAACGAATTTCTCGACAGTGTAAAGTCTGTCATCGCTACAGTGTTAAATCCAACGATCAACTAATGGGCGATCTTCCTAAATATCGCGTAAACGCTGCATTTCCATTTTATGAAGTTGGCTGTGACTACGCCGGTCCCATTATGTATAAACAACATAATGGCCGTAAATCTCCTATTGCTAAGGCCTATGTAGCAGTGTTTATATGTCTAGTCACAAAAGCAGTTCACCTGGAACTGGTTACTGATTTAAGTTCCGATGCATTCATGGCAGCCCTAGACCGATTTGTGGCTAAAAGAGGCATATGCGGTCACATCCATAGTGATAATGGAACTAACTTTCAAGGAGCTGCTAAAAAACTGAGCGACACCTACAAAGCAACATTTAAATTAAATAATAATATTTCCAACTTTTTATCTTCTAAAGGTATTCAATGGCACTTTATCCCGCCCGCAGCACCTCACTTTGGCGGCGCTTGGGAGTCCACTGTTAAGAGTATGAAATATCACCTTAAGAGAACCATTGGTCTCGCGACCTTGAAATTTGAAGAACTTACCACGCTGTTAGCAAGAATTGAGGCGATACTTTATTCTAGACCACTAGTCCAAGCCGACTCCGACGACATACCCTATATTACCCCCGGGCATTTTTTAATCAGCAGGCCCTTAAATGCTCTGCTTGAAGTTGATGTTACTGCTTTAAAGACGTCTACTCTTACCAAATGGAGGCTTATCCAACAGCTCACTCAATACTTTTGGTCGCGCTGGTCTAATGACTATCTCTTATCCCTACAACCCAGAGTGAAGTGGCAACAAGTAAGGCCCAACATAAAAATAGATGACATCGTCCTGCTACGCGAAGAGAACTTGCCCCCCGCTTGCTGGAAACTTGGTCGAGTGATAGAGACCCATGCTGGTTGTGATGGTCTGATTCGAGTGGCTACTGTAAGGACTGAAAGGTCAACATTTCGAAGACCAATAACTAAACTGTTCCCTTTACCCAAATGCGATTAAACTACAAATAGTTCCGTTTAAGGGTGGTGGGAATGTTAACGACGTTTCACTTATTTAAAATAATTTATTAATACATTATTAAAGACACTAATGTAAAATTTGTAATTTAATTTTACTGTGATATATCAATTTAGCTTTTATATTTAAGCGCCACCCTTATGCTTAAATTTTGTTATTTAATATTAACAGTTAAATCATACGAGACATTTCAATACATTATATATGTACATATTTGTTACGCTGGCATTTCAATACGTTGCATATTTGTATTTATATAGTGTGTTGTTGTTTTAGTCAAAAAAATTCTTTCATGTTCTCTTTGAACTATGTATGTATGTATCTGTATTTGCATTAAATTAATTTTCTTTGTACGCACAAGTGACTTGATCATCTTATAAAATACACAATTCGGTTTAGTTTTTAAACAACCGCCAACCAACAAACAACAAAAAGAATTTTATTTGAAACACTCATGGAATTAAAGGTTGAAAATTTCGTTTAATATTAAAAAAAAATTAAAAGCACGTTATTATTGACGAAATATTAATAAAGTTAGAAATAAGGGCAAAAACCCTCTTTTTGATGAAAACTCGACTTGTACGACCTCTAAACCTTCGAAAAATCTGAAAAAAAAAGTTCTAAATTACTTGACCACTTAAGCTTTTAAATTATGCTTGAGCCCCAACCAAAATATTTTTCATCATAATTAACTTTAGAGTGTTTACATGAGACACGGGGAGAAGAACAACGAATTCTATAGGAGGATTTTTCAAAACTTGATAAATCCACTTTTTGTATTTCAGCACAATTTAAGAAAATGTTTTTTTTTAGTTATGCCCACTTGTATTTCTTATAAATTTTTGTTGCAAACGGCAAGGTTAGTCATTGATCTATACAGGATTTAAAAATTTAGCAATGATTGTGTTCTTCTTTCCTATTACCAAAAAATAGAATGCATTTCAAACAAAGTACAAATTGTAGCTCAATTGATTTAAAAAAAAGAGATAATAAGCCAAAGAATTCTGAAAAATTAAATAACAAAACTATGAAGTAGAACTAGAGTAGAAGATGAGAGAAAAAATGTAAAAAATAACTAAACTCTCGCATTTCATATGGTGAAAACAACAGCAGAAAATTCAGGTTTCAAAATATTTTGTATTAAATTTTAATTGAAGACTTATTTCTCTCACCTTCGTTTTTATAGGTGCGTTCGAGTACTTTTACAGTAAAATTCAGTAAATGAGTAATAAAATAGTAAACAGTAAAAAAAATATTAAGATAGTTTGGGTTTTCGAACGCACCTTATGTATATGACAGAACTCTAAAACGGTGTTTACATTTGCCAGTACTGGCAAGACAGTAGCAATACATGCAAACTTTTTCACTAATACATGCACACTTTTCCAACTGTCTTGCAAATTTCGCAGATAGTAAGTTTGGACAGTGATTTGACATTTGCTGACAGTAATTTGTAGTTTTGTTCGCAAAGGAAAATAAATAAATATATTCTGCTTTGGTTTTGTATGTTTTCTTTAAACGTCCATGTTCACAAAAATAGTTGTTTTGTGCTGTTTTTTAATTTGTGTAGTTCATATAAAACACGTTTAGCTGAAACGTACACATGCAACATTCACATTTGAAATTTTTTAAAAAGTGAACTATCTTAATTACAGTCTGGACACGAAGACAGTTAGTAGTGGTTTTGGCAATTAATATGTATTTTCTTACTGTCTTATCAGTACTGTCAAATGTAAACGCTGTCTAAGTTCCGTTTTGGAATTGGAATTTTTAAATTATAGTGATGAGTACAGCTAACCGGAGTGAGAGTGCATGTGTCGGACTTTTGCGTGATTGTTTCGTGACTCATTTGATATTCTGATAAATTACTTTAATGCGAAATTAATAAAAAGAACGTTTTTGATAAGTTTTGTGAATATTTTTATACATATATATATAAATATATATATAACTATGATTTCGCTAAATTACATTGATCGTGACTATTTTGCCTTTTTACTCCAAGGAAAAAATATAAAAAGGCCACCAGCGTGATCATGAGTAAAAAAAATATATAACGGTCCCATCTCAAATAATTATCTATATATATAATTTCTTTGTTTGCCCGGATGTAGGTAGGTAGAAAGGCTGGTGTGAAGTCTCCTTCACACCTTCACCCAGAGACCAATATGGTCCATTGTGATGCCTTATTTAGAAATAGATAGCTCGAAAGTAGGTGAAATAAACAGCGAAAGCATTAGAAAAGATAAAGAAGATAAATAAGAAAAGAAGATTTGACCAAGCCCGAGAGAAAACCTCACTCAACACAACACAAATCCGCCCTATGTGCGGCTAGCTCCCAGTCTCCTGCTGCGCAGCCAGGCCATCCCCATCACGAATCCTATCAGACTCTCGAGTCCACAGCCCGAGACATTCCCTAATTCGCCTAAGAACCTGCTGCCCAGCCACTTCAGCCTGCTGCCCTGTAGCCTGGGACAGTGGCACAAAATGTGCTCAACCGCCTCCAATTCCTCCGGGTCTTCACACAATCCGCACATATCCGACACGTCGAATCCCATCCTCACCGCCATCCTGCCTATCATGCAATGGCCCGTGATAATTCCTATCATAGTCCTCATCCTTCCAAAGTAGAAGCCTATATAGTTAGGATCCTCCATCTCTGAGCCCTGTCTCGCCAACTCAGCAGCAATCTCATTGCCGTTTATGTTGCAGTAACCCGGCACCAAGCACAATCTCAAGACATACTCTCCTAAGGCTTCCTCCAGAGCCCTCCTACAACCATCAACTAGCTTGGAGTTCACGGCCATAAGGGCCGGCTGGCTGTCGATGTATATAGTGACCTCCGAGCCCCTATCTACGGTGCCCCTCATCAGTTCCACGGCCCTCAAGACCCCCAGAATATCCACCTGAAAAACACAACAGTCGTCAGGAAGCCCTTATGACATTCCAGATCCTCAATGTAGACCCCCCGCACCCGTGCCTCTCATCTTCGAGCCATCCGTGAAAATAGCAAATCCACTAAATAATCTTCTCCTACCTGACCAACTTTCCCTAGAAGGCGTTACTACCTCCGGCAACCGCCCAAAATCCACCCTAGTGCCCACATAATCCGTGAAGCCGGGTGATCCTAGGCAGTAACCACTAGCTTCAATCTCACCCAGGATCCGTAAGTGACCCTGCGTATTAACCACCGTCTCTCTCTCTCCTCACCGCCCGAGTCTGACCCAGAGAAGGGGTCACCACATTCAATCTGTTCCCCGATCCCAGGATCCACACATCCCGGAAAGTGAGTCTTCATTAGCATACAAAGAGATTCAGAGCTAGATTCCGCCCATGAGTTATCTGGTCTCTGAATAAATCCCGGGACTACAGGGTCCTTGGATAGAATTCTTCTGAACCTGGACATCTCATTTACAGATACCACTGACTCGCTAAACTTAATCCACGACTCCCTTTTCGCTCTTCTAACATCTCCCTTATATCTATTGTAACTCAATCTGAAGTTACTCCAATCCTCTTCGCTACGCGTATACTTCGCTCTATTGAACAACCTTCTGACAGTAGACCTTTGAGACCTCAACTCGTCTGTCCACCATCTTGGTTGTGTGCGCTTGCCCAGAAAGTTCATTGGACAGGATCGCTCATAGCTACTAGTCAAAACCTCCGTGAGGGTGCTCACCAGTTGCTCCACACCGGTCGAAGTCGATCTCCAGTCGAATGTAACTCTAAGGTTACTTTGCACCAATCTCGAAAATTAACCCCAATCCGTCCTTCTCGGATTCCTATACGGACACCTTTTCGACTCCTCAAACATTATATTAAAGCACAGGCAACTATGATCAGAGAAGGAAAAACCCAGATCCACCCTCCAATCCCCCACTAACGCCCTACAGTTCGTCAATGTCATATCTATCACTGCCTCCCTATCCCTAGTTCTGAACGTAGGTGTATTCCGCCTGTTACAGATAAGAAGATTGCTGGCAATAATAAAATCAAACATAGACTCACCCCTTTTGTTGATGTCGGCACTTTCACATTGGGTATGGTGTACATTGGCGTCACACCTTAGTACCAGCCTCGAGCCACTTCTGCCTGAGTACTCCACCAACTCTCGCACTTTTTCTCCAGGTGGATCGGTAGCCTCGTATGGCAAGTATACCGATGCTAGTGTCAGGACCGTTTTGTTATTGGCTTCTCCTGTCACAACCGTGAGGTCTCCATTACTGTAAGAATGAGAAATCAAAAATTTATACTCAGTTCTCGCCAAAATACAAGTTCGTACCTTCTCTTCCGTGTGGGGTACGAACAATGTATACCCCGTTACCCTTAATACAACTACCCGGTTTTTGTTAATCCAGGGCTCTTGAATTAATGCCACGTCGACATTATTATCGATGAGGTGGGCTACTAATTCAGTTGAGGCTGCTTCACAGTGGTGCAGGTTTATCGGCAAATACCGCAACCCCTCCCATCGATTCCAGCTTTTTAAGACACTGCGAACCTGAAGTCTCTTCCCTGATTCTCTTTACAACCCAGTGAAGCTATCCATTGTTAGTCCATTGTTCTGGTTGGCCAGTACCCCCAGTATGACCTCCACCGGTTTTATAGGTGGAGGTATCCATACCGTGACTACCGGCCTTAATGGCAACTCAGACGCGAGTATAACGTCCAGACTAGTTTCAGGACAGGAGCTGCCACACTTACCAATTGCGGCCTTTAAAAAATCAAAGCTTTTTTGATTGTGCAACTGACAGTTTTGACACCTCTTGCCCAGTCAGCCCCTTTGAACGATACTTCGTCCGGCCTTCCTTTAGCACTAAAGATTTCGTCGAGTAGTTTGTTCTCTAGCACCTGCCATCTCTCGACACTGATCCTTCCATCGGGATCCCTACGATCAATGACAGCCGCCAGAATACCGTCCTTACTCGACGACTCCTTTAGTTTCTTTGACGTGGAGGGGTGGTCCTCTCTATAATATCTACGAGCGCACAATAAAAGACGTGTTGTATGTCCGATAGTCTAAACAATACTGGTTTATTTATTCATGTGACATCTTCCCTTTTTTATAAAAGCTAATACTATTATGTAATACATTAAATTTAATTATAGATATAGTAAATATAAATTCCAATTCTAATCAATTGAATCAAAAAGTATAAATTCACTTTCTTTTCTTATTTCAAATACAATTGAATTACTTTTTCAAGCTTTTTTTTTAAAATTTTTTTTTTTGTTTGTTTTTTAAGTAAAAATTTCTTATACATAATTATATTTGGATCATTTATGAAAGCCAAAAAAAAAGAAAAAATTTATATGTTTGTTGAAAAATAAAATCAATATTTTGAACTATCAAATTTTTCCACTTGTTTCACAATACGACCACTGCGGGTTATTACATTTCCAGTGTTCATTTTATCAGTTGCCATTTGTTCATTCGATGAACTGGGTTCTGTGGCCAGTGTTTTCTCTTCGGCCGAATCATCACTGGTATAAGGGACCTCAATATGTTCTAAATTTACGTTTGTTGCGTTTGACTTACGCAAGTGGTAACTGTTACGTCTAAAGGATTTTCCACTGTCTGTTTCTACCACTACTGACCGGGGACTTCCCGTATCTTTTGTTACTTTTGCTGATCGCCACTCTTGATGGCCAACCTTCATAAGCACGTTGTCTCCCACTTTAAATGGAGATCTTTTCCGTGTGTTTCTGTCTGCATAACACTTTTGTCGTTCTCGTAATTCCGCTAGTCTCTCTGTAACACCCTGTATAACATTCGGTTGATGCTGTGCTGGATTTATTTGCAGAGTTGTTCTGGTGTTTCGACTAAATAATCTTTGCGCTGGGGATTTCAATACATTGTCTCTGTCGGTATTTCTCCACATTAGCAATGCTTTATTTATGTCAGTTCTATCTAAGTAGCACTTTTTTAAAAAATTTTTCGCAATTTGCACATTACGTTCTGCAAACCCATTTGATTTTGGGTAATATGGGGACGAAATCTGATGTTTGAAACCCCAATCAGCAGCGAATTTTCGAAATGTTCCTGAAGTAAACTGTGGTCCACCATCACTTTCTAAAATTTCTGGAATACCATGGACTGAAAACCACATTTTTAAAAACAAAATTGTTTCCCAAGACGTTGATGACTTGTATTTTTGAAAATCAAAAAAGCCAGAATAATGATCTGATATTAATAAAAATTCGTCACCTTTAAAATGGAAAATATCTGTGGAAACGATTTGGAAAGGATAGCGTGGAATTGTTTTTATTAGTAACTCTTCTCGCATATTGTTCCGTTGGGTTTGTTGACAAACTGCAAAATCTTCTACATAATTAGTTATATCTTTAGTTTGACCCTGCCAATTCAACTATTTTCTTGCTCGCGATATGCTTTTATTTATTCCAACATAGCCTTCATGAGGCTTCCCAGGTCCAGACGGGAGAAAACCCCGTCAAAACCCCTTCCTCGGGTGCTGGCTTGACGGTGCAGACTCAGTCTGCCGGAAATCCAGTTTCCCATTTGCCGAAACCTGTGCAAAGAGAGCACACGAAGAAAGATTCGATGCCCTCTGATACACCTCCCTGAGCCTCTACGGCACTTATTAAAAACCCCAAAGGCACATAAATGCATCCAAACGGGCCTTCATAACCACGCGCTCCGCCTACAAAATCATTAGCCGACTTGGTGAAAAACCGGTTGGTGAGCTCACGGAGCAGGAGATAACCTCTCTCCAGTGGGCAAAAACCCATATTGTGGGTGTAAAACGTGCACCTCCCTTTGCAGAGGAAGGCAATCCTAAACGGAAGCCAACCGAAACAGCGCCTAAACGGCAACGGTCTGGGGAGGACACCCTTCCTGGGACTAAAAGGTCTAAATATACGCCTCAACGGCCGCAAAACAGGTCGTACAAAGATGTGGCTAAAGATCACCTCGTTTGGGCGATCATTGACCGCAACGCAAGTGACGGCACCATTTCCTCCAAGAACTGGAAGCTGGTTGTCGTCGCACTTAGTAGGGCATTCTTGAGTGTTTTAAGGGGTAACCCTGGACCACCACCACAATGTAAAGATGCCGGCTGGTATCAAGGTCACATTAAATTGATAGCGTGTGCAGATGAGCGTTCAACGCTGCTGTACAAGGATGCCGTGGAGTCACTGGGGGAAGTTTGGCAGGGCGCTAAGATTGAGGCACTGTTATAATAAACCGTGACTCTCTGTCGTCACTTCGGAAGACACAGGGGAAGATATTCTATGTATTTGGAACTATCTTCCTCCGAGTCTACAAAGGTGATGACAAAGGGAAGCCTCAAGCTCCGGTGACTACCACAACAACAACAGCATCAACGGAGCTTATGGAAGACGATTCTGCTCCGTCGACGGCAAATGAAGACGCTTAATCGGTCAGTGGACTTGTGGGTGACTTCCTTGGTAAGTTGGAAGTAGCGGACGATGAGGACATCCTTCTGGAATCGGACGACGACCCAGAGGATGCCAACGTTACAGTCGTCCATAGCGATGAGCTATGATGAAGGTTACACAGATCAATCTTCATCACTCTAAAGCGGCGTCAGTTGCCCTTCTCCTCCGATTGGCTTCAGGCACTGAGGATCTTATATGTATCCAAGAACCATTGTTGTATAGAGACAGGGTTTGCGGACTCAGTTTAGACGGTTATCCTTGAAGCTTTCATTCTTTCTGATTTTAGCGATAAGGACACATGCACTGTCGCAGTAGAATGCAAAACCAGAACAGTTTGGTTTATGAGCTGCTACATGGCACATGACTAGGGTGCTAATCCTCCAAACTCCACAACCAGGAAGGCGATGTAGTAGGCTAACAGGCCCAACATCCCCCTAATAATATGTGCTGATGCTAATGCACATCATACCGTCTGGGGAAGCCCGGATGTCAATCCACGAGGTGAGTCCCTTTTGGACTTCATAGTAGAAAAGGAACTAACAGTAGTTAATAAGGGTAGTGAGCCCACCCTTATTGTGACTAACAGAAGGAAGGTTCTTGATATTACGCTTATTAGTGATAAGTTCGCGGATATGATTATCGATTGGAACGTGTCAAAGGACTGTTGCTTCTCTGATCACATGTATGTTGATATCAATTTATCCTTTACAGTTGATTCAGTTAAACCCTAACGAATAGAAGAAGGACCAACTGGTCTATCTATGCGAGTGTACTCGGGGACAAGCTGCCTATGTGCCCGTTTCTCATAGACAGTGTGTCCATGATCGACTCCGCAGTGGAGTCATTGATTGGTGTCTTAATGGAAGCAGCAAACTAATCCTGTAAAAGAACCGACAGGAGGGGCAAAGCTAAGCCCATATGGTGGAATGTGGAAATTGCTGAAAAACGCAAGGAAAGCAGGAAACTCTTTAATGAGGCAAAACGTAACGGTGTTTGGAACAATTATAAGTCCTCAGTAAATGGATTCAAAAATCTTATAAGGAAGGCCTAGAGACAGTCATGAAGGAAATTCTGCAGTGACGTGGAAAACTCCTCGGAGACAAGTCGGCTACGTAAGATTTTATCCTTAAACCAACTATTCCATCATATATACGAAAGATGGAATGGGCGGTCAAAAGCTTCCATCCCTTTAAATCTCCAGGCCCGGATGGCATTATCCCAGCGGACCTACAAAAGAACCTGGGAATATTGATGCCATGGCTCTTGGCAATATTTAGAGCTTGCCTGAGTCTCTCACATGTCCCATAAACTTGGGCAACATATAAGATCAACTTCCTCCCCAAGAGTGGGAAAACATCTCACACTATGGCTAAAGACTTTAGACCAATTAGTCTATCCTCCTTTCTACTGAAAACACTGGAGAGGATTTTGGATATTCATAGTAGATCATCGTAAGGAAACAATTCCCTGTCACTGGCTCAGCACGCCTACACGAAGGGAAGGTCCACTGAAACTGCGCTTCACTCATTGGTGGGCCACATAGAGAGATCCCTGCATTACAGGGAATTTAATTTAGTTGTATTCCTGGATATTGAGGGCGCTTTCAACAACGTAAGACCTGAATCGGTTATTAACGCTATGAGACATTTGGAAATCGACCCAGCGTTCATTCAATTTGTCAGCAGTATCTTGCACTTCAGGCGTATCGAATCCAACTTGGGCGCCTCGAACATTTCAAAGGTTGCGACTAGGGGCACCCCGCAAGGTGGTGTACTGTCACCTTTACTTTGGAATCTAAATATAAATACCCTACTCAGGTTGCATATGCGGATGACGTCGCAGTTGTGGCTATGGGTAAAGTTCCCAGACTATTGTCTGAACTAATGGAGTTCGCATTGGACGTCCTAACAAAATGGTGCCAGGGATGTGGACTGGATGTAAATCCTGCCAAAGCAGAACTGGTACTTTTCACAAAGAGATACAAAAATCCCAAATTTAATACCCCGAGGATAAAGGGGGTGTCACTGGAACTGTCTGACAGCGCCAAGTATCTCGGGCTAATATTGGACAGCAAAATGAACTGGAGGATCAACGCCAGTTCCAGGACTAATAAGGCGGCTACTGCATTATATTGCTGCAAAAGGGCCATTGGCCTAAATTGGGGAATTAACCCGAAGAATGTATACTGGCTAAACGAATGTGTCATTTAGCCCATTCTTTTCTACGGAGCAGCTGTTTGGTGGCCGGCGCTCAAGGTGAAGAGTCATCAAACCAGGTTTGAACGTACAATGAGAATGGTGGCGATAGCGGTAACAGGTGCCATTAGAACAACGACCTCTAAGGCATTGTTAATCACAAGACATTTTGGCGAAAAGGATAGCTGCGAACGCGGCGGTAAGATTAAGGGCCACCGGAGCATGGAGGAATTACAATATCGGACATGCTAACATTCTGAACGATATTAATTGGCACATGGATGTTGATTATGTCACACCCGAGCCAATCTTTGATCCTGGCTTCATGGTAAGCATTTTGGGCAGGTACTACCTTGAATCGGTACGGTTCCACATATTATGTAGGTCCTTCACTCCCAGGGTGTAAGCAACTTATAGCGCACAGGTTTCATCTTATCGCCAGTCAGAGGTGGCACGATGAAACCACCTGTGGGGAAACCTGGAAAATCTGGCCCATCATAGATGAAAAAAGGACACGGAGGGCATTACAGCTGTCCAGACATCATCTAAGAAACCTAATTGCGGTTATAACTGGCCACTGGCCAATTGGGAGGCACGCCCAGAGGCTGGGGCTCTCTTATAATGACTTGCGTAGAAGTTGCGGCGATGAGGAGGAGAAAGAGTCAACGGAACATCTTCTCTGTAATTGCCCGGCATTCGGAGACTTAAGACTCGAAATGTTTGGTCAAAACTCTTGGGGACAAAACTTGTCCCCAAGGGAATGTAAGAAAGAAAAATTGACGGTTTATTGTTGTCTTTGTTGAAGCTTTGATATTGTTACATATAAGAGCAGAGTGTTTAAAATTCTTATTCACTTTATGGTCTTACTTGTATAATATTTTTAGCTTTTCTAAAGTATTTGGAAAAAGTTTCCTGTCGAGCTGGCCTAAGCAACCAGCGAAATGCGCATAGAAACTAGCTTTCCCACAACAATAAATTTCAGTGTTTTCATTCAAAAATTGGGATTATTAGCACATCATTACTAAATGAATTAATTAATAATCTTTGATGTTGATGTTAACAGGATCCACTCCTTTATTGAATCGACCGGATGGCTGCATGGGAATACTAGTAGACAGATTTCATAGGACCCATGGGAGACGGCGTGATATGGAACACAACGGGAACTAATTAATGGATCCACGTGAGCTGAGCTTGATCACGGCTGCCAATAAAACCTAACCTAACCTATCAGTTCAGTCAGTTTTCGTATAAATAAGCAGAGATTTTTTCGGTGTTTTGTATCAACTGTTTCATACGTTTACATTTTACTATACTTCGGTTTGGTGGATGGTTTATAACCAGCAATATGTAAAACGCCGAGGATTTAAATCAGAGACCGTAAATATATATTAGGGTATTCAAAAATCGAACAGCTGAACAGAACGGCTAAACAAATGAAACCTTTAGGAAGATATGTACATACCTATGGACTAATTATTTGTAGACCTTTCAAGGTAGGGGGATATAAAAAAGTCATTTATTAAAACAAATTGGGATTATGTTCGACTTTTTCATTATATCTACGGAATTAGCATATCAAAAAATATAAAAAATTGATTACATTACTTAAGAGTTTTTTTTCGTAGGCCTGTGTAATTTCTAATCTTTCAATATTTGGAAAAAATAAATAAAAAATTATTACATCTGCAAAACACAAAGAAAAAGAAAAATACAAAAGCAAATAAGAGAAATAATAGAAGAAAAAAAAAGTATAAGCTAAAAGGGGCAAAAATCGCTGACTGCAAACTGAGAAAGAATATTTGAGTTTATTTCTTATAAAGAGTTTTTTCAATAAAATGATTTAAACAAATTTGCATGCATACATATGTCTATTTTGCTAGAGAAATAAAGAGTCAACTATTCATATAAGAAATCTAAAACCTGTTGCTCTCTTTCACTCGAAATATACTCTTCATTGAATTCCATATGTCTGATACAATTCCTAAACATACATAGTAGGTACATATCACAAAAGCAACATGTAAAAGTTTCAACTTCTAATTAAAGCTATAGACCCAGATGAAGATTGTGTGGTTTACATGTATTTTGTTTTTGCTGCAAAACCTGAGAATAAAGAACGAAACAGAAGAAACAAGTAAAAAATATAACCGGTCAAATTCAACCACAAGGCACCCTACACCACATAGCAAAAATGTAAATTATTAGTGGGCGCTGCTTCTGATTTGCTACCACCCGTAATATATGAGGAGGATCTTATCAAAACTTTATAAATCCATATCTTACCGAATTAAGTTTGATTTCTTTTTTGGTTTGTCGACCTTGAAATGAAAACGCAGCGAAAAAAGTTGGACCAAAACTCTAAAGTAAGTTAAGCCAGAAAAAGGAACAACTATGCATGATTTCATCAAAACTTGATAAGTCCACTTCATTCTTTTCATACTAATTCAATGAAATTCGGTGGATTTCGATGAAATTTAGCGACTTCATAGAAAACAATTTTGGATAAATGAGAAACTTAGTGCTTGCACAGTGGGCCAAATATGATCATCTCGAATGTGTAAATTACAATGAACTTTTTTGTAAAAAGATACATCTTAGTAAAAAGCTACTTTTTTGCAGGAAGGTGCTTCTTTGTAAATATATTCCTTTTTGTAAAAACGTACCTTCTACAAAAGAATAATGATAAGCAAATTTTTTAAAACATACTTTTTACGGTTACTTACATTATTTTCAACATAAAAAAAGATAATCGGACGGACAAATGGACAGACGGATATCTGTCTAGATATATTCAAGGTTCTTAGGATCTAGAAGAGATAAACTTCATATATTTAATCCTTCATAAATTCAATCCGGTCGCATCAAAGCTTGATAAATCCAGTCCGATCGCAACAAAACTTGGTAAATCCACTTGAAAAATTGAATTTTTTCGCATTATCTCATTGCTAAATTTGTAAATCCTGTACCTCGTTTCTGTATTTCTCGCATTTTAAAATTTCCCGCATAAAACAAGTGAATTGGGACAAAAACAGTGCAATATGAAACAAAAAATGGTTTTTCTCACATAAGTGTTTCTGTACGTTTACTTTGCGAGAATTATCTGTCATTTTATTTATTTGACAGCAGTTATTGGAAGGATGTGAGAAAAAGTGTTTCTGTAACAATATTTTGTAAAAAGTTTCTCACAAGAACTGTCAAAACAAGTCACGTTTTAAATCGGTGCGAGAAAAGCTGAATTTAAAAAAAGCTACAGGCAACAATAAGATCTCGAATGAATTCACATGAATTTTCGTCAGAATTCTGGATTCTTCGATCGATTTCAAATTATCAACCAGATCATAAAATTTCGACAAATGGTTGGAACTTGCCTTCTAATATAGAATTAGCTGATCCATATTTTAATAAACCGCAGAAAATAGATATGTTGATCGGCGCTGCGATCTTCTTTGAGTTATTATGCGTTGGTCAAATTAAACAGAATCCTAACAGTCCGACACTTCAGAAAACACTTCTAGGATGGATTGTTTCGGGAAAATATAAGAAGCCAAGAAATACTGACAATAATGTATGCCATTTAAGTACACTGAAAGAAAACGAGGAAGATTCACTTGACTTAGTGGTCCGTAGATTCTGAGAGTCAGAAGAAATGCCTAAAGGGGCAAATATTCTTTGGGTAGAGCATCAAAAATGCGAAGAAAGTTTTCTGAATTCTATTCAACGACTATCCTCAGGAAAATTTTAAGTGGCGCTACCTTTCAAAGCGAATCCTAATACTTTGGGTCTTTCATTTGAAACAGCAAAAAGACGATTTTTATCATTAGACCGTCGACTGGCGAAAGAACCACAAATGAAAGGGATGTATAACTCCTTTATGAAGGAATACATTAACTTGGGTCATATGTCTCTTACAGATAACAAAATCCCCAATACACCACATTATTTTATTCCGCATCAATGTGTATTACGTCCACAGAGTTCTACTACCAAACTAAGGGTAGTTTTCGATGCTTCTTGTAAAACGTCAACTAAAATGTCTCCTAATGATCTACTAATGATCGGTCCTACGATTCAAGAGGAATTATATTCTACGCTTATTCATTTTCGAATGCATAAATACGCCATAACGGCTGACATTGAAAAAATGTACCGTCAAGTTATAATTGATTAGGCCGACAGAAATTTCCAACTAATATTATGGCGAGAAAATCAATCGGAAAATATTGAAATATACAAGTTGAATACAGTAACTGATGGCACCTCATCGGCTCCGTTTTTGGCAATACGATGCCTTTCGTATTTAAGTGAACTGTTTGAAAAAACGTTACCTATCGGGTCTAACGTAATAAAAACAGACTTCTACGTCGATGATTTATTAACTGGCGCCGATTCAATAGAAGAGCTTGATGTAATTAGATCTCAAGTCACTAAAATATTACAATCGGCAGGATTCAACCTAACTAAGTGGTTTTCAAATCATGTCGGTCAAACTGATCTCGTAATGACGGAAAAGTCTGTTCAAATAGATCCGGATCTCACGAAGACATTAGGCACTTATTGGCGTCCGAAGAGTGATGTATTTAAATACCCCTTGGATGATTCATTTCTGGATTTAAGGGCAACAAAACGGAATATATTATCCGTTTCGGCTAGGCTATTTGATCCGCTCGGACTTTTGTGCCCATTGGTTATAAAGACGAAGGTTCTTCTGCAAGAACTATGGCTAATAAAGCTAGAAAGGGATGAATCAATCCGTACACGTCTGGATACTTCTTGGTTGAATTTCAAGTCCAATTTATTAAAAATTGATACTATAGAGATCCCGAGATATGTTTTAAAAAATACTAAAAATAAATGTCAAATTCATGGGTTTTCTGATGCTTCTATGTGTGCGTATGGCTGCTGCATATATATCCGGAGTAGAACTTCTGCTAAAATTTCATGCCGATTACTAACGGCTAAATCAAAAGTTGCTCTTCTGAAGACAAAGTCACTTTCCAGACTTGAGTTATGTGCAGCGCATTTGAGATAGAAAATATAACATGTTGGACGGATTCAGAAATAACATTGCACTGGATTCAAACTCATCCATCGACTCTAGCGACATTTGTATCAAATCTAGTTGCGGAAATTCAAGATCTATCCACAAATATCACTTGGCGTCATGTTCCAACTAAGGAAAATCCAGCCGATATTGTTTCTAGAGGATGTACTGTTGATGAGTTAGTTGATTCTATTTGGTTCGACGGCCCAAGATTTTTACTTAATGAGAGTGACAAGTGGCCCGTTAACAAACATGTAGAATTGTCAGTCGAACAAGAATCGCTTGAGAAGAGGAAAACTAACGTGTTTTTTACTGTAGAGGAAAATGAAAACAACTATATATTAAAAGTGATTGAAAAATATTCATCATATACTAAAATGATTCGAGTATTCACTTATGTTTTTCGTTTTCTCGATTTAGCTCGTAGAAATAAATGCCGCAATTTGGGTATACCTACAGCGAAAGAAATTAATTGGACTTTTCTTCAGCTTATTGAATTACACCAAAAATTGGAATACACCGAAGAGTTGAGAAAGTTAAGCAAATCACAAGTTTTGCCTTCTAATTTACAAAAATTGAATCCATTTGTCCATCAATTTAAAGACGAACATCGCTCATTTTCATTACTTAGGGTCGGCGGCAGATTGCTAAATGCACCAATTGCATATGATGCAAAATTTCCCCTTTTAATGAAAAGAAAATCTAATTTTATGGCACTTTATTTGCGACACTTACATTTAGAAAACTGTCATGCTGGAGCTAAGGCGCTAGTAGCCATTTTGCGAGACAACATTTGGCTAATAAATGCCCGCGAAGAATGTTCAAAAGTAGTTCGCAAATCTGCCAAGGGACTGCTCGTCAAAACCGTGGGCACGGTGGTACTGAGCCAAGAGGAGATGCAGACGGTCCTGGTACAAGTAGAAGCAGTATTGAACTCCAGACCAATCGCTCCGGTCAGCAACGACCCAAACGACGGTGAAACTTTAACGCCGGGGCACCTGTTAATCGGCGAGAGCCTACTAGCGCTGCCGCTAGAATTGCCTCGAGAAGAAGTGTACAGGCTGAGGTTCTGCAAGAGATGGCGGCTTACCTGCGCTCTCAAGCAGACGTTTTGGCAGTCTTGGGAGAGAGATTACGTCCGCAGCCTCCAAGCCAAAACCAAATGGGCAGAAGAAGAGCCAGATCTCGCCGTAGGCAAGCTCGTTGTCGTTCACGAGGACAACATGCCACCCATGCAGTGGCTGACCGGACGAGTTCAGGAGGTAACCCCAGGCGCAGACGGCAAAGTGAGAGTGGCGTTAGTGAAGACTAAGAACGGGCTTTTGAAGAGGGCGATTCACAAATTGGCGCTGCTTCCAATGGATTGAAGATTGCAGGTCCTTCAATGGGGCCGCTGTTTCGCCAGAACAGCTTTTTAAATTTTATTTTTTTTTTTTTGGTTGAATTTTGTTTTATTTAATTTTGAATTTTTTTTAATGAATTATTTTTGAATCATTTTAAACTACTTTTATATTAAAATCTAAATTTTAACGTCAAACAGCTTGGGAAATTATTTCCAAACTGTTATATTGTCAAATTGAAAGAATCTTTTTTAAAAAATAAAATTAATTCTGTATTATTATTTAAAGCGACCGGTAGTGTTTTATTTTCGAGTGCGATTTTACGTTTTTGAGAAAGATTTAAAAACAACCCCAAAAAAAATTATAAATATTAAATTTAAAACTCCTTAAAAAATATTAAGGAAAAACACCTTTTAGAGAACAAAGCATTTTTAAGAAACGAACACCAAATTGCATTTTTTTATATAAAATGTCACATTTTTTGTATTATCACATTTTTAAATTATGTCATCAATGGGATGACACATTGGCATTACAGATATGACGAATTGGAGTCGGTTTTATAAAGCATATTATCTGTGCGATGACAAAATGTCAGCAAATTGAGTCATTGTAATTGGCCTACAGTCATATTGAGAAAATATCATTCATTACCCGTTACACATGTTTGTTTCACCTTTGTTGTATTCCTCCCTTTGTTAATAGAAGTACTCTTAATTTTAAGACACCAGCAGCATGCCTGATATGGGTTTCGTACTAGTTCTACTTGAAACATTTGATGTATTGAAATAAATAATTAAAAAAAAATTTTATATGGTAATTTTTGCTTCTAATTTAACTTTTTAAACATGAAAATGATGTTAATAAAATATTATGCCATGATATATTATGTCCTCGCTCTGATGACAGTTTGTCATCACACTGATGACATGATATTTAATGTAATCGCACTGATGACAGTTTGTAATTGCACTGATGACAGTTTGTCATCAC
This sequence comes from Pollenia amentaria, assembly GCA_943735925.1. Taxonomy (NCBI): domain Eukaryota; kingdom Metazoa; phylum Arthropoda; class Insecta; order Diptera; family Polleniidae; genus Pollenia; species Pollenia amentaria. The sequence goes on along the minus strand of OX031007.1, from coordinate 84,221,252 downwards.
AATGACGACATGATATATTATGTCATCGCACTAATGATAGTTTGTCATTACACTGATGTCAGTTTTTCATTGCACTGATGACAGTTTGTTATCACACTGGTAGCATGGTATATTATGTCCTCGCACCGATGACAGTTTGTCTGTGCTGATGACAAAATACATCAGCGTTATTACGCCTTTTCTATCAGTGTGCACAAAATGTGGCGTCGAATTGATGTCACTGTAGTCATAGCATAGATGACGCATAAAATATGCAAAATTTTATGATCACGTTCGTCATTAGATTGATGTAACCTTTTGCCTCATTGATGCCATTTGTAATAACATTGATATAACAATTCTGATGTAAGAGCATCATCAATATGAAGACGTATTTTTCTATGAGTGTATATAATGAATTATTGTATTGGTTTGTTTATTTAACTTTGCTTGCTTTGTCTTATGTTTTCCATAAAATGGTGACTTACCCAAAATATTTAGATTCATTTAATAATTTAAGATTCATTTGTTTGATATGAAAGCGATGGAAATCTTTTCTCTTTTGTTTTTTTTACATGTTAAAGTGGCTATACCCAAATGTACTGTGATGCAACCCTCTCTTATATAAAGAAAAAAAAAAAGAAATAACAAATGTTCCCACAGATTTTAGAACACAATTTGCATTATGATAACTTTTTAAATGTCGAAAGTATTTCGAAAGCTTCCTACAGACGGTAGTCAGATTTAGCAACGTCTCATTTAAACTTTTTAAAATTTCTTACAATGAATGGGCAATTGTTGTTGGTCAACGTTGTCAGAAAATGCAAAGTGAGTCCATTGTAAGACAACAATAGTGTTTGTTATGACAATCGTTGAAACACTCTTCGTTGTCATTGTCAGACGTTGGAAGCTTATTTTTTATTGTCAGATGTGCGAAGTATATGCATCTGACAATGGCATCATTGTCAGACCCTTTTTTCTATTGACAGCGCTGCAAATACATACGTATCAGGGATGGAAAATGGGGTTTTGGATTCTGTACCAGCTTAAAATAGCCACCAATGTATTAAAAAATTTCTATACCTGATATGCATGAGTGAAAAGAAATATACAAAAAAATTTGAATTTTGCAAAATTAAAATGAATTTTAATGAAAATCAATGAAACCAATTTAAAACAACATAAACTAGTTATAATTCTTACTAATGCTCTAACAACAATATTTCCACTTTTCCAATTTATAAAAATAGACGCAATTTTTTATTTTCTGACAATGTCTAAAAACAGATCTGGTATATAACATGACATACACTTGCATAATATTTTTTTTTTTTTTCTTATTCGCATATCCTTCCCTACATTTACATAAAATTAGTTCCCAAATAATTAAAATCGTTGTAAATAATAAATACACTTCATTACATGATTTACATATTTTTCACCTTTTTTTTTCGAATAATTACAGATCATTCTTAGCTAAAGTGGCTAATGTCGCAGAAAGATCTAATAGTGCATTTACACCTACACCTTAGTTGTTTATGATGATAAACTAGTTTAAGAAACTTGTTTATCCATACAAATTATAAACACGTTTGTAACTAGCTTTTGAGATAAACTAGTTGCAAACAACCAGTTTTTGTTAATGCAACTCTGTTCTTTTCAAATTTTGCTCTGGCAACGCTAGTGATATTTGACATTTCATAAAAAAAAAAATTAAGTTAAAAAAGTTTGCGTTAATAAAAGGAACACATCAAGAAAAAGTTTAAAAAAATTAATTGAAAATTGTTTTATATACGATGGATAACGAAAATAAAAGGTATGTTTATCGTATGTATAAATGTACGTACTAAAGGGCTGCGCAAAATATTCTTAATGTTCTGTGTTCTACTTCACACAACTATCAATCATATTATTTCACTGTAAAAATACATAGCAAAACAAACATAACAACACATTATTCTCACCAAAACAAAACAAGCATAACTTGAAAAGTTTTTCTCTTCTGCTTTGTTAGTGCTTGTATTATCAAAACAAACAGAATATCAACACAAAAACAGACAATGAAATAATGAAACGGTAAATTATAGTAAAAGCATCGAGTGCACGTAATTAGGAATTTAAAAAATTTAAAGTGATCTTAGCTTATAACAGAAATGGATGCATTAAATGTAAGCAAAATTTATTTTTTTGAATTATTTCCTAAATGTACATATATTTTATTTTAGTCGACCTTTAGTATTATATTATAACTAAATTATCAAGCTTGAGGTCTTTTTTTATTTTTATATAAAACTTTAAACGTTTATTTATCAGTTATTGTTAAATTTGTTAAAAACATAAAATCCTATAAAACAGAATTCCATTTGGAGACTGCGGAAAAAACACACCATTATACTATGTAGTACATGTTTTTATTTTTTATTTCTATAAAAAGAATGAATTCTTCTTAATTAAATATTAAATATTACATATATGTATGTAAATAATAAACAATAAATTTTTGCAAATAAAAATTAATATTAACTATAAAATTTTTTAAGCTTTTTTATATTCATAACAAAACGCAAATGTTTCTCCCTTTGCAATTTTCTCATTGGTTTATGTTTACAATTAAAACATTCAAACATGGTTGTTTTTGGCTAGATTTCCCGTACAAAACAAAATCTATTCCGTAAGTAGATTTTGACGAAATCTATTCGAATCCTAGTAGTACTTATTGATGCAACTATGTTTTTCCCCATATAGCACTAAAAAAAAAAAAAATGCAAATGCCAAATAATATTGATAAAATAAATGAAGTTGATTATAAAGAAAATGTAATGAAAATTTTTAAATGCCTATTTCTTTATATGTAAGTATGTGTTACACAAAAAACTTTTAGTCGGCGGTTTTTGTTGTGAAAACCAAATCTCGCTAATGTCAAACAAGTATAGTGTAAACGACCTAGATATGGAGGAAGATTTCAAATGAAATCTACTAGATTTCGATGTAATGTAAATGCCCTATTACTGAACTTTACTTAGCTTCAACTGATTTCGATGATTACGACTATCATTTAATTAAAAATACTGTATTGGAAAATTCAGAATCATTACCAGATCTTCGAGTGTCAGATAACGTTGTTCTTAGGCGTGTTAATTTTAGACAGGGAATTAAGGACGAAGAGGATACGCGGATATGGCGAATATGGATCCCAAAGTCCCTTACTAAAAGAGTTATTGAATTGGCTTACAACTCCAATACTTCGTCCACCACCTGGATAACTATCTTGCCGCGATGTGGTGGCTTAAATGCCGGTGGTAGTGTATGTCTTGGAACTTGATTCGGTATAGTCTAACCGGCACAAGATTGAAGGTATAAGCTTTAAGGCCAGCATGACAAAGGAGTATCCATCCATCCCCTATCCCACCCCCATTACCTTTAATCCTATCCACTCCCCTTTGTTTTACTAAATCCCCCACTTTTAAGGTCAAGGTGGTTGGTAGCAGTGCCGAGGACCTGAATGGCTAGTTAGTGGTTAAAGAAACTGGTCTGGAACAGCTTCCCTCTGACGCCGATGGCAAGGGTTAGTTGTAATTCTAGCCTAGTTCGCGCAAGCCGTCACTGCACGAGATGGTCCTTTTGTGAACGTGCACACTCGTGGGACGAAAAACTGGATATTAAAAAAAAAGACGAAATGAAGGAGTTGGTGCAGGGAACGTCACTAACAGCTCAGCAGGTTCGGTGTCAGATTTGGACTCCGACTTCCTGGGTATTCACGGCGATATTCTGCTGCAAGAGAGTCAGTTAATGGTAGAACTGACAGTTATGACAGAGACGGACAGGATAGACTCCCCAATCGACTCGAAAGCATGAAATAACACTGATTTTGGCTCATGATGACGACCATAGTGATGGGCCATCGACTTCCGGAGTCACACTCGGGATGGAGAGCGGATTGGCGAGTCGCAAGATGCGACAGAACAAGTCACATCATGTAGTCGAACGAGCTTCGAAAAAGCCAAGAGTGGTTTGAGAGCCTCCTAAGCCTTTCTAGAAAATATAGCTTAGAAAGTCTCCTCACTGCACGATGGGCGGGATAGGCATCTGCTGAGGAAGCACCGAAAGAACGTTGCTAGATTCGAACGAATCCACGGCTCTGTCGGTGCTATCCTAGGGCTTCCCTATCCTGCGGGATACACAGCAATGGCTACTGGGGAAACAAATGTTGTCAGTAAATACAGCAAATCCCAAGCACCCCGTGCTGATAAATCATCGAATAAAACAGCGGATAACCAAAACGAGGGTAAAGGTTCAACACCTGGCCCTCTTAATCGTGACAGTTTGTTCACAGTTAAGGGAGCTAGGCTTGTGAACGATATACTCACTACTAGTCGCGCGATGGTGACTGGAAATGTCTTGAAAATTTGCGATAGTCACTCCCAAAAAGGAGTCACTAAAGGACGGGTTACCGGTACAAGCCAGTCAACATCTGCAAGGAAATCGGGTGATCACCGACAAAGCTCTTCTAAGGGTCCCAAAAAAGGGGTAGTTAAGAGAGTGAGGTCTGGTGATGACCAGAAACCCCCTGCGGCTGAGGGGATTGGTCAGATTGTGGTCCGTTCTCTTAAAGATACCCGTAAAGAGATCAATAAGAGAACTGGCTCCAGAGAGGATCACCCCTCCACGTCAAAAAAAATAAACGGATTCGTCGAGTAAGGAAGGTATTCTGGCGGCTTTCATTGATCGTAGGGATCCCGATGGAAGGATCAGTGTCAAGAGATGGCAGGTGCTAGAGAACAAACTACTCGACGAAATATTTTGTGCTAAAGGAAGGCCGGACGAAGTATCGTTCAAAGGGGCTGACTGGGCAAGACGTGTCAAAACTGTCAGTTGCGGCAATCAAAAAAGCTTTGATTTGATAAGTGTGGCAGCTCCTGTCCTGAAACTAGTCTGGACGTTATACTCGCCTCTGAGTTGCCAGTAAGGCCGGTAGTCACGGTATGGATACCTCCACCTATAAAAACGGTGGAGGTCATACTGGGGGTACTGGCCAACCAGAACAATGGACTAACAATGGATAGCTTCACTGGGTTGTAAAGAGAGTCAGGGAAGAGGCTTCAGGTTCGCAGTGTCTTAAAAAGCTGGAATCGATGGGAGGGGTTGCGGTATTTGCCGATAAACCTGCACCACTGTGAAGCAGCCTCAACTGACTTAGTAACCCACCTCATCGATAATAATGTCGACGTGGCATTAATTCAAGAGCCCTGGATTAACAAAAACCGGGTAGTTGTATTAAGGGTAACGGGGTATACATTGTTCGTACCCCACACGGAAGAGAAGGTACGAACTTGTATTTTGGCGAGAACTGAGTATAAATTTTTGATTTCTCATTCTTACAGTAATGGAGACCTCACGGTTGTGACAGGAGAAGCCAATAACAAAACGGTCCTGACACTAGCATCGGTATACTTGCCATACGAGGCTACCGATCCACCTGGAGAAAAAGTGCGAGAGTTGGTGGAGTACTCAGGCAGAAGTGGCTCGAGGCTGGTACTAGGGTGTGACGCCAATATACACCATACCCAATGTGGAAGTGCCGACATCAACAAAAGGGCTGAGTCTATGTTTGATTTTATTATTGCCAGCAATCTTCTTATCTGTAACAGGCGGAATACACCTACGTTCAGAACTAGGGATAGGGAGGCAGTGATAGATATGACATTGACGAACTGTAGGGCGTTAGTGGAGGATTGGAGGGTGGATCTGGGTTTTTCCTTCTCTGATCATAGTTGCCTGTGCTTTAATATAATGTTTGAGGAGTCGAAAAGGTGTCCGTATAGGAATCCGAGAAGGACGGATTGGGGTTAATTTTCGAGATTGGTGCAAAGTAACCTTAGAGTTACATTCGACTGGAGATCGACTTCGACCGGTGTGGAGCAACTGGTGAGCACCCTCACGGAGGTTTTGACTAGTAGCTATGAGCGATCCTGTCCAATGAACTTTCTGGGCAAGCGCACACAACCAAGATGGTGGACAGACGAGTTGAGGTCTCAAAGGTCCACTGTCAGAAGGTTGTTCAATAGAGCGAAGTATACGCGTAGGGAAGAGGATTGGAGTAACTTCAGATTGAGTTACAATAGATATAAGGGAGATGTTAGAAGAGCGAAAAGGGAGTCGTGGATTAAGTTTAGCGAGTCAGTGGTATCTGTAAATAAGATGTCCAGGTTCAGAAGAATTCTATCCAAGGACCCTATAGTCCCGGGATTTATTCAGAGACCAGATAACTCATGGGCGGAATCTAGCTCTGAATCTCTTTGTATGCTAATGAAGACTCACTTTCCGGGATGTGTGGATCCTGGGATCGGGGAACAGATTGAATGTGGTGACCCCTTCTCTGGGTCAGACTCGGGCGGTGAGGAGAGAGAGAGACGGTGGTTAATACGCAGGGTCACTTACGGATCCTGGGTGAGATTGAAGCTAGTGGTTACTGCCTAGGATCACCCGGCTTCACGGATTATGTGGGCACTAGGGTGGATTTTGGGCGGTTGCCGGAGGTAGTAACGCCTTCTAGGGAAAGTTGGTCAGGTAGGAGAAGATTATTTAGTGGATTTGCTATTTTCACGGATGGCTCGAAGATGAGAGGCACGGGTGCGGGCTCTACATTGAGAATCTGGACTGTAGTGTTTTTCAGGCGTAGGTTCTGGGGGTCTTGAGGGCCGTGGAACTGATGAGGGATATCATAGACAGGGGCTCGGAGGTCACTATATACGTCGACAGCCAGCCGGGCCTTATGGCCGTAAGGGGCTCTTATGTGAACTCCAAGCTAGTTGATGGTTGTAGGAGGTCTCTGGAGGGAGCCTTAGGAGAGTATGTCTTGAGATTGTGCTGGGTGCCGGGTCACTGCAACATAAACGGCAATCAGATTGCAGCTGAGTTGGCGAGACAGGGCTCAGAGATGGAAGATCCTAACTATATGGAGGCGGTTAGGCCTCCAATAGGCTTCTACTTTGGAAGGATCAGAGAATGGATTCTGGGCGCCACCAATAGGGCCTGGGGGAACCGAGCGGACTGCCGGATATCACGGACGTTGTGGCCGGTGCTTAGGAAGTCCCATTCGGAGTCGCGGCTAGGCAGTTGGGTCTGCGTGAGGATTATGATAGGAATTATCACGGGTAATAGGCATAATAGGCAGGATGGCGGTGAGGATGGGATTGGACGTGTCGGATATGTGCGGGTTGTGTGAAGACCCGGAGGAGTTGGAGACGGTTGAGCACATTTTGTGCCCTGTCCCAGGCTACAGGGCAGCAGGCTGAAGTGGCTGGGCAGCAGATTCTTAGGCGAATTAGGGGATGTCTCGAGCTGTGGACTCGAGAGTCTGATAGGATTCGTGATAGGGATGCTTTCGCAGTTTATTTCACCTACTTTCCAGCTATCTATTTCGTAACAAGGCATCACAATGGACCATATTGGTCTCTGGGTGAAGGTGTGAAGGAGACTTCACACCAGCCTTTCTACCTACCTACCTACATCCGGACAAACAAAGAAATTATATATATAGATAATTATTTGAGATGGGACCGTTATATATTTGTTTTTACTCATGATCACGCTGGTGGCCTTTTTATATTTCTTCCTTGGAGTAATAAGGCAAAATGATCACGATCGATGTAATTTAGCGAAATCATAGTTATATACAGAGTACAAAAACAAACAAAACGAAACGTTTGCTTTCGTTTTGTTTTGTTCTTTGCAGTGAGTAAAACAAAAACAAAACCAAAACAATGAGAATGATTGTGCCATTTTGTTTTGTATTATTTTTGCTCCTGAGCACAAATTGTACATTAATATAAACGTACACAGCTGGAAAAGAAAAGAGTAAGAACAATATTGAAACATTCAAAGAAAAAACGTTTGACAAACGTTTGGTAATTGATTTACTCATTATAATATTTAGTAAGAACTATCGTTTCTAAGTGAAATAAAAATAGAGGTTTTTAGGGTTTTTTGTTTTTATTAATGCTTATTTTGACTAATATAGTATTTAAAAAAAAAAACAAATTAAATTAAATAAAAAGTAATTCAAAGAAAAAATAATAAATTTTAAAAACAACAAATTTATATCAACTTAAAAACTAAAAATATTACTCATACATAAACTCAGCATTCGACTTTACTAGCAAAATATGTTCTAAATTTTTGCAGCTTAGCTTATTACGCTGATCGGCTAGAACCCCATCCATTGACAACTCTGAGTCCATACATATTAAATGAGCCTCACCATAAACTTCATCTGAACTATTATTTATGCCGTCATTTAAATCACTAACGGCTTTGACCATGTTAGCTCCATTGTCAGTTGCTATTGTGATCACTTGATTCAAATTAATACCGTAAGCTGTGAGGACTTCTAGTATTATTGTTTACAAATACTCGCTTGTGTGCCGTTGAGTTAACTGTTTTATAGCTAGTGTTTTTATTATTACACTGTTGTTTTTAATAAATTGCACATTGACGCCTAGAACACTTACAGATAACCTAGAGGCGGCATAAATTTTCAATGAAATTAATCTTCCGCGAAGTTCTTCACTGATTTCACTTTTTAAATTCAATGAAAATTCAGCAATATTGTTCATAATATTGTGCTCATTTAATTTTATATTAAGTCCGTTAAGTATAGGATTTTGAATGGCCGGTCTTCCGCCAAACGTAGAGGTCTGCGGCATTTAGTAAATAACTCTATTAACGCCATTTGTAAATGTTTTTTGTTGACTGTACAAGACAATTTGACTGTGTTACTTCTTAATCTATTCAAAACACCACTGCCTTTTTTTTGAAGGTAACTGTCATAAACACTACTGTGAAAAGTTTTTAAATGTCGCTCCAAGTTTCCAGCATGTATACTAAATAATGTATTATAACACTTTTCATTTTTGCAAATAACATGCTTATCATTTATAGCTTCAAAAAAAGTCCGTAACAAATCATTTTTCGGACGAGGCATTGTGGATTTTACTCATGTTATTCCACTACAAAAACCAAACAAGAACTAAATCAATTACTCAAAACAAAACGTTTGTTCAGAATTGAACATGTTTATTATTAAAAGATAATATTTATTAGTTCTAAGAATAAAAGACAAAAAAGGTCATTAGAGTAAGAGATAATTTAGTGGAGATGGAATTTCCCATAAAAAGATAATGAAACCTTTTGTTTTTATCACTAAAAAACGCATGTGCCTAAACAAGATCATGAAACACTTAACGAGTAATAAATTAAAGGCCTCGTTACTCTTACGTAAACGTATACGTTGATGATCAGCTGTTCCGTTTTCAAGTCTATGTATAAATAGGTACTCTTACGTAAACGTAACGTTGCGTTGCGGACGAACCTGATAAAATTAAAATTTCTCTCTCAAGAATTTTATTTTTGTTTTCAAGCAGTGTTGTCAACAAAACGTATTAGCCGGCGCACAGTGGCGCCATTTGAGTTTTTTCGTTGCAAAAATCATATCTTTTGAACCGAATAAGATAATTGAACAGTTTAAACAGCATATGATAGATAACTGTTCAGCCTATGAAATGAGCGTTTGGAAAGGGTGCTACGCTTTGTAGGGGCCTACTTATGGGTTATCAAAGTTAAAATTAGTAGAAAAATCAATTTTATGGTAACAAAAAAAAATTTTTTTTACATTTTTAGATTGTTTTTATTTTTTTTCTTAAGGGTTTTATGTTTTAAATTATTACCCAACAAATTAAAAAAAAAATTATTTTTTTTTTTAAATTTATTTTTTCAATTTTCTGTAAAATATTCATCACAATTCGTAAGAGAAGGTATATCTAAAAGACTAACCATTTCTAAACTATAATTATTTTGTAACTCTATTCGTGACTTCACATGCCGCAGGGAAGAAATAAGTGGATCGGAAGATGCTGCCAACATGTTGAAGAGGTCCTCATTTTGCCTCACCCTTGATGCTTTGAATGTGTTCTGCAATCTATATTTTTTATAAAATTTGTTAAGAGACTCCTGTGCTTCTTCAGAAAGCTCTCCAATTGGCAAAGACTGGTACTCAATTATATCTTTACCATGCGCCAATATTTTATGGACGGTCGGGGTCAACTTCTTCTTTGGATACATTTCTGCTAAAAGAGATGCAGTTTTCGACGCATATTCTCCATATTTTGTAGAATTGACATTTTCTTTGCAGTTTAAAACATCCAAGATCGTTCCCAATCTTTTCACGATTTGATTGTCAATTCCAATGATTCTAAGTACTGCCTCATCATTTTCAAAAAATCTCCTAGAAGTGTTTCCATCGTTTGAGTTACCGTATCCGTGCTTGGGACAGTCTACTTTTAGTCCAACTTGTTTCAAAAAAACCATCCTGTATTTGCTTCTTTCTGATCTTTTCCTTATCCTTTATTGATGTATTTTCATCGAAGTTTTCCTCCTCTTGTGGTAGGGTATATGCCAGTTTTAGCAAGAATTCCATACACCTTATCCTTGCGTGCAATGGTGACATTCCATATTCGTAATTCTCCTCATTTGTAGAATCGTTTAAATTACCAAAGTTCTTCTGACAAATAATAATATAAAATCGATAAAAAAAAAATATAAAAATAAAACGAAAAAAGGGGTTTAAATAGGTTTTTGCTAAATTTTTACCTCCAATATAATTCTGTCTATATATATGTATATGATAACTAATTGAAATATGTTATAATTAAGCAGAAAAAGATACTAATCTTAAACTCTTTACAACTAATTATATAAAATTGAGATGTAACATATTATATATGAAATAAATTGAATTGAATTGAAAAAAGTTCTTCTGACTCTTTTTGCAAATCGGGCATGACATTGTTGAGGTTGTTCCTTTCAGTTCGTTTACGACTTTTCCGTCAACCATGGTCAGGTGGAACTCGTAATTGCATTCAATATATTTTCCTTCTCCAATTTGCAGCTTTGTAGGCTTAATCTTGCTTATTTGTTCTTTAATGTCCTTCACCGTAGTCCTTATGAGTTTTGCCGATTCCCTTGCAAACTGAAACATTATTTGTCGGCAATAATGCACTGATGACGGACGTGGATTTTTCCAGTGTAGGGAATCATCCGATTTTAGCCGCAAAGGAACAACAGATGCCATAAACATATTTCCGTCCGATATTGTAGCGTCATCGGGAGATATCCTTTGCTTATAAACGCTTTGTCCGGATGATCCATCGCAGCCTCATTTGCTGATCAATGTCAACTTCTCAGGAAGAATTTTCACTTCCGTGAAAAACTTTGGTGTGGTTGACTTTCTAAACAGTTCAAATAATTTTAAATTGTACAACGCCATGTTTTCAGTACTTAAATTGTTAAATGGTTTCAGTAATTGTTGCGCCAACTTTCAGGCGTAGACTAATCCAGGCATTATGCTTATTTTGCAATATATAGGCTTATGCTACCATGCCTAAAAATTTACCTGTTCCCTGCATACATATGGATTTATGCTGAATAATGCAATTTTGATATTATGCACGTGTCCAAATAAGATTTGTGCCTACCTGTAGGGACCATAAGTCAATATTGTTCCTGACCATTTGTACGCCAAAGTATTGTTTATGTGAGGTACGTACCTGCTAATATAATAACTATTAGATCAAACTACTGTCAGTCAAAACATATAAGGGATGGACGCCATACAATTTCTGCAACCATGTCTTTTTAAACTTTTTTACCTCTAGAAGCCAAACGGGCACGTACGGGCAGATAAAACCTTTTGAATTATGTAAAGAAATAATCAAAGAACAGGTTTTGCAAATATGGCAAATATAGAAAAATATAGTTTTTTTTTATTTTCCGTCAAAGTTGAAAAATAGTGAAAAAACGGATAGTTTTTAAATAGTGATTTACCAGGAGAAACACAAAGCAAACAGTTATTTTTTTTTTATCATTATACATTTAATAAATACATCAATCAATACAAACAAAAAATAAGGCGATTCGTTACCTATTTTTCGTGATATTACACCTGAAATCGCAACAAATTGACTAAAAATTGTGTGTTTTTTTGAAAACCGAAAGTCGGTCAACTTTGAACGGTTATATCTTCTAAACTAAAAATGTAATATTATTAAGAGTGGCATATTTGAAATCGTTGAAAAGTTTCCTATAATATGGGTTTATTCAAAACTTTGTCGGCACTCATGAAAATTTTGATTTTTGCAACCTCGCTTGCTCTACGGGCGCCACTGTGCGGCGGTTTACTTTTAGATTTTATTAATAAGATTCTCTTTTTAAAATATAAATTTAAAGAATATAAACATTACATACATACATACATATACATATATAAATAAATATAAATCTTTGTATATTAGTTTATTTGTTTTTGATTAAACTTGGTAAGAAGATAGAATGTTACAGCGAAATTACTATAGGCTATATTTTTCCGGAATTTTGGAGCAGGGAGGAATAAAATGGTTAAAAATTAGTTAAAACCGATTTTTTGGAAATAACCCTACAATCATAAATCTAAATTTTTTTCGTACGAATTCCTAAACGGAAAATCGGCATTAAAAAGGCAAATTTCAGGTCAATTTTGATCAATTTCAACTACAAAATATTAAAAGTAAATTTATTTTTTTGGCTTAAGCTACCATTAGAGATATAGGTTTGAAAAATGTTAACTTAAAGGGACAAAACAGGGTAAAACTTTGTTTTAAATATTTTGGCGATGTTTGAATGAATTTTACATTGTCGCATAAAAGTACATTTTGAAAGTCGTCGCCTTTAAGGTTTACCCCCTTAAAGTGGGTAATATAAGGAATTTTTGGGATCTTTTAATTAAGCTCATTTATACTGCAAAATTTGAAAAGTTTACGGCTTATTTCCGATGTGCGAAAGAATTCTTTCGTTCGTACAACTGCATTCGTACAAATTCTAAAGTTTGTTTTTGTTTTAAATGTAGTTGTTCGAAAGAAATAATTCTTTCAAACATCAGAAATAGGCTATTAATTATTTCATGCTAAAACTATCACTAGGGACATACATACATATATAACAAATACTAAATTCTTTCACATAAAGGTAGCAAAGAAATAAAGTACATTTTAGGGCAAACAGGGTAAAAATTCGTACTCTTGGTACTTTTTGTGAACTCGTTTTTTGCAGTAATTTTGACTGTTTTTCCTCGGGAATCTCCGGAATTTATCACCGTGTATACACATATATAGGCGAGGATTTAGTAGCACTTTTTACTGATACCCATATAAGTGAGGTCAACTTTGTACTTAAAGAGATATTAATAAAGTCTTAAAAAAAATTGTAAGGTCAATAACTCCTTAACTAACTGCTTAGGTGCAAAAACACCTATATTGTTGTTGGTTTGTTAACAAAAAGTGTCTTAAATAAATAGAACGTTGCTTGCTGTGTTTATTGTGCTGTCGTAATTAATCAGAAAAGTCCAGCGCTGAGCGGCTGAGCCGTACAACAATATTTTTAAACCATTGTGAAATATTAGGACATTTTGACAATATGACATGTTAGGATACCTTGTGAATTGACTATATATCAAAAGTTGTTATGTTATAGCATTTTTCAGTGCTGTACATACAAACATATCTGTGAATATACATATGCACATATATTCTACTTCTTTTTTAGAAAACCGTCGATATCGTTATGTATTGGCGATTTCAAACAAGAACATTAACAACATGCTTTAAACCAACACTGAGTGCAAAATCAAAACAAAATTTTTCATTTCATTCTCTTTGTTTTTTTAACACACTTTAAGACATATGATACGTTTACGTATTTTTAATAACTACCAACCATTGACGTCGACCGCAACGTTTACGTATCCGCAACATTTACGTAAAGAGTAACGAGGCCTTAAGGGTCGCTAGTGTGTGCATGGGTACAATCGTAGCTTATCAGTTTTAGTTAGGTTTAAGGTTTTCAATGTTAGTACTTAAGAATAATTTTGTAAATAAAATTTAGTATCCTACAAGTACTCAAGCGGGTAGTTATGCTCGTATGTTTTATTAATTTAACATTTGGTCCTTCGAGAGAAAAAAAAACCAGTGTGGAAAATATCATTCTGTCTGTCGCGCTCGTTGAAGATAGACGTGTTTTCTAAGCTCGGCATACGGTTTATTTTTTTTTTATAAAAACGTGAACAAATAAAGTATACAAAAAAAAGTAAATAAAAGAAAAGAAAAAAATACATGTATGTACATACATACATAAACATACACATTTTTTATTCTCGGTGTTGATAAAAAATAACAAATAAGAAGAGCACAACTGTAAACAGTAAAAAAAAAAAAAAAAAACTCTTATGAGTGCAAACAGTGCAAAAACCATTAAGCATAATGATAGAAATGCATATATCACAGTGAGTGTTAACGAAACAAATACAGAAATAAAAAAAAGAGTCGATGATAGCAAATACCTAACGGCTAAACCTATTACTCGTACGCGATCCCTCTCACCTTCTGTTTTTAATAATACGGTTGATACACTAACAAATATAAAACCTTCAAGCATGGCCTCAACGGCAAAAACAATTTTAATAAGTGATAAAAATATTAACCCCCAATCAGGCACAATAGAAAACTCTGTATCACCTTCGGTGTCTAATAATACGGTTGATTTAAATACAATAAAAAATATAAAACCTGCAAGCGGTGCCTCAGTGGCAGAAACGATTTTAACAAGTGATGAAAAGATTACCCCCAAATCAGGCATGATGGAAAACTCAGTATCACAGGTGAAAAGCGGTCAAAAGCCTCAAGTACAAATTGGAATGGATAGGTACATAACAGTGCTAAAACGGGGTCGCAGCCCAACCTCTTCTGCAGTTGCTTCTGTCCCAAAAGTTTTAAAAGAGGGTACAGCTGATAGAATAAGTTCTCAAAATCGGTTTGCAATTTTGGAAGAGGAATCCTCGGAAGCACAAACCGTTACAAAATCTTCTAAGCCACCCCCGATATATCTTAGAGAGCAAAACTCAAGTGATTTAATAAAGAATTTGATCTCGGTAATAGGTGAAAATTCTTTTTATGTAGCTGCAATAAAACGTGGTAGTATAAATGAAACAAAAATACAAGTTAATCGTGAAGATGATTTTCGTAAAGTAATAACTAAATTAGAAGCACTAAAAAAAACTTTTATACATACCAACTGAAGAGCAGTAAAGGTCTTCAGGTAGTGATAAAGGGCATTGATTCATGCGTAGACCCAGGTGAGATATAAACGTTTTTAGAAGAGAAGGGCTTTAAAATTAAAAACGTTATAAATATTAAAAATAGAGAAAAAAATCCCAAGCCACTATTTCGAGTGGAGTTAGAACCCGGCGACGTTAAGCTTAAAAAAACGAAACTCATCCCATTTACAGTCTGAAATATATCCTGTATAGGAAAATAACGATAGAGGAGCCGCATAAAAGGAACGGTCCCGTGCAATGTTTAAACTGCCAAGAATTTGGTCACACTAAGGCATACTGCCATTTAACCCCTGTTTGCGTTGTATGTGGAGAATTGCATGGTACAGCTCTCTGCGATAAGTCTAAAAACGACCCTAATGTAAAAAAATGCAGCAACTGTGGTGGTAATCACACTGCCAACTATAGAGGATGCCCTGTATACTCTATCGTCAAGCGCTCGGTTGGACCGAAACCTAATCCACCTCAAATTCAGGAAACACATCAAGATAATACTAATGACATTCAGGTACCGCAGCCTAGTAATAACAGAACATCCTACGCTAACGTCCTAAAATCAAACCATATGCCAATGCAAGGTGATTTGCCAAATAATGATGAGACCCCAGTTTCTAATTTAAGTCGTCTAGAAAAAACCATGGAAACACTAGTACAAACAGTAACAAACTTTACGAATACAATGGGTAATATGATGCAGGAAATGTTAAGAATGCAATCGATGTTATTGCAAGCTGTACTTAACAAGCCATGAATTGTTTAAAAATTTGTTTTTGGAACGCAAACGGCATTCGCCAACATAAAAATGAACTAGAATACTTTCTTAAAAGTAAACAAATTGATGTAATGATGGTTTCTGAAACTCATTTGACCTCAAGAAATACGTTTAAAATTAATTGTTATATATTATATGATACCAAGGACCCTCGAGATAGAGCTTGTGGAGGTTCTGCTATTTTGATAAAAACCCGAATCAAACACTACTTAATGTGTGATCATCGTGAAGATTATCTGCAAGCAACGAACATTTGTGTTGAAGAGCTAAATCAAAACTTTGTACTTTCATCTTTATACACTCCACCTAGATTTTCAATATCAGAAAGCCAATATTATAAATATTTTAAATCATTAGGATCCTGTTCCCTAGCCGCTGGCGATTACAACGCTAAACATACCTTCTGGGGGTCACGGCTCATTACACCAAAGGGTCGTGTTTTGTATAATACAATGTCTAAAATGGATTTAAATGTGGTCGCGAGTGGACAACCAACTTATTGGCCTACCGATCAGAAAAAAATTCCAGATGTCATCGATTTTGGCGTAGTTAAAAACATCCCCGCAGAAACGATTCACGTTGAAGCTTCTTTAGAATTATCTTCTGATCACACACCTACAATTCTTACCATATCAAACCCTTATAGAATTGTATCTCCGACTGGTTACTTAGTGACGTCAGCCACACAAATAAATTGGCTAAAATATAAAAAATATCTCAGTACCCACTGCACTGAAAATATTCCGCTTAAAACACCGGAGAATGTGAATCTTTCTATTGTAAATTTTGACAATTATCTCAAACTAGCTGTTCAACATTCTAGCATAGCCCGCAAAAATATCAAAAATAGTAAAATATATTCTACTGATGTCGAGCGTCTCTTGACTGAAAAAAGGAGAGTTCGAAGAGAGTGGCAATTGCACAGATCCCCTCAACTTAAAAATTTACTAAAAGAGTGCACAAAAAGGCTAAGAAACTTACTGCAGTCTCAAAAAACGGCTTCTCTGGAAAAATATCTTAAGGAACTTGATGCAACTCCTCAATCTGATTACTCATTATGGCGTGCAGCTAGAAATCTTAAAAGACCAGTTATCACTAAACCGCCATTAAGAAACTAAAATGGAAGTTGGGCACGAAATGACATAGTAAAAGGAAATATTTTCGTTAATCATTTGAAAACCGTATTTACCCCTCATACATCTTTCGATACTGCGGTCGAGTTACCACCTGTTGCTGTTAAAATTAAAGAATAATAAATTTAACAAGCGTTAGATATTATTGAAAAATAACATTTTTAAAATTGAATATATTTACCCGAGAGAATGTAGATGTGGGTATATATGTAATAAGGTGGATGGGATGGTTGAGCGTTTATAAAGAAATGAGAATGAGTGTGAATGTATGATTGTGGTTAAATTTATACTAGGGAGAGATTACTGGAAGAATGACCAGTGGTAATTGGGATAAAGTATGTAAGTAAGGGTGTATACTTGCGTTTTTAGCCTAGGATGTGAGGTGTGGGAGGATGATGATACTTAAGTAGTGTAGATACCAATCCGTGATGTGGGAATAAAGAGACCAGCGAGTAATTCTGATGTACTTCAAATGATGGTAGTTTTTATTCCGTAAAGATGATTATAATTTATATGTTTCTTATAATTTATACAAATTTTAGATTTATAATTTATAAGAAGGATTACTTAAAAGCAAAATTAGTAGTTTACACTTCAACGATCCAAAAGTAAGTAAAAATAAATTACGATGGTTCCCAACCACGAAGGGTGGGTAGAGAAAAAAGATGGCTATCTTACGAGGCGGCAAAAGTGACACTTGTAGATGTTAGTTTATCCGCGCGTTAGCATTAGTATAAAGTTTGTTAATGTTACAATTAGTGGCTTTCAAACTGTATAATTAATCAGCAGTAACTTAATGTAAATGACCGTTAGATTTTAAACTCAAATATGTAAAATCACTTTGTGCTAGTTTAAACATGCCGCCACTCCTTGCAGCTATGCAACTGATGATGTTGAAGGGGTTGCGCATAAGACGGCTGCGAGAGAACGTATTGCCTCAGAGAGGAGCTGTTGGTTCGGTTGAGTGGTGCTTGGTTTGGGTTTCTGCTTCTTGTGTTGTCGTTGCTGGCGTTTCCTCTGGTGGTGTACAGTGTTGGCTGCGGGGTTTCGATGACTAATCCGCTTACGAGCAGGTCCGCTTTGCTGAGGTTTCCGAAGACGTCGGTCCGGATGGAGTAGTGTATGATGCGGCAGCCCGCATTTACGGCAGTTATCTGGACTGTTCCAGTTGCGGTCGTCATGAGTGCGGGCTAAGCAGTTGAAACAGTATTTATTTCGTCTGACTACTTGGCTGCGTTTGATGAAATTCATGGCGAGAAACCGAGTGCAGAACCGGAGCGCGTGGTAGCGGAAACACACTTGACACTGGTGAATAGTGGGATTCCGTGGAGGTTGCGAACGTGAACTAAAAAGAAACGACACTTTAATAAGAGAAAGAAAAAGAGGTGGATTTGAGCGGATAAAATGCATAGTATAAGTGTGTTGATGAAATTGTATAAAGTTTTGAGGAATCTACAGTGGAGCAGTTGGATCCTTTTCATAAGGTAAATGACACAACTTCGTAATTGGGCGGGTTAAAGTTCCCGTAGCGGTTCGTAACTCTACGACTCGGACCTGTTGATCAGGCCCCTTGTGAACTTCTTCGATTCTGCCCAATCGCCATTCATTTGGGGGTAGAAGGTCATCCATTATTATAACGAAATCTCCTATTTGCAAATTAGGGACGGACAATTTCCATTTATACCTCTTTTGCAGAGATTTGAGGTAATCATTCTTCCATTGAATTACAAATTGGTGATGAATGGCTTTTTGTTTTTCCCATCGGTTTATTACGGAAAGATTTTCGGCGGATGGCTCGGGAAGTGCCATAATAGGACCTCCTCTGAGAAAATGTCCCGGGGTTAAAGCTGTTAAGTCTGAAGGGTTTTCAGACAAAGTTGAGATCGGGCGAGAGTTTAAAACACCCTCAATTCTGGCTAACAAGGTGGTAAACTCCTCGAAACTAAAGCGATAGGCGCCTGCAACTCGCTTTAAATGAAATTTAAAGCTTTTTACAGCCGCCTCCCACAAGCCTCCCATATGCGGTGCGTGTGGGGGAATGAAAGACCATTCGAAACCATGTGTGATATATTTTTGCGCAATATCATGGGAAACTGTTTTTACAAAGGTAGAAAATTCTTTACGAAATGCGCGGCTGGCGCCTAGAAAGTTGCGTCCGTTGTCGGAAACGACTTTCCGAGGTAGCCCACGACGTCCGACAAACCGAGCAAAAGTGGCTTGGAAAGCAGCAGCGGATAAATTGGAACAGGCTTCCAGGTGAACTGCCTTGGTGGCGAAGCACACAAATACGCATACGTAAGCTTTAACAGTGGAAGAATTTCGGATGGTAGAATTTTTTAGTTCGAAAGGCCCCGCGAAATCGACGCCGGTCGTGTGGAATGGTGCCGAGAGGGTACATCGATCACTTGGCAGGGCGGCCATAATTTGCGAGCAAGCCTTTCGTTTGTAGATAATGCACTTTTTACAATATCTGATGATTTTGCGAATGCGCACTTTAAGACGTGGTATATAGAATTCTGTTTGCGCCATACGACACATTAACTGACACTCGCCATGCACTAGAAAGTTATGTAAATGGGAAAGATATAAATTACAAAATTGGGAATTGCTCGGAAGAATAATGGGATAACGCTCCTTGTAGGGCAATGAAGAATTTACTAATCTTCCATTGACTCGTAGGACACTATTTTGATCCAAGAAAGGATTTAATGGGAAAAGAGGGCTATCTTTAGGTAAAGGCTCGGATTTGGTTAAGGCAGAATACTCGGTTGTATACCATTTCTTTTGGGCAAGCAATATTAATCTGAGTTTGACTGATTCAATTTCAGTGTGCCGAAGGTCGATCGTGTCGTAGCGTGGGTGAGAGTGAGGGTTAGCGAAAGCAGGCTTAAACCTTCGTATGTAGCGGAAAACATAGGCCAAGACCCGCAATGCTCGGGGGTAAGAAGAGAATCTGGCAAGAATATCGGTAGAAGAGTTGGAATCTAGGCCTCTAGTAGCATTAATTTGTACATGGTGTGATAATGTGGTTTCAGTATTTAGGTTTGTGCAGGGTTTCAGAGAGGAAATACGGCAGAGCTTGGTAGTGTTTAGGGTATTGGATTTTGGCCATTCAGAAGCGGGGTTGGTAAGCCACGAAGGCCCGTTCCACCAAAGACTGTTGTTAAGCAAGTCTTGAGGTCGACAACCTCTTGACCCTAAATCAGCGGGATTGACATGTGTAGGTACATGACGCCATTTAGCGTTTGGTAGAAGTTGATGTATTTGTGATACACGGTTAGCAACATATATTTCTTTCCATGTTGCTGGAGGCTTTGCAAGCCATCCCAAAACAATAGACGAATCACACCAAAAGATAGTTTCATAATTTTGCAAATTTAAGGAAGTTATCGTAAGAGCTGTGAGTTTAGCTAAAAGCAAGGCACCTGATAACTCTAACCTCGGGAGGGTTATGGCTGCTAGAGGAGCAACTTTACTTTTAGAAACCAGTAAATTAGTAAATACAGTAGAAGATGTTTGAACACGAATATATACCGCTGCACAGTATGCCATTTTGGAGGCATCACAGAATCCGTGAACTTGGATTTGATCAGCGGGGGTGAACTGAATCCAGCGTGGAATCTGGATTTTTTCGACGTAGGGCATATCTCTAATGAGTTCATTCCAGATTCGGAGAGAATCTTCACTTACAGGATCATCCCAATCGCTCTTTTCAAGCCAAAGTTGCTGTATCAGAATTTTACCTTTGATCACTACAGGGGCAAGCCATCCGGCTGGATCAAATAATTTGGCAATGGAAGATAATATTTTACGTTTAGTGACATAAGTAACCTCAGGGATAGGTTCGAACGAGTAGGAAAAGTAATCTGTGAGCGCATTCCAACGAATACCAAGAGTTTTGGTAGCACTGGAATCATGAAATTTTAGCATATTCGAATCGTATAAATCCTCTTTTGGAATGGATTCTAACAATCGAGAGTCGTTAGACGTAATCTTCTTTAAGAGGAATCCTGCTGACTCAAGGGATTGAATCAGCTGTTGCTGAGATTCAGTAGCACTGTTTATCGAGTGACCTCCAGCGAGAATGTCATCTACATATGTTTCTTTACTTAAAATTGTTGCTGCTTTTGGAAAACTGTCTTCAGTATCCGAGGCCAGTTGTAAAAGGGTTCGGATCGCTAGGAAGGGCGCGCAATTGATTCCAAATGTCACAGTTTTCATTTGATAGTCTTTGACGGCCTCCCGGGGGGACTTTTGGAACAAAATTCTTTGAAAAGGCCTGTCAGAAGGATCTATCAAAATTTGCCTATACATTTTTTGAATGTCACCGCTAAAGACAAATCTGTAGAATCGCCAATTTAGAATGATAGTCATTAAATCGGCTTGTAAAGTGGGACCTGTGTATAATACATCGTTTAGAGAAAAGCCTGATTTTGTTTTGCGGGATGCATTAAAAACTACACGAACTTTTGTAGTTTTATGGTCTGGACGAACGACAGCGTGATGCGGAAGATAAAAAGAATTACACTTATTATCTGAGAAGTATTCCCGAGAGGTAGTTTCCTCCATGTGATCTAAAGTAATATATTCGTTTAGAACCTCATTATATTGCAAGTTAAGAGAGGGATTTTTCATAAGAGTTTGTTCCATTCTTGCATATTGGCTAAGGGCCACAAATCTTGATGCTCCAAGATATTTTGTATCAGGAAATTCTTTTTTAAATGGTAATCGTACCATATAACGACCGTTCGGAAGACGTTTTGTCGTTTAAGTATAAAATTGTTCGCAATATTGATTTTCGGAAGAAATCGGCTGGGACGTTGGAATGTCTTCCTGCTCCCAAAATTTTCGAAGCAGCTTGTCAAGATTTGAAGAATCTTGAGGAGTTACATGAGATGAAAAAGAAAATATTGGCTGCGTTGGAATAGGTCCGCTAAGAACCCAGCCAAATATGGTCTTATAGGCTGACGCAGAGCCACAAACATCTCTTTTTATGCCATCGAGATTTATATGGCGCTCGCTGTCATTGCCTAAAATGAGGTCAATTGAAGCAGAAATATTAAAATAAGGATCGGCGAGCTCAATGTCTGCGAGCCCCGATCTAGAGCTGATCTGGAAAGAAGTAGAGGGTATTTTGTTCGTAACTTTGGGAAGTACTATCGCTGATATTTGAAGCCGGAATTTACCCTGTTGTGATACGAGCGTTATATCACATTCTTTATCAGCTGTTTGGCTTTTACCGCCAATACCAACGATTTGAAAATTTGATCTTCTAAATGGAAGATTTAAACGAGATCGTATTTTCTCTGATAGGAACGTTCTTTCTGAGCCTGGGTCGATAAGAGCTCTAACTGTGAATAGTTCTCCCCTACTTTCTATTTTCACGAGGGCAGTTCGCAAGAGAATATTTGTATTATTTGTGGAATAATTCGCATGTATTTGGTGAGGTTTTGCCGCCTTTGAAGTTGAAGGCTGCATTGAGATTTCTCGTGATTGTGAATTTTGACCTTGGGAAGGGGACCAAGGAGTTTGTAAATTTTGACTGTTGGTATTTTGGGTTGTATTAAAGTTTTTCTTGGAGGTATTATTTGGACGCATGTGTAGCAACGTATGATGAGATTTTCCGCAATTTAAACAAGTATTTTTGCTTTTGCAATTGTTTTTGGTGTGAGCCACTGAGAGGCAATTATTGCAGATTTTGTTTTTAAAAACGAAATCTACCCGCTCTTGTATCGAGAAATTGCGAAATTGTGAACATGTTCGAAGATTGTGTTCTTCATTACAAAGCTTACAGCTTACGTTAAGCTTTTCTTGGGATGAATAGGTGTGAATTCGAGTTTGAGATTCAGCATGATTTGGAAATAGCGTCTTGCTTTGTTTAATTGTCGAAATTCTTTCTACTACTTCGCACCTTTTGAGAAGAAAATTGCTCAATTGGGACCACTTTGGCAGATCTCTACTGGCATTTAGAGATTGTTCCCATTGAGCTAGCGTTTCTTGAGGTAGTTTTGAGTATACTAAGTTTACTAATATGGGATCCCAACCCTCCGATGCTACTCCGAATGACTGTAACATGGATAAACAGTCAGAGACAGAACTATGGATTCTTTGTAGGGATTCGCTGTCTTCGACAATTGCAACAGGAATGTTGAAAAGGTTTCTGATTTGGTTATCTACTAACACCCTTATGTTTTCATATCTGGACTTAAGAGCTTGCCACGCAAGACTGAAATTATCTTCGGTAAGGGGAAACCTATTTACAATTTGTCCAGCTGTCCCTGTTGTTTTATTTCGGAGGTGATATAATTTTTCCGCAAATGTCAATCTTGGGTGATTGATGTAGACCGCTGTGAACATGTCACGAAAAGCAGGCCATTCCTCATAACTTCCCGAGAAAGTTTGAGTGTCGCACGGAGGTAGTTTAAGGCATGTGCTGAATGCTTCTTCTGGAATATTGGGAATAATGGAGGTTGTACTTGTACGAGGGTTAATGCTTTCTCTTTGCGGTTTCACGAGATCAAGAAGCTTTGAGATTGTTAAGTAATACATCTCGACACATGCGTCATACTGTTCTTGGGCTGTGCTTTTAATTTCTTCGCTCTGATCGGAAAGCATTAAATCCTCATATGATTTTTCCACTTTATTCCAGCGACTGTCAAGATCTTTCATCTTGAGATCTACAAGAGCCTCGGATTGGGCTGAAGAATCTTGTGCGTCGCTTCTTTTGCAAAATGCAATTAAATTTTTGGAATCGAATGTAAATCTGTCTTGTGGTGAAGCCATTTTGAGGATAGAAATTTATAATGTTATAAGGGAAAATCACGGGTTGAAAATATTCAAAAAAATTTTTTCCTAAATTTGAATGTTATTTCTAATTAAGATGAATATTTCTGCTCTTTGAATAAGCTAGAAGCGTATTTGTAATGATTTTAAGCAATTTTTTAAACCAGGTACGTTTTGGTCGTTTTTGCTAGGTTGAAATATGGAATATTATGTTATTTGCAGCGGAAAGATTCGTTTATACGAAGCTTGTGTAGATTTGGAATGAATAATGTGTATATTTAGTGGTGAAAATTATTGCGCGGAGCAATAAATTGTAAATTGAAATGTATAATATGTTTTTTATGTAGCAAACTTATGGCGTTATTAACGAGAATCTAGAGAATTTTCAACATGTGGATTGAAAATCTAGTTTATTTCTTTTTATGTATTCAAAAAAATCTTAGCGTTTTACAACCGGTATAGATCGAGTATGTATTAGATTTTCTTTTACGCAAGAAAAGAAAATAATTAGCGGTGTAAAACTTATAGATCGTTATCTGTAGTGTTTTCTTTTATGGACGAAAAGAAAATATTTAGCGTTTTGAAAAAATAAAGATTGAAAATCTTTAATATTTTCTTTTATGGATGAAAAGAAAATAATTAACGTTTTGAAAAATAAAGATTGAACATCTTTAATATTTTCTTTTATGGATGAAAAGAAAATAATTAGCGTTTTGAAAAATAAAGATGGAAAATCTTTAATATTTTCTTTTATGGATGAAAAGAAAATAATTAGGGTTTTGAAAAAATAAAGATTGAAAATCTTTAATATTTTCTTTTATGGATGAAAAGAAAATAATTAGGGTTTTGAAAAAATAAAGATTGAAAATCTTTAATATTTTCTTTTATGGATGAAAAGAAAATATTTAGCGTTTTTTTTGAAAAATAAAGATTGGAAATCTTTAATATTTTCTTTTATGGACGAAAAGAAAATAATTAGCGGTTTGAAAAAATAAAGATTGAAAATCTTTAATATTTTCTTTTATGGATGAAAAGAAAATATTTAGCGTTTTTTGAAAAATAAAGATTGGAAATCTTTAATATTTTCTTTTATGGACGAAAAGAAAATAATTAGCGGTTTGAAAAAATAAAGATTTAAAATCTTTAATATTTTCTTTTATGGATGAAAAGAAAATATTAGCGGTTTGAAAAAAATAAAGATTGAAAATCTTTAATATTTTCTTTTATGGATGAAAAGAAAATATTAGCGGTTTGAAAAAATAAATATTGAAAATTAATAATACTTTTTCTCGTGTATGAAAAAAAAAGATATAGAGCGATGGACCACTATATTTTGAATTTATGATTTAAGTGACAAAATATATCGTTATAAAATCTATAGATGTAATCTACGATGTTTTTTCTTTATGTGCCAAAGAAAATAAAGAGCGGTGCAATAAGTTATAGACTGAAAATCTATACTATGTTCTATTATGTGCCAACAGAACAATCGAAGTGGAATGACAATTATAAATAGCTAATCTATAATGTCTTATTTTATGTTCAAAGAAAATATAGCAGTATCAAAGAAAATTTAGTGTTGAAACATTATAGATTGAAAATCTATAATAAGTTCTTTTATGTGGTAAAGGAAGATATAGCGGTATGGAAAACCGATAAGCTCGGGATTGTGCTTCCTAAAGCTTTATAAATGAGATGAGACGTGCTTTAATTGGCCTGGAATTTTAATTCGCAAAAGGCCTTTTATTGTAATAATATATCTGTAAATAGTCTGGAATTTTAATTCCCAAAAGTTTTGTACTTTCACTTTATAGCTGAACGTAATTATTTTCAGGTATTGGGACCAATGGACTGTATTTAAATTATTTTCACGGGATATGTATTCTAATTTTTTATCGAATTTACCATTTAGATAATTTTAATTAAATTCGATATTTTTTTAGAAATTTTGTCCCTGAATTACATATGTTGTTAGAATTTTTAATTAATTATAGTTGCTTTTTTACTTTGGACGTAGGTAATTAACTTTATTAATTTACTGGAATTTTATTAAGAAATTTAATTTAGAATTTTTTAATATTTTTTTGTGTATTTGAACCCACTGTTTGCTGTTTTTTACATGAGAAAATAGTATTATAAGTACCAGGTAGGTTCATTGAGAAAAGTATAAAAGTTTCATATCAAGAAAATCTTTTATTTTTGTTTTTTTTTTTTTTTTTTTTAAATATAAAATTAATATAGTTGATTTTTTACGCTTGTTTTTATTTTAAAAAAAAAAAATTTTCTTTTAGTAGGTATAAGCAAGAATTCTTTTCCATATATTTTTATTATTAAAGTTGTTCTTTTTCCCCTTAATTATACACAGAAAAAAGTAATTTATCCATAAAAAAAAATGGTTTAAATTTAATGTATGTGATAATTGAATCAATTATTATTATTTTTTCTGGAATTAACAATTTAATTTTGATTTAATTAACATTTTAATTTTAGTTGTTTTGAAATAAATTTTTAATTAGCTTTAATTAAAAGACCAAAAAATCTTGATTGACTTTTTCCGTTTCAATAAAATAATTTGAATTTAATAATAAAATCAACAACTTGTTTGCTCGATATTATAAATTTGGAACAAATTTGGTGATTGGAGAAATTTAATAATTTTTCTGTGTAGCGTTTATTCGTTTTAATATAAAATATTAATTTTTTCGTTCTTATGAGTGAAATAAATTTTTGTTGATATTTCCTATATAACTACCCCACTGTGTTATTGCAATAAAGGAAAAAGACAAAGAGTGTATTATAATATTGTAAAAAAAAATGAATAATATTGTGTGTGTTGTGTTGTGAACTCTTATGTTTGTGTGTTGAAGAGATTTGTGTTGTGACTTTAATTTCAAAGAGATTATGTGGTGTAAGCAAAAGAGATATGTGTATATGTGTGTATGTATTTGATCAAGAGTCAAAGTACTCACGTTTTTACTCGTTGATTTCAACTCGTTGTTTGAATATTATTAAGAGAACGTACGTGCGTATTCCTTTCCTTTTCTCTATGATCTCTTGCTATTTTCTTGAAGTTAAATTTGTGATTTCTCTTAGGTAATTTTATTCTTCCAATCACTTTTTGTTTTTTACTCTTGAATTTTTTCTCAATTTAATTTTTTGTTTTGTGATTAAATTTTGCTTTATTTTTTAACTTTAAATGACCCTGAATTCTGCAAAAAATTTGCGAATAAGAAAAAAACAAGAAGTAACGGTTCACAAAATTTTTGCAATTTTAAAGAAATATGTATGTAAATATGTATTTTTCACTGTTGAACTTTCCTTAAAATTTTGGTGGTTGAAATGAATTTACATACATATGTTTGTATGTACATATGTAGTTTCTTTCTTTTTGTTGCAAAACACTTGAAACGAGGGGGGAAATATTTCACTTCACTGGGTAAATGTAGCTGTGCATATGTATGTACATATGCAGCTATCTATTTATGCACTTTTTTCTTATTGTGGAACTATTTTTGAATATTTACTACTCACTATGAAACTAGGTATAGGTATTTTTTCCCTTTTTTCAGATCAACTTTTAAATTTTAATTTTTTACAGATCTGACCTTTTAGTTTTATCGACTAATTATTATTATTTTTTAATTTATTTACCGTATGTAGTAGGTATGTAGATCGGTGCACTTTTCACAATTGTTTTATTTGGTTTTTTTTATTTTTAGTGTTACTCACGTTTTTGTTGTTGTTTTTGTCATGCTGACTATGACTTTTAATTTTGTCTTACGTTGGTTGTTTTATGTTTGCCGTCTACTCTTCTACTGATGCTTGTACTTGATTTTTGCGTGTATGTTTCTCCAACTTGTTGATTAGTTTAAGGTGACCAGCTTTTCGTCGGCGAAGGACCATGAATATATTTACCCAAGAGAGAATGTAGATGTGGGTATATATGTAATAAGGTGGATGGGATGGTTGAGCGTTTATAAAGAAATGAGAATGAGTGTGAATGTATGATTGTGGTTAAATTTATACTAGGGAGAGATTACTGGTAGAATGACCAGTGGTAATTGGGATAAAGTATGTAAGTAAGGGTGTATACTTGCGTTTTTAGCCTAGGATGTGAGGTGTGGGAGGATGATGATACTTAAGTAGTGTAGATACCAATCCGTGATGTGGGAATAAAGAGACCAGCGAGTAATTCTGATGTACTTCAAATGATGGTAGTTTTTATTCCGTAAAGATGATTATAATTTATATGTTTCTTATAATTTATACAAATTTTAGATTTATAATTTATAAGAAGGATTACTTAAAAGCAAAATTAGTAGTTTACACTTCAACGATCCAAAAGTAAGTAAAAATAAATTACGATGGTTCCCAACCACGAAGGGTGGGTAGAGAAAAAAGATGGCTATCTTACGAGGCGGCAAAAGTGACACTTGTAGATGTTAGTTTATCCGCGCGTTAGCATTAGTATAAAGTTTGTTAATGTTACAATTAGTGGCTTTCAAACTGTATAATTAATCAGCAGTAACTTAATGTAAATGACCGTTAGATTTTAAACTCAAATATGTAAAATCACTTTGTGCTAGTTTAAACAAAAATAGTATACAAAAAAGTTATAGAGCGTCAATCTCGGCTTAAACAGGGATTGTGTGTTAAAAAACATAGGCGTCAATCTCGGCTAAAACATGGATTGTGTTGTGAATAATTATCCGAGTACACAAATATTATTTCTATAAACATTAATAATATAAAGCATATTAGCTATGGCTAATAAAGCAAAATTATTTGAACGCCAAAAAGAGTTGGGCGACGAGCTAGTTACAATTCGGACAAAACTAAGCTTGAAAACAATTCGCGCTACAAGAATTCCTGAGGTAGCTAAACGTATTGACCAGATTCGAGCTGAATTTGAGGCAAATAATACAGCACTTTTGACAACAGGAAGAACGTCTGAAGATTACTTTGAACAAAAGTATTTTGAATCAATAGAGGATGTAATAGCAGAAAATATTGAATTAATTCAACAAGTAATGAATGAAGAAGAGCTAGATAAACATCAGGAAATTGTTCACCAGCAAAAGAAGCAGTTAATAAAAGCCAGTACGTCATCATCAGAAAGCCAATGGACGCAATCAATAGCCGGTAAAAAAGAAAACAAGGACATTACCAATGTCCAAGGAAAAGCCGAAGAACTGCGGGAAGAATTTATCGAAAAGGTAGAATGGATGCGCGAAAGGATATCAGAACTACATACAATAGTATCTGATGCATCCAACGAGTTACTGGACATAAAGACGCAGCAAATAAAAAAACGATTTTTAGCATTGGAAGACGTTTATAAAAAACTATGCGAGTTTAATAGCACTAAAGAAGTGCGTATCCTCAAGGAAGATATTGAGGACGAGTATTAGATGGATCTTGCATTACGTGCAAAAAACGTAAAAAATCCTTCGAGGGAACAGGTCAATGAGCCAAGAGTTGATGCCAGTGGCATTTCAAACTTAGGTAAAATAGAAATACCTGAGTTTCATGGAGACATAAATGATTGGGCTCCATTTCATGATATGTTTAAGAGCCTTGTGCATGACTGCAATTATCTCTCTAATGTGGAGAAAATGTATCGATTGGTGACAGCACTAAAAGGTGAAGCTAAGAAACTAGTTCAACACCTGAAAGTGACGGATATAAGCTATGTGGCGGCTTTTGAAATTCTCAAACAAAGATACGAGAATCGAAGGCTGTTGTTTACCAACCAAGTCGACAAACTACTAGATCAACCAATGGTCAACAGCGAGTCATCCGCAAGTGTAAAGCAGCTATTGGACACGACAAACAGTTGCATTTATGCGCTTAAAGGAATGGATGTGAAGATAACGGATGCTGAACCGTTTATTGCTCGCATTGTAATCAGAAAACTAGACAATGATGGTCTCCGGTATTATGAACAAAATGATAAGAAAACAAAAGAAATTCAAAGTCTTGATGACGTTTTGAAATTTTTGGAGCAACAAGTTCAAGCCTTGGAAGCAGTTACGAAGCGCCAAGGATATAAGTACCAGAAAAAAGTGGGTGACAATACAAAAGTTTCCAACACACTTTACACGGCACAACAAGCGTGCCTTTACTGCAACATGAATGGCCATTTAACGAGTGTATGCAGAAAGTTTCTAACATTACCAATGGCTGACCGCAGAAGAATCGCTTATACAAATAAATTATGCTTTACATGCA
The DNA here is from genome assembly GCA_943735925.1 of Pollenia amentaria. Classification (NCBI taxonomy): domain Eukaryota; kingdom Metazoa; phylum Arthropoda; class Insecta; order Diptera; family Polleniidae; genus Pollenia; species Pollenia amentaria. The sequence continues at coordinate 84,191,158 of OX031007.1, read as the reverse complement.
TTAACCACAAATTTGATAGGAAATGTTCTAATAAAACTAAATGCGGTCTTTGCGGAAAAGGACACCATAGGCTGCTACATAAAGATGAGAAAAAAACGAGGAACCAAAATCTAGTACATCAAAATCAATGATGATAACAAAACCAAACACAACTACAACAACACTCACAGGTAAAAGTTCGTGCAGCAAGTGGAGAATTAATTATGCTAAGAGCATTAATTGATCAGGGATCACAAATTACAGCGCTTTCTGAAGAAGCTGCACAAATATTAGGACTTCCAAGAATTAAGTGCGAAACTAACATACAAGGACTTGGAAGTACAATAGTGGCCACATCAAAGGCAATGGTGAAACTATTAATTCAACCACGCTTCTATAGTGACCAAGTTATAAGTACTGATGCGGTAGTTTTACCTTCAATTTCAGGACCACAACCTGATAAATCATTTAAAATTGATCTCAGTCAGTGGGACAACTACGTTCTAGCTGATCCAATGTACAATAAGTCAGATAGAGTTGATATCCTGATTGGAGCTGACGTAATTGGCGATATTCTAGAAGAAGGGGCTTGCAAAAAGAATGGCTTAGTGGCTCAATCTACAAAATTGGGTTGGATTTTAACAGGAGTCTATAGTAATAACAGCAATAATAACAAATTATTGTCAGCCGTAACCAATCTGGAGAGGTTTTGGGAGCTTGCAGAGCTTCCAAATGCTGAAGAAAATTCTGAAGATAAACACTGCCTAGAAATATGCGAAAAAACTACAATGATTAACCAAAATGGCAAAATTGTAGTAAAATTGCCAATTAGAGATGACATCAATTTGGGTCAATCCAGAAAACAAGCGTTAGCCAGGTTTCTATCATTAGAAAGAAGACTAGATCGCAACATAAAGCTAAAAAAGGACTACGTCAAATTTATGCAAGAATACTTAGAGCTGGGTCACATGACAGAGGTAAATAAGAGCCATAGTGGAAAGTACTACCTACCGCATCAACCGGTAATACGAGAAAACAGTCTAACAACAAAATTACGTGTAAACATCAAACGGCAATAGCTTAAACGATACAATGTTTACGGGCCCGAAACTTCAAAAGGATATCTTTGACATCATCATAAAGTGGAGGTTGTGGAGATATGTAGTGACAGCGGATGTGGAAAAAATGTACCGTCAAGTTAAGATTGTAGAAGAAGATCAATCTTATCAACATGTGTTATGGAGAGAAAGCAAAAATGATCCCATAAAGGAATACAAATTAAATACTGTTACGTATGGCACAGCGTCTGCACCATTTCTTGCTGTAAGATCACTTTTCTACATAGCTGATAGCTGTAAGGAAGAGGATGTTCACAACATAATAAAAGAAGACTTTTACATGGACGATTTGATGACTGGAGCAGATACAATTCAACAATGCAAAAGTATTCAGCGTAAAATTGAATATCAGCTAAAGAAATTCGGGTTTAATTTAAGGAAGTGGTTATCAATCGATAAACAAGTGATCGAAGATGTTAAAAGCATTCAGAAAAATGCAGTCATTAAAATTGAGGATGACGAATCAGTGAAGACACTGGGCCTTCAATGGGATCCAGTAAAGGATGAATTTATGTTCAATATTAATTTTATTCAAAAAGATAAAATAACAAAAAGGCAAGCACTTTCAGATGTTGCCAGAATCTTTGATCCATTAGGCTGGTTGTCACCAGTTACATTGGTAACAAAACTTTTTATACAGAAATTGTGGTTACAACAATCAACATGGGATGAAGTGTTGTCTAGTGAGCTAAAAGAAGAATGGGACGAATTTACGAAAAACATAATGAGTCTTCAACAAATTATGATCCCAAGATGGATTAAATCGGAAAACGATATGGAATTAGAGATGCACGGGTTCGCCGATGCTTCTGAAAAAGCGTATGCAGCAGTAGTATATATAAAGGTCAAGTCGTTTGTGACATTACTGACAGCTAAAAGCAAGGTTAATCCGATTAAGAATAGAAAAACTCTTCCAAAACTGGAGCTTTAGCGAGGCTATTGCGTAAAGTATACATCTTTAAGCGCCAACACAAAATATACGCGTGGAGTGATTCAACGATTACATTGGGTTGGATTCAAAACAACAGAAATAAGGATAAATTCATAAGAAACAGAGTGAACGAAATCAACACGCTAGTGCCTACAGCATTATGGCAGCATGTTAGCAGCAAAGATAACCCAGCAAATATTGCGTCTAGAGGAATACACGCCGACAAACTCAAGGACTATTTATTATGGTGGAATGGTCCCAATTGGTTGTCGAAACCAACAGAACATTGGCCAATACATCAAGAAGAACAGCCAATAATATCATGTTTCATGGCAAACCCTGCAACAAAATTAAATTTTTTGAATGAACTTATGGGCAAGTATTCAAAGTTAAATAAGCTGACTAGGGTTGTGGCCTATGTTTTGCGATTCACGAACATAATCAACGGCAAACGTAATAACCAAGAATACTTGACCGTTGCGGAATTAAAAGCGGCAGAAAAATTGATTATCTGTCACCATCAGCAATATGAATTTAAAAATGAAGTTATAAGTTTAAAGAAAGACCGCATAGTCAGCTCTACTAGTAAAATCCAAAGTCTATACCCATTTCTAGACAGCGACAACATTCTTCGGGTGGGCGGAAGGTTGAATAATTCAAGTCTGCCTTACAACCAAAAACATCCAATAATTTTACAAAATTCACATTTGGCATCGTTGATAATAGATTATGTACATACCTTCACACTTCAGGCAAATATAAAAAGAAAATATTGGATTGTAGGGGCAAAAGCAGCTGTGAACAAACACATTAGAAATTGTACAAAATGCGTGCGCTATAGACAAGACTCAGCCAAACAGCTCATGGGGAATCTGCCCGAAGTACGTGTTACGCCATCTTCTCCATTCATGCATACAGGTGTATATTATGCAGGGCCAATTCAGATGAAATGTTCAAAAGGGAGAGGCTTAAAATCATTTAAAGGATATATTGCAGTATTTGTCTGCATGGTAACTAAAGCAATTCATTTAGAAGCTGTCAGCGATCTAACAACTGATGCATTTTTGGCAGCGCTGAAAAGATTTTTTGCACGAAGAGGTTTTTGTAGTCATTTATATTCGGATAATGGCACTAATTTCGTTGGCGCAAATAAAAAATTAGATGCAGAGTTCAAAAAAGCAATAAAAAGCAATGAATCCATTATACCAATTTTGGCATCACAAAAAATACAATGGCATTTCATTCCCCCCGCAGCCCCTCACTTTGGAGGGATTTGGGAAGCGGGTGTGAAATCTACAAAATATCATCTAAAAAGAATAATTGGAGATACAAAGCTGACTTTTGAAGAAATGTGAACGCTGCTGACGTAAATAGAAGCAGTTCTAAATTCCAGACCTCTGGTAGAAGTGGATAGTCAGAGCAGCGATATTATAGATACATTGTCACCAGGTCATTTTCTGATTGGTCGACCCCTAATCGACTGTCCGGAGCACATTGATGAGTCTAAGATAAGTTCACTTAATATCCAAAAATTAAAAAAAGATTTTTGGAATCGGTGGAAGGAGGAATACATGGTGACATTGCAACAAAGAGCAAAGTGGAGGCAGCCTAGTAAGAACTTAAAGAAAGGTTCAGTGGTACTGGTAAAGGATGAATCAACTTACCCTGCGAAGTGGCCTCTGGGAAGGGTGACAGAGGTACATGAAGGTAAAGATGGCATGGTAAGAGTTGTGACTGTAAAACTTCCAAACAGCATACTCAAGCGTCCAATACATAAAGTATGCGCATTGCCGGTGTCAGATGAGCATGACGGTGAAAAAAATGGTTCTTCAGTTACAAGTTTTTGTACATTAAGAAAGCAACCAAAAGAAAATTAGATGTTAAGAATGTTAGGGTTCCTGCTATTGCTGATTGTGATAATTAAGCAAGTAAAGACAGCGCCGTTAGAAGCCAATAAGCCATTTTCAATCAAGGAGATTTCTTCAAATACAGCATTATATCTAGACAACATAGGCAAAATAAATATGATCAATTCGAAATGGAGCTTAGTAATATATTTCGATCTTTCAACATATCAAAAAGAGATGGAACGTATACAGACGTTGATGAAAAAGGTTAAAAAGGAGTGTCCAAATCTTGGATATTACAAAGAAGCATGTGAAATGGTAATTTCAACAATGGATAGAAGAATCAATATACTTAATGAAAATAACGATCTTGTATTAACCAAATCCCGAGAGAAAAGAGCTCCCTTCGAATTTGTGGGGTCTTAGTATCACATGCTTTTCGGGATGATGGATGCTGATGACCGAGATAAAATGGAGGAGAATATGAGAAATGTGTTTGAAAATCAACAGGATTTGAACAACTTAATCCAAAAACAAACGTCCATTGTAGACTCAACTATAAATATACTGAAAAAAACTACAGACGATGTTAACGCGAACTTCAATAAAATGTATAACCAGCTGAAGCTGTTCAACGAAGAAGTTCAAAGTACTAGAAACACCGAACGTTTGATTATATTATTCCATATTATGTCCACACAATTAAACATAATGATTGATGACTGCAGCAGGATTCAATCCTCAATTATAAACTTATTGATAGATATTAATCACGTGCATGTGAATCTTGATTTATTGAAGCCATCACAGCTCCATAAACAACTGCCAGAAATCCAGAAGATGTTGCCAAATAATTTAGTTCTTCCTGGAAAAGCTACGGGAACAGAGCTGAAAGAGGTCTACCATTCAATGACTTCTAAAGGGATCATAATGGAGTCACGGTTTGTAATTCAGTTGGAGATACCTTTATTGTCTGAGCACAGTTCTGAAGTTTACGAAATAATAAAGCTGCCAGTTGGTAATAAGAACCATACGATGATGCCAAGAATTGGAAATGAATTGATTGCATACAACTTTGCTTCCAACATGTACTTTTTGATGTCGCTAGTGCAATTGAACGCATGTGACAAGAATTTACAAGGTCAGTTTAATTGTATTGGTAATATGCCATGGAAGCCAGCAACTGAACGCTCTTGTGAAGTGTCAGCCTTAAAACAATCCAGGCACGCTGATTGCGAATTCGAGGAAATTTCAACTACAAGCTTTTGGAAGCAAACATCCACTGAAAATCATTGGATATTCGCCGTGTTTAGCAACTTTATGATTACAGTGGATTGTGGTCAGGGAAAGCGCAGCTGGACAACTTTACCTTTTAAAGGAATTCTGACGTTATCACCAGGATGTATTGCAACATATGAAGGAGTGACAACGATTTACATCACGTATGCAGTCACCTATCCAGACATCGTCATGGGGTCTAGAACTTCCGCAAGTAGAATCAAGGCTGGTGAAACCTTTAGACGTGACAATTATCAACAACACAAAGGAGATGAACTATTTAAAAAATGCAGTCGAAAAAATGAAGACATCCCACATTAAATTAAAAAGAATTCAACTCCATACTGTATCAGGACACGCATCTTTGATATTAATTATAATTGGTATTCTAATATTGTTTTGTATGTATATTAAATATCAGTGTTGCCGCAGTAATAATACTGTAGTAAAATTAGATTTCTCGGCTCCAGCTCCTCTGGAGGCCCGGCAGAATGTTCAGAATTGAACATGCTTATTATTAAGAGATAATATTTATTAGTTCTAAGAATAAAAGACAAAAAAGGTCATTAGAGTAAGAGATAATTTAGTGGAGATGGAATTTCCCATAAAAAGAAATTTCCATTAGTTCTAAGAATAAAAGATAAAAAAGGTCATTAGAGTAAGAGATAATTTAGTTTCCATATGTATGTAATTCTGTGTAATTGGTTATTTTGACAAACACTAACACAGATAATGAAACCTTTTGTTTTTATCACTAAAAAACGCATGTGCCTAAACAAGATCATAAAACACTTAACGAGTAATAAATTAAGGGTCGCTAGTGTGTGCATGTGTACAATCGTAGCTTATCAGTTCTAGTTAGGTTTAAGGTTTTCAATGTTAGTACTTAAGAATAATTTTGTAAATAAAATTTAGTATCCTACAAGTACTCAAGCGGGTAGTTATGCTCGTATGTTTTATTATTTTAACAACGTTTCTTTATCTGTTTTGTACTCAGATGTACGATTGTAACGGTAAATTAAATAATGCAGATGAGTGGAAAGCCAATTGTTTCGTTTTCTCTCTTTGGCACTTGAAAAGTTTTTGTTTTGAATAGTTTTTTAGAATAGTTTTTTACATTTTGCAAACGTTTGCGAAATGTTTTGTTTGTTTTCATACTCTGGTTATATATATATTTATATATATATGTATAAAAATATACACAAAACTTATCAAACATTTTCTTTTTATTAATTTACTACTGTGGCTTGTTTTTAATAATTTCGGAAAAATTTTAAATATTTAAAATCGCATTAAAGTAATTTATCAGAATATCAAATGAGTCACGAAACAATCACGCAAAAATCCGACTCATGCTCTCTCACTTCGGTTAGCTGTACTCATCACCATAATTTAAAAATTCCAATTCCAAAACGGAAACCCAAACTATCTTAATATTTTTTTTACTGTTTACTATTTTATTACTCATTTACTGAATTTTACTGTAAAAGTACTCGAACGCACCTATAAAAACGAAGGTGAGAGAAATAAGTCTTCAATTAAAATTTAATACAAAATATATTGAAACCTGTAATAAACTCGGCTTTTAATTAAACACACGTTTTCAGGGTTTAATATTTATTTAATTCAGAGTTCATGAGAGTAACAAAAGTTTAATGTATAAGAATCAAAGTACAATTGGTGAGTGAGACTGTTTCGTATAACAAATGTTTTTTTGTAAGAAACTACATCAGAAGAAGTAAAATACATAATAACTACGGTATAATTCCAATGGTCAGTTGTTGCTTAAAATACCAATTAAGTGAGAGCAACCAAACAGGTTTTTTAAGAAAGCAATCACTTTTAACCACTAACTTTAAAGAATGTAATCATCCTGCAATAATACTACAATCCCCCCATAATAATTTTTTTTCTTTTTATTTTTTTTTTTTTTTTTTTTTTTTTTTTCATGGAGTAAGAAAAAAAATTATCATGGAATATAAAAACATAAAAATTCTAAATTATATATATAAATTTACATTTCAATTGTTTTTATTTTTTTTTTTCTTAAATTATATTTAACAGTTCCTTTTTCTTTATCATTGCTATTTACAATAACATTTTCATTATTTAAAACTTCAACGTTTTGACCTTCAGTTTCATTGTCTAAGATTTCCTTTTCGTTTTCACAATTATGTTCAATATTAATCTTTTGAAATGGATCCGACAGGGTGGTCGGAATTTCTGGTTCTTCAATAAAAGGTTTGTTACAAGATATAATTTGATTAGCATGTCTTTTCCAAGTTTTATTGTTCACGGTTTTAACTAAATACGTTTGTTTACCAAGCACCTTAAGTATAGTACCTTTTATCCAAGACATTCTTCCCGGTACAGAATAATCTTTGACAATAACATTATCATTTGTTTCAAATATAGATTTTTTAAAACCTTTATAATACTTTGTTTGATTTTTTTGTTTGTTTCTAACAAATTCCGTAACCTCTTTTAATTTTTTTATTTCTACAATTCTTTTCGGATTAACAAGATCAAGTCTTGTTCTTACTTTTCTTTTATTGAACATTAAATAAACTGGAGAAACACCTGTACTAGTATGTACCGTGTTTCTATAGTCAAACAAAAATCTGCATAATACGCTGTTGAATTCAGATAATGATGTTTTACTTAAATTACGTTTTAACGCGTTTTTAATTGTTTTTACTGCGTTTTCCGCCTGACCGTTTGTAGCGGGGTTCCCCACTGGCGATGTAATTTGCTCAATACCATTCATTCTTAAAAAAATTCTAAATTCGTTTGATACAAACGACGTTCCGTTGTCTGAAACAACACATTTTGGCAAACCAAAACGAGCGAAAAGCTCTCGTAAAACAGCAATAACTGCACGACTGGTTGTGTTAGTACCCATGTCTATACACTCAACCCATTTGCTGGTACTATCCACCACTACTAAACACCAGCGTTTTAAGAACGGACCAAAAAAATCAATGTGGATTCTCGACCAAACTTCATCACTCCTTGGCCAGGGAATCAATTCCTGTTGAGGCGGATTTGGACGGGTCATAAGACAAGCGTCACAAGACTTAACCACTTCCTCCAAATCTTTTCCCTGATTTGGCCACCAACAACTCTCACGCGCCATAGCTTTCATTTTAATAATACCCATATGGGAAGCGTGCAAAAAGTTAACAACATCGGCTGTTAGTTGTTTTGGTATTACGACTCGATATCCCCAAAATACACAATTTGACTCTTCTGATAACTCATTTTTCTTTAAAAAAAATGGTAATAAGTCAGGATCGGTACACTTTTCAGGCCAACCTAATTCAATAAATTCTCTAACTTTTTGCAACACCTCATCTTTCAACGTTTCCTGGCCGATGGTTGCAAAGTCCAAAAATTTATTCTCACCATTGAGTGTTTGTAAATAATTTACATAGACGTTATCTGGAAAATCACCTAAAGGAAAGTTAGATTCTTTAGGGTACCTAGAAAAGTAATCCGCAATATTACTTTTTGATTTTATGTGACAAATGTCAAATTGGTAACCTGATAAAGTTAAAGCGATACGTTGCAATCGACTTGAAGCCATTAATGGTATTCCCTTTTTCGGATTAAAGATATGTTGTAACGGTTTATTGTCCGTCACTAATGTGAAATGACGACCATATAAATAATGGTGAAATTTTTTCACACCAAACACAATAGCTGCTGCTTCTCGATCTAACTGTGAATATCTTTTTTCGGTATCTGTTAAAGATCTTGAAGCAAACCCTATTGGCCGCTCCAAACCACTTTCATCGGTTTGAGACAACACGGCCCCCAACCCTACTGGGCTGGCATCTACCGTTAATTTTGTCTTCGACCCTCCATTAAAATGAGCTAAACAATTCTCAGCCAGTAAAAGCTTTTTTAATTTATCAACAGCTGAAGAACAATCATTGTTCCAAACAAATTCTGTATCTGCTCTTAAAAGCATGTGTAACGGGTGCAACAGTGTTGACACATCCGGTAAAAATCGTCTATAAAAGTTCACGACACCTAAAAAGGCTTGAAGTTCCTTTACATTTGTCGGATAAGGAATGTTGGTAATTTCACTAACTTTCTCTGGGTTCATGTGCAAACCGTTTTTGTCAATCACATGACCTAAATACTCAATTCTTTTACAGAAAAATTCGCATTTGTCCGGTGACAATTTAAACCCGGCATTATTTAAAATATTAAGAACTGTTTCGAGTCTCTCAAAATGCACTTTTTCATTCGGAGCACTAATCAAAATATCGTCCAAAAAGACCACTACTCCATCTAGACCAGTTAAAAGCGAATCCATAATTTTCTGGAAGATTGCAGGCGCCGATGCCAACCCATAAATCAACCTTGTATATTGAAATAGACCTTTTGATGTTGAAATAGTAGTGTACTTACGAGATTCTTTATCCAATTCAATTTGTTGGTAAGCCATGCTCAAATCTAATTTAGTGAATTCTTCCCCACCATGTAACTTTGCAAAAATGTCCTCAATTCGAGGTAGAGGATATTTCTCAACACATAAATGTGGATTTAGGGTGACCTTAAAATCGCCACAAATTCGGATACTTCCATTTTTCTTCACGATCGGAACGATAGGTGTTCCCCATTCACAATAATCTACCGGTTGTAAAATCTTCAACTTCACTAAACTATCTATTTCGCTTTCAACTTTTTCTCTAATTGCTAAAGGCAATGGCCTTGGTCGGAAAAATTTTGGTACGACTTCACCTTTAACTTTTAACACCGCTTGACTTTTCCTAAAAAGTCCTAAGCCCCCATCAAAAAGATTCTTAAATTTTTCTACTATTTTCCTCGAATTCTCTTTCGTTACTTGATTTGCATAATTTAGTTTACAAATTTGAATTCCAAACGTTTTTAAAAAATTCCTACCCAGTAGTGGCGGCCCACCATCTCTAATAACCACTATCGGTATTACTTTTACTTTTCTACCATATTCGACCTCCACGTCACACGTTCCCATCGGAGTTATGCTAACACCATTATAGGCTTTCAACAACATATCAACCTTCTTAAGTTTATTATCTCTTTTTTTTTCAAATCAATTGAGCTACAATTTGTACTTTGTTTGAAATACATTTTATTTTTTGGTAATACGAAAGAAATTGTTTTCGAAAGCGATTTTTTTTCAGATGACTGTTTTAAGGAACCAGTTTTTTGGAATCCTTCCATAAGCAACAGGAAAAGGAGTTTCAGTAAAAAATCAGAACGCCCTTAAGAAATAATGTTTGAATTCATCGTCTGATGGGCCAAAAATAAACTTAAAAAACGAACCAAGAGGGCGGAGGGAGGTCAGGGTGGTTTTCATACCCAAGGCGGGAAAACCCGGTCACTCTAAACCCAAGCATTTTAGACCAATCAGCTTAACGTCTTTTCTTTTGAAGACGTTTGAAAGGCTGATTGATCTACATCTGAGGACGAAGATTGCCGCCGGCATCATCATCATCTATTGAGAGTGCGCTTAATGATACGGTCATGAGTGGGGATTGCGAATTAAGGAAAACACCTTGACTAGGGAAACCCTAAGGGGGGAGTTCTCTCTCCCTTATTATGGTGCTTAGCTGTCAATGTCGTTCTGGGACTTTTTGATAGAATGGGTCAGAAAGTCGTGGCCTACGCGGATGATGTAGTGATATTGGTATCGGACAAGTTTCTGCCGACAATTAGCGAAGTCAAGCAAGGGGCGCTGGGCGAACTGTCAGCTTGGGCGAGTGATAAGGGACCGAGAGTTAATCCGGAGAAGACGGAGTTGGTTCCTTTTACTGGGAGGTACAGGGTAGATCATTTTAGGCTGCCGGTACTAGGATGAGTAGAGCTTAGACTATCTGATTTATTGAATAAGTATGAAAAGAATGAAGTGGATTTATCAAGTTTTGATGAAATCATGCATATTTGTTCCTTTTTCTGGCTTAACTAACTATAGAGTTTTGGTCCAACTTTTTTCGCTGCGTTTTCATTTCAAGGTCGACAAACCAAAAAACAAATAAAACTTAATTCGGTTAGATATGGATTTATTAAGTTTTGATAAGATCCTCATCATATATTACGGGTGGTAGCAAATCAGAAGCAGCGCCCACTAATAATTTACATTTTTGCTTTGTGGTGTAGGGTGCCTTGTGGTTGAATTTGACCGGTTATATTTTTACCTATTTTCTTCTGTTTCGTTCTTTACTCTCAGGTTTTGCACCAAAAATAAAATACATGTAAACCACACAATCTTTATCTGGGTCTATAGCTTTAATTAGAAGTTGAAACTTTTAACATGTTGCTTTTGTGATATGTACCTACTATGTATGTTTAGTAATTGTATCAGACATATGGAATTCAATGAAGAGTATATTTCGAGTGAAAGAGAGCAACAGGTTTTAGATTTCTTATATGAATAGTTGACTCTTTATTTCTCTAGCAAAATAGACATATTTATGCATGCAAATTTGTTTAAATCATTTTATTGAAAAAACTCTATAAGAAATTAACTCAAATATTCTTTCTCAGTTTGCAGTCAGCGGTTTTTGCCCGTTTTAGCTTATACTTTTTTTTCTTCTATTAATTCTCTTATTTGCTTTTGTATTTTTCTTTTTCTTTTCGTTTTGCAGATGTTATAATAACTTGTCATAGGGGACAATTTAAAACAATTTTTTCGATATCGGAGTCCATTTTATACCACCAGCAGTATGCTCTGGCTAAAGACTTAATTTTTGACATATAAAAATGCCCGCTGTGTAATTCCTGTAGAACTCTCTCACGAAGTGTTTTTGGTATAAACACTCGGATTCCTATTAAAAGACACCCACTTTGTAGCGCAAACTCTGTTTGTTCTATTCCAAATCTGTGTTTTGGATCACAAGGCCGAACATATTTTAGTGACTCAACCAGAATTTTGACTTCATCCTCCCTTTCGGTTTCGACTCGTAGATCTTCTACAGTAGCAGGAAGATTTTCGATAGCGTGTACTTCAATCATATAAATTTCTTCAATAGTATTGCAAGTTATATCTTGCGGTAGTCTTGAAAGCGCGTCAGCGTTTGCGTTTTCCACAGATTTTTTTAAGCGGATATCGTAATTAAATGTTTCCAAAAATATGGCGTAGTGTTGCATTCGGGTTGCAGTTAACGTAGGTAAGCCCTTAGATGTGAAAATATCTGTGATATTGCTTTATTGTCCGTAACAAGGGTGAACTTTCTTCCTAAAAGATATTGGTGAAACTTTTTCACTCCAAAAATTATAGCATACGCCTCTTTATCTACTTGACTGTATTTCTGTTGCGTTTTGTTCAGTGTTTGCGAAACAAATTGAATTGGGCGTTCCACCCCATTTTTATCTATGTGAATTAACACTGCACCCACTCCACTGGGCTTGCGTCTACTGCCAGTAACAGTGGTAAGTCTGAGTGGTAATGCATTAAATCCATATCTGATTGCATTTTTTCTTTGACTTGCTTAAATGCTTGTTCGCAGTCAGCATCAAACTTAAAATCTACACCATTATGTAAAAGTATATTCAGTGGATAAAGTAAGGTGCTTAGATTTTCCATAAATCGACCGTAGTAATTAATAAGACCTAAAAACGACCGTACTTCGTCTTTCGTTTGCGGTTTTTTCATATTTTGTATGGCATCGGCTTTGCTTTTAACTTTAGACATACCATAACGATCGATAATGTACCCGCAGTACTCAATCTGGTTTTGTAAAAACACGCATATTATGTTTGTCTAGTCTACGAAGTACTTCATGAACTCTTTGTAAATGTGTCTCATCATTTGGTGCGGTCACTTAAATGTCATCCAAAAACACTTTAACACCTGGTATATCACCCAGTATTTGTTCAATAAAACGCTGCCATTTAGCAGGCGCACATGAGATGCCGAACATCAGCCGCGTAGGGTGAAATTAGCCTTTATGGGTGCTAATTGTTAGAAGATGTTGATCGTCTGGATGCACTTCTAATTGAAGATAAGCTTTAGACAAATCGATTTTTGAGAATTTCATCCCCACAGCCATACTATAAAAAAGCTCATCAATTGTTGGTAGGGGGTGCTCATCCACTATTAACGAAGGGTTCAGTGTAACCTTATAGTCTCCACACATTCTTACGGACCCGTCACTTTTAGGCACAACTACCACTGGCGTGGCCCACTCGCTTTTATCTACCTTTACTAATAAGCCTTCATTTATCTGACGCTCAATTTCGCGATCAACCGCTGGCAAAAGAGAAAAAGGTACGCGTCTTGCTTTTACAGCCGGTTATTTTTCCCGTGGACGTAGAAAAAAGATTAGGAAATTCTTGTAATAAATTGTTTATTAAATCATTACGCACCTCTAAGAAGTTTACTACCTCTTCCTTTTTGCTTTCTAAAATTGATGGCCAGTCGTTTTAATCCACGTAACCACTCACGTCCCAACAAGGGTTTTTTGTTCAAATCGACTATATAAATTCTTGCTGCTGCGACACCTTCTTTCGTGTCCACCTTTACCACAATATACCCCAAACACTTTAACTGTTTGTTACATATACTAAAAAGTTCTAAATCTGACGGCATTACTTTATGTTTTGGGAAATATTTTTTTGTATCACCCTTACTAATCACTGTTACCGGGGCGCCTGAGTCGATTTCAAAATTAATTTTATTACCTTCGATATGTATATTTAAAAATATTTTCGAACGTAAAGATGTTGTGTTTGTTTTTTTATTTGATATTAATAAAAGCTCTTAAACTATTCGATTATCAATTTGCTTCTCTTCTTCAATTTGACATACACCGTTTTTTTCTTTGAAACAAGCTCTACGATTTTACAAAAATGACAGATTTCATTTTTGTATTTGCACTCATTTGCCAAATGGTTGGTGTTGCCACATCGAAAACAGTAATTTTAATTTTTATTAGTTTCTTTTTGTGCTTGTCTTTCTTTTTGAGTCTTATGGGCTGTATGAGTGGTTTAAATTTGTGCATGTTTTTTATTCTTTTTGTGAATTTTATTCACTACTTCGAAATTTGCCGTCTCAAAAGCACATGCTGTATTTATTGCGTCAATTAACGTCAAATTTACTTTTTCTAGGAGCCTACTTTGTATTTTCTGGTTTTTCAAACCAAAAACAAATTGATTTCTAATTGCTGTATCGATATAAGTGCCGAAGTTGCAATTAGTTGACAGCTTTTTCAAAGCCGTAAGGAATTCTGAACAACTTTCTTCCGGTTTTTGCTTTCTTAAATGAAACCTATAGTTCTCGCGTATTTCGTTTGGTTTTGGGTTGAAGTAGCTTTCCAAAGTGGTTACTATTTCATCGTACGGCAATTCTTCTGGTTCTTTTGGCATTATTCTGTCACAAAGAGTGTTGTACGTAGAAGCTCCCATATGTTGCAGTAGCAACTCGCGTTTATTCTCGAATCGTTTTGTCCATCTACTCCAAGTGGTAGCTTGTGCATTGAAGGAATCAAAATTAAATGTAATTGGTTTATCCGCCATTTTCACTGTAGTGATATTTGTTTCAGTCATAACCTTTAAACTTGTAAATTTTTACAAATCCTCGTCGCCAGAAACTGTTGTAACGTGTGTATTGAAAGACGATAATTTTCTGACTAAAAACTAAAACGTGTTTTTTCATATATTTTGACATTTCATTTCATATGACATTTATAAGTAAATTTTGACATACAATTAGGTAGTGTAGATAATCCTAACACATAGGTATGTACATATCTTCCTCAAGGTTTAATTTGTTTAGCCGTTCTGTTTAGGTATTCGATTTTTGAATACCCTTATATATATTTACGGTCTCTGATTTAAATCCTCGGCGTTTTACATATTGCTGGTTATAAACCATCCACCAAACCGAAGTATAGTAAAATGTAAACGTATGAAACAGTTGATACCAAACACCGAAAAAATCTCTGCTTATTTATACGAAAACTACTTATTGTTACGAAATAATAGACAACGATAGTTTTTCGTAAAATTTCGCATAAAATTTTTTTGGATGTACATAACAAAATATAGCCTACCTTGAAGAGGACTTTCAGCAGCTTTTAAAATTATTAATGACTTAAGTTAATTAGTTGATTTTTGTAAAAAAAAAAACTTTTACTTTATATTTATAACATTATATAAATTCACTTCAAATAGGTAGTTATTTCTTCCTTTAATGATAATTTAAAAAACGCGCAACGCACCGTAAATATGTAGTTCAATCCAATTCGAATGGCACAATGAAGAATAAATTCCAATAACTCATTATTATTATTTTTTAATTTAGATGAATGTAAATAACAGTTGCTTTCTCTTAGAATATGATTGTTCTTTATCAAAAAAAAATCTTGAAAATCAAAACAAAAACCCATTACCTGGTAGTTTTTGAATTTCGGTAAATAGTTGACCTTGAAATTTAAAAAAAAGTTAAAACCTAGAAACATAAACTTTGGCATATAAATTTGTCCACGAAAGAAAGTGAGACGCTAATGAAGTAGCGGATTTAATGCTAGTCGAAAATATAAAAATTCTTTAAAAAATACATAATGCAAAATTGAGGATTTTATGATGAAATAAGCCACATGTACAGCCCGTAGACCGAAAATTAGGAATCTGACAATGCTATGATCATCCTCAGACAGAGGGCTTTAAATATAAAAAGTGTCATTAGGAAAACGCAAAAGTGAATGGTTTATTCAATGACCACGTCCACCGCCTACAGACCGAAAAAATCGGGCTCCGTCTTGAACCAGTGGAGCAAATGAGCTTTACATATCTTTCAAATTTTATCTTTCTGCGACGTCAGACGGCTTCAGAAAGCCGCGGATAGAGAATCGTACATACATCCGGACACCACCACCTGGATAACTATCTTGCCGCGATGTGGTGGCTTAAATGCCGGCGGTAGTGTATGTTTTGGAACTTGAATCGGTATAGTCTAACCGGAACAAGTTTGAAGGTATAAGCTTTAAGGCCAGCATGACAAAGGGGTATCCATCCATCCCCTATCCCACCCCCATTACCTATAATCTTATCTACTCCCCTTTGTTTTCCTAAATCCCCCACTTTTAAGGTCAAGGTGGTTGGTAGCAGTGCCGAGGACCTGAATAGCTAGTTAGTGGTTAAAGAAACCGGTCGGGAACAGCTTCCCTCTGACGCCGATGGCAAGGGTTAGTTGTAATTCTAGCCTAGTTCGCAAGCCGTCACTTTTGTATACGTGCACACTCGTGGGACGAAAAACTGGATAATTAAAAAAAAAGACGAAATGAAGGAGTTGGTGCAGGGAATGTCACTAACAGCTCAGCAGGTTCGGTGTCAGATTTGGACTCCGACTTGCTGGGTATTCACAGAGATATTCTGCTGCAAGAGAGTCAGTTAATGGCAGAACTGACAGTTATTACAGAGACGGACAGGATAGACTCCCCAATCGACTCGAAAGCACGAAATAACACTGATTTCGGCTCATGATGAGGACCATAGGGATGGGCCATCGACTTCCAGAGTCACACTCGGGATGGAGAGCGGATTGGCGAGTGTATAAAAACTAGTTGTTCGGCAAGATGCGACAAAACAAGTCACATCATGTAGTCGAACGAGCTTCGAAAAAGCCAAGAGTGGTGTGAAAGCCTCCTAAGCCTTTCTAGAAAATATAGCTAAGAAAGACTCCTCACTGCACGATGGGCGGGATAGGCATCTGCTGAGGAAGCACCGAAAGAACGTTGCTAGATTCGAACGAATCCACGGCTCTGTCGGTGCTATCCTAGGGCTTCCCTATCCTGCGGGATACACAGCAATGGCTACTGGGGAAACAAATGTTGTCAGTAAGTACAGCAAATCCCCAGCACGCCGTGCTGATAAATCCTCGAATAAAAAGCGGATAACCAAAAGGAGGGTAAAGGTTCAACACCTGGCCCTCCTAATCGTGACAGTATGGTCACAGTTAAGGGAGCTAGGCTTGTGAACGATATACTCACTACTAGTCGCGCGATGAGGACTGGAAATGTCTTGATAATTTCCGATAGTCACTCCCAAAAAGGAGTCACTAAAGGACGGGTTACCGGTACAAACCAGTCAACATCTGCAAGGAAATTGGGTGATCACTGATAGAGCTCTGCTAAGGGCCCCAAAAAAGGGGTAGTTAGGAGAGTGAGGTCTGGTGATGACCAGAAACCCCCTGCGGCTAAGAGGACTGGTCAGACTGTGGTCAGTTCTCTTAAAGATACCCGTAAAGAGATCAATAAGAGAACTGGCTCCAGAGAGTGTCACATGAATAAATAAACCAGTATTGTTTAGACTATCGGACATACAACACGTCTTTTATTGTACGCTCGTAGATATTACATGGTGTCAGGTGTGGGGTCTTTTTAAAAAAAAAAAACAAAAGTTAAACGGGAACAGACAATTTAACATTCCAATAAAACATTTAAAAGAATACAAAGAAAGCAATGATACAATATAATTGAAAATAAAACATTAAAAGGAAAAAGAATACAAACAAGGCAGCGACACAACATAATTGGAAAATATTTATCAAAACTTTTTTATAGATGATCGTTCGATGTCAAGGTAACGGTGCGCGAAATAGTATATAAAAACCAATAAAAAAGAGAGTGTACATACATATATCAGATAAAGAAGGCTAAAAAAAAAGCAAGCATTTAAGTAGTTACAACATTAACTGGTAGTAATACCCAACAAAATAACAATTCAGAATTGAAATTGGTTCATCAATACGTCCCAGGAATGGCAAACATTAAGCCACCACAACCACTGCTTATTAATAACGAGATTGATATGGCAGTTGAGTGGGCAGATTGGTTAGATGAATATAATAATTATTATACAGCAGCAAAAATTAAACAAGAACCCGAATATGTACAAGTAGCTAATTTAAGAGCAATCATTGGAAGAGAAGCAAATAAAGTGCTTAAGAATTTTAATCTGAGCGAAGCAGAGTTGAAGAAAAGAGAAGTAATAATACAACAATTTACAGAGTATTTTTCCCCACCACGAAATAGAACTTACGAGCGCTATCAATTTCACCACATAAAGCAACAAGAAAACCAACCGTTTTAAGGTTTTTTTGCAAAAACTACAACAGCAAGTTAAGCACTGTGCCTATGGTGAAAAAACGAATGAATTTTTAGTTGATCAAATTGTATTAGCTTTGCATTCAGATAATACTAGAAAAAAGTTGTGGATGGAAGAAAATCTGAATTTAGAAAAAACTTACAAGATTTGCAGAGTAGCTGAACGAGCAGGCAAACAAATGCATGATTTAAACAAAGAAGATGAATGTGCCGAAAATGTAAATGTGATTAAAAGGCAACAAAAATTTAAATGTAACCGGTGCAATAAAGAACACGGACCCAGAAGTTGCTTTGCATTTGGTAAAGAGTGTTTTAACTGCGGAGGAAAAGGGCATTTTGCTGTAGTTTGTAAAACAAAAAAGAAGAGAGAATATGAGAGAAACATAAATCATGAAAAGAAAAAGGTACATGCAGTAGAAATGAGCGACGAGGAAAGCGAATTCCAATATATTGGTTCAATAAAAGTTAATGGTATAAAAAAAAAAAAATAAAAACAAAGATGACAAATGGTATGCTACAGTTGGTGTTGGTAAACAAAATTTGAAACTAAAATTAGATACGGGCGCGGAATGTAATGTATTGCCTATGAAAGAAGCTAAACGATTAGACGCCGTCATTAACAATTCAGCAACTACAAAGTTAATAGCTTATAATGAACAATCAATAAATGTTGTTGGTGAAACAATCTTACTTTGTGAAAATAAAAAGAAAAAAAAGGAAACTGTCTTTTAAAATCGTCCAAGAAAGCCTAGAGCCAATATTGGTTCAATAAAAGTTAATGGTATAAAAAAAAAAATAAAAACAAAGATGACAAATGGTATGCTACAGTTGGTGTTGGTAAACAAAATTTGAAACTAAAATTAGATACGGGCGCGGAATGTAATGTATTGCCTATGAAAGAAGCTAAACGATTAGACGCCGTCATTAAAAATTCAGCAACTAAAAAGTTAATAGCTTATAATGAACAATCAATAAATGTTGTTGGTGAAACAATCTTACTTTGTGAAAATAAAAATAAAAAAATGAAACTGTCTTTTAAAATCGTCCAAGAAAGCCTAGAGCCAATATTGGGACAAGATAGCTGTGAAAAATTAGGTTTGATAGCGCGTATAGATAAAATAGAAGAACAAAATGAAACTCTTGGTTGTTGCAATAGCTATGAATATGATATAGATTTTATTGATAACCCTAAATTTCGAATAATACCTCCAAGGAAAATTCCATATGCGTTGCAATCTCGTGTAAAAAGTGAGTTAGATAGAATGGTTCAATTAAAGGTCATAGAACCAGTTACCGAACCAACTCCAGCTGTTAGTCCAATGGTTATTGTTGAAAAGAATTCGAAAATTAGAATTTGCATGGACCCAACTGAATTAAATAAAAACATTAAACGCAGACATTTTCCGCTGAAAACTGTAGAAGAAATCGCTGCCAAGGAACACGGTAATAAATTTTTCACTAAACTCGATTGTCGAAAAGGTTTCTGGCAAATTAAAGTGTCTGAAAGAACATCTAAATATTTAACCGTTGCTACACCTTGGGGACGATACAAATATCTTCGAATACCATTTGGCATTTCATCTGCTCCAGAGGTATTTTGTGAAGTCATGGCACGTACATTACAAGGCATTGAAAATTGTGAAATAGCCATGGACGATATTTTTCTTATTCCAAAGATATAAAACAGCTTGAATTAATAACTAAGAAAGTAAAAGAGCACCTAAAAACAGCTGGGTTTACGCTCAATAATATAAAATGTGAATACAATAAAAAATCTATTAAATTTTTGGGTCATGTTTTTACAGATAGTGGATACAAAGCAGATGATGAGAAAGTTAATGCAATCAAAAAATTGAAACCACCAACTAATTTTAAAGAATTACAGCGTGTACTTGGTATGGTAAACTATTTAGGAAAATTCATCCATAATTTGTCGGAGTTGACTGACCCACTCCGAATTCTTCTTCAAAAAGACGTAGCATGGCACTGGAATAGTGAACAGCAAAACGCATTTAATAATATAAAGAAAACGCTTTCAACTACACCTGTTTTGGCTTACTATAATGTCAATGCACCAGTAACTTTATCTGTCGACGCAAGCAGCAAATCTATGGGCGCTTGTCTGATGCAAAATAGCAAACCAGTTGCTTATGCAGCTCGATCGTTTAACAAATCAACTCAAAACCAGCCGCAAATTGTCAAAGAGGCGCTAGCAATTCGATTTGGATGTACAAAATTTCATGAATATGTATATGGAAAGGAATTAATCATTGAAACTGACCACAAGCCGTTACAAACCATTTTTAAAAACCCAATACAAAACGCTCCATTGAGACTACAAGGCATATTATGGGACTCCATCCAATATTGTCCAAAAGTTATTTACACTAAGGGCACAAAAATACCTATTGCAGACACCTTGGGTCGTGACAGTGTAACCTACGAAATCGAAAAAGAAGACGTTTGCAGAGTTAGCTCTATTGTGTCGGCAACCCTTAATGATAATTTATCCAAGAAATTTAAACAGCAAGTTGAAGTTGATCCAGAACTGTATACTCTGCGAGTGTAAATTATTAATGGATGGCCAAAAAATGATTCAGAATTAACGGCAATTATAAAAAAATACGCAGCATTTAAACATCAATTAAGCTACGAGCAAGGTCTTTTATTTAACGCACACAAAGTTATTGTTCCTAAATCTGAAATCAGAAATATTCTACCACAAATTCATGAAGGCCATGTTGGAATAAATAAAAGCATATCGCGAGCAAGAAAACAGTTGTATTGGCAGGGTCAAACTAAAGATATAACTAATTATGTAGAAGATTGTGCAGTTTGTCAACAAACCCAACGGAACAATATGCGAGAAGAGTTGCTAATAAAAACAATTCCACGCTATCCTTTCCAAATCGTTTCCACAGATATTTTCATCAGATCATTATTCTGGCTTTTTTGATTTTCAAAAATACAAGTCATCAACGTCTTGCGAAACAATTTTGTTTTTAAAAATGTGGTTTTCAGTCCATGGTATTCCAGAAATTTTAGAAAGTGATGGTGGACCACAGTTTACTTCAGAAACATTTCGAAAATTCGCTGCTGATTGGGGTTTCAAACATCAGATTTCGTCCCCATATTACCCAAAATCAAATGGGTTTGCAGAACGTAATGTGCAAATTGCGAAAAATTTATTAAAAAAGTGCTACTTAGATAGAACTGACATTTATAAAGCATTGCTAATGTGGAGAAATACCGACAGAGACAGAAAGATTATTTAGTCGAAACACCAGAACAACTCTGCCAATAAATCCAGCAGAGCTTCAACCGAATGTTATACAGGGTGTTACAGAGAGACTAGCGGAATTACGAGAACGACAAAAGTGTTATGCAGACAGAAACACACGGAAAAGATCTCCATTTAAAGTGGGAGACAACGTGCTTATGAAGGTTGGCCATCAAGAGTGGCGATCAGCAAAAGTAACAAAAGATACGGGAAGTCCCCGGTCAGTAGTGGTAGAAACAGACAGTGGAAAATCTTTTAGACGTAACAGTTACCACTTGCGTAAGTCAAACGCAACAAACGTAAATTTAGAACATATTGAGGTCCCTTATACCAGTGATGATTCGGCCGAAGAGAAAACACTGGCCACAGAACCCAGTACATCGAATGAACAAATGGCAACTGATAAAATGAACACTGGAAATGTAATAACCCGCAGTGGTCGTATTGTGAAACAAGTGGAAAAATTTGATAGTTCAAAATATTGATTTTATTTTTCTACATACATATAAATTTTTTCTTTTTTTTTGGCTTTCATAAATGATCCAAATATAATTATGTATAAGAAATTTTTACTTAAAAAACAAACAAAAAAAAAAAATTTAAAAAAAAAAAAAAGCTTGAAAAAGTAATTCAATTGTATTTGAAATAAGAAAAGAAAGTGAATTTATACTTTTTGATTCAATTGATTAGAATTGAAATTTCTATTTACTATATCTATAATTAAATTTAATGTATTACATAATAGTATTAGCTTTTATAAAAAAGGGAAGATGTCACATGAATAAATAAACCAGTATTGTTTAGACTATCGGACATACAACACGTCTTTTATTGTACGCTCGTAGATATTAAAGAAACTAAAGGAGTCGTCGAGTAAGGACGGTATTCTGGCGGCTGTCATTGATCGTAGGGATCCCGATGGAAGGATCAGTGTCGAGAGATGGCAGGTGCTAGATAACAAACTACTCGACGAAATCTTTAGTGCTAAAGGAAGGCCGGACGAAGTATCGTTCAAAGGGGCTGACTGGGCAAGACGTGTCAAAACTGTCAGTTGCGGCAATCAAAAAAGCTTTGATTTTTTAAAGGCCGCAATTGGTAAGTGTGGCAGCTCCTGTCCTGAAACTAGTCTGGACGTTATACTCGCGTCTGAGTTGCCATTAAGGCCGGTAGTCACGGTATGGATACCTCCACCTATAAAACCGGTGGAGGTCATACTGGGGGTACTGGCCAACCAGAACAATGGACTAACAATGAATAGCTTCACTGGGTTGTAAAGAGAATCAGGGAAGAGACTTCAGGTTCGCAGTGTCTTAAAAAGCTGGAATCGATGGGAGGGGTTGCGGTATTTGCCGATAAACCTGCACCACTGTGAAGCAGCCTCAACTGAATTAGTAGCCCACCTCATCGATAATAATGTGGACGTGGCATTAATTCAAGAGCCCTGGATTAACAAAAACCGGGTAGTTGTATTAAGGGTAACGGGGTATACATTGTTCGTACCCCACACGGAAGAGAAGGTACGAACTTGTATTTTGGCGAGAACTGAGTATAAATTTTTGATTTCTCATTCTTACAGTAATGGAGACCTCACGGTTGTGACAGGAGAAGCCAATAACAAAACGGTCCTGACACTAGCATCGGTATACTTGCCATACGAGGCTACCGATCCACCTGGAGAAAAAGTGCGAGAGTTGGTGGAGTACTCAGGCAGAAGTGGCTCGAGGCTGGTACTAAGGTGTGACGCCAATGTACACCATACCCAATGTGGAAGTGCCGACATCAACAAAAGGGGTGAGTCTATGTTTGATTTTATTATTGCCAGCAATCTTCTTATCTGTAACAGGCGGAATACACCTACGTTCAGAACTAGGGATAGGGAGGCAGTGATAGATATGACATTGACGAACGGTAGGGCGTTAGTCGAGGATTGGAGGGTGGATCTGGGTTTTTCCTTCTCTGATCATAGTTGCCTGTGCTTTAATATAATGTTTGAGGAGTCGAAAAGGTGTCCGTATAGGAATCCGAGAAGGATGGATTGGTGTTAATTTTCGAGATTGGTGCAAAGTAACCTTAGAGTTACATTCGACTGGAGATCGACTTCGACCGGTGTGGAGCAACTGGTGAGCACCCTCACGGAGGTTTTGACTAGTAGCTATGAGCGATCCTGTCCAATGAACTTTCTGGGCAAGCGCACACAACCAAGATGGTGGACAGACGAGTTGAGGTCTCAAAGGTCCACTGTCAGAAGGTTGTTCAATAGAGCGAAGTATACGCGTAGGGAAGAGGATTGGAGTAACTTCAGATTGAGTTACAATAGATATAAGGGAGATGTTAGAAGAGCGAAAAGGGATTCGTGGATTAAGTTTAGCGAGTCAGTGGTATCTGTAAATGAGATGTCCAGGTTCAGAAGAATTCTATCCAAGGACCCTGTAGTCCCGGGATTTATTCAGAGACCAGATAACTCATGGGCGGAATCTAGCTCTGAATCTCTTTGTATGGTAATGAAGACTTACTTTCCGGGATGTGTGGATCCTGGGATCGGGGAACAGATTGAATGTGGTGACCCCTTCTCTGGGTCAGACTCGGGCGGTGAGGAGAGAGAGAGACGGTGGTTAATACGCAGGGTCACTTACGGATCCTGGGTGAGATTGAAGCTAGTGGTTACTGCCTAGGATCACCCGGCTTCACGGATTATGTGGGCACTAGGGTGGATTTTGGGCGGTTGCCGGAGGTAGTAACGCCTTCTAGGGAAAGTTGGTCAGGTAGGAGAAGATTATTTAGTGGATTTGCTATTTTCACGGATGGCTCGAAGATGAGAGGCACGGGTGCGGGGGGTCTACATTGAGGATCTGGAATGTCATAAGGGCTTCCTGAGGACTGTTGTGTTTTTCAGGTGGAGGTTCTGGGGGTCTTGAGGGCCGTGGAACTGATGAGGGGCACCGTAGATAGGGGCTCGGAGGTCACTATATACATCGACAGCCAGCCGGCCCTTATGGCCGAAAGGGGTTCTTATGTGAACTCCAAGCTAGTTGATGGTTGTAGGAGGGCTCTGGAGGAAGCCTTAGGAGAGTATGTCTTGAGATTGTGCTTGGTGCCGAGTTACTGCAACATAAACGGCAATGAGATTGCTGCTGAATTGGCGAGACAGGGCTCAGAGATGGAGGATCCTAACTATATAGGCTTCTACTTTGGAAGGATGAGGACTATGATAGGAATTATCACGGGCCATTGCATGATAGGCAGGATGGCGGTGAGGATGGGATTCGACGTGTCGGATATGTGCGGATTGTGTCAAGACCCGGAGGAATTGGAGGCGGTTGAGCACATTTTGTGCCACTGTCCCAGGCTACAGGGCAGCAGGCTGAAGTGGCTGGGCAGCAGGTTCTTAGGCGAATTAGGGGATGTCTCGGGCTGTGGACTCGAGAGTCTGATAGGATTCGTGATGGGGATGGCCTGGCTGCGCAGCAGAAGACTGGGAGCTAGCCGCACATAGGGCGGATTTGTGTTGTGTTGAGTGAGGTTTTCTCTCGGGCTTGGTCAAATCTTCTTTTCTTATTTATCTTCTTTATCTTTTCTAATGCTTTCGCTGTTTATTTCACCTACTTTCGAGCTATCTATTTCTAAACAAGGCATCACAATGGACCATATTGGTCTCTGGGTGAAGGTGTGAAGGATACTTCACACCAGCCTTTCTACCTACCTACATCCGGACAAACAAAGAAATTATATATATAGATAATTATTTGAGATGGGACCGTTATATATTTTTTTTACTCATGATCACGCTGGTGGCCTTTTTATATTTTTTTCTTGGAGTAAAAAGGCAAAATAGTCACGATCAATGTAATTTAGCGAAATTATAGTTATATATATATTTATATATATATGTATAAAAATATTCACAAAACTTATCAAAAATTTTCTTTTTATTAATTTACTACTGTCGCTTGTTTTTAATAATTTCGGAAAAATTTTAAATATTTAAAATCGCATTAAAGTAATTTATCAGAATATCAAATGAGTCACGAAACAATCACGCAAAAGTCCGACTCATGCACTCTCACTCCGGTTAGCTGTACTCATCACTATAATTTAAAAATTCCAATTCCAAAACGGAACTTAGACAGCGTTTACATTTGACAGTACTGATAAGACAGTAAGAAAATACATATTAATTGCCAAAACCACTACTAACTGTCTTCGTGTCCAGACAGTAATTAAGATAGTTCACTTTTTAAAAAATTAAAATGTGAATGTTGTATGTGTACGTTTCAGCTAAACGTGTTTTATATGAACTACACAAATTAAAAAACAGCACAAAACAACTATTTTTGTGAACATGGACGTTTAAAGAAAACATACAAAACCAAAGCAGAATATATTTATTTATTTTCCTTTGCGAACAAAACTACAAACTACTGTCAGCAAATGTCAAATCACTGTCCAAATTTACTATCTGCGAAATTTGCAAGACAGTTGGAAAAGTGTGCATGTATTAGTGAAAAAGTTTGCATGAATTGCTACTGTCTTGCCAGTACTGGCAAATGTAAACACCGTTTTAGAGTTCTGTCATATACATAAGGTGCGTTCGAAAACCCAAACTATCTTAATATTTTTTTTACTGTTTACTATTTTATTACTCATTTACTGAATTTTACTGTAAAAGTACTCTAACGCACCTATAAAAACGAAGGTGAGAGAAATAAGTCTTCAATTAAAATTTAATACAAAATATATTGAAACCTGAATTTTCTGCTGTTGTTTTCACCATATGAAATGCGAGAGTTTAGTTATTTTTTACATTTTTTCTCTCATCTTCTACTCTAGTTCTACTTCATAGTTTTGTTATTTAATTTTTCAGAATTCTTTGGCTTATTATCTCTTTTTTTTAAATCAATTGAGCTACAATTTGTACTTTGTTTGAAATGCATTCTATTTTTTGGTAATACGAAAGAAGAACACAATTATTGAAGACTCTTATAAATAGTATTTTATTATAGCTGTTAAAATGTCAGAAATTGTTTTCGAAAGCGATTTTTGTTCAGATGACTGTTTTAGGGACCAGTTTTTTGGAATCCTTCCATAAGCAACAGGAAAAGGAGTTTCATTAAAAAATCAGAACGCCCTTAAGAAATAATGTTTAAATTCATCGTCTGTAGTGCGATTCACTATGCTTTTTAAACCACAAATGTTTCGTTTAAAAATGTTAACCACAAAATTAACCATTTTGCTATTCACTAACATTTTAAACGATATCTGCTGGTGTTTAAAGCCAGCTGTTTCAGTCAGCTGTTATTTTTAGCAAAACAAATTGTGGTTTATTAACAGCAGCATTTTTTGTGTGGTTAAATCCGTTTAGAAAAGTGTTTGTTAACTGTGTACATAACAATCGTTGAATACAATGGCTTTGGAGTATTTAGTCTACAATTTATTGGATAATGAGTCATTTGATAATGCTCCTTTAGTTAACCGGCGTGAACTTCGTGATACAGATGATCCTTTTGAGTTGGCATCAACAGAATTTAAAAAACTCTACCGTTTAAGTCCGGAATTGGCTGAAGAAATTGTGTCACAACTTGATGGTCTTTTAAAAGGTTCTAGGATTACTGGAATATCGTCTGAAAAACAGGTAAAATATATTTTTTTTTAGGTGCTAGCGACTTTACGTTTCTATGCAACTGGATGTTTCCAACGGCCTGTAGGAGAGCAATGGGGTATATCCATGAGCCAATCATCAGTAAGCCGTTGCATACATAGAGTAACTGATGCAATTAACAGTACGATGTTTTGTGCCAATATAAAGTTCCCAATAACTCAGGAAGAACGTCAAACTGCAAAAGCAATTTTTGCATCAGCTTCTTCACCCTTTGTTGCGGGTACAATCGGGGCAATCGATTGCACACATGTTGCAATATTAGCTCCAAAAAGTCATGAAGAAGCTTACGTCAATCACCATGGCTACCACTCAATTAATGTCCAAATGGTAAGAACAGCTTTAAAAACAACAACAACAACAACAATAAAATTTTTTTTTTATATACGTGCAGATATGTGATCCCAATTTGAAAATTTTAAATGTAAATGCTAAATACCCAGGAGCACGACATGATTCTTACGTATGGAGCTCCTCTGCAGTTCGAAGAGTCATGCAGCGAAGTTTCGAAAACGGAAACCACAATATGTTTTTAATTGGTATGTAAATTTAAGACTTTTACATAAAAAACTAAACCTATCAATTTATAAAATAACACATAAAAATCTACAAGAGATTCTGGATACCCTTTGGAGCCATGGTTAATGACTCCTCTACCAAACCAATTAGAAGGAAGTTCTAAATTTCGTTACAATGAGGCCTTGTGTAAGGCTCGTAATCCGGTTGAACGACTGTTTGGCGTCCTAAAAGGAACTTGGCGATGCTTATCTAAGCAAAGAGTCCTTTTATATGATCCTGGCTTTGCCGGAAAAGTTGTAAACGCATGCGCAACGTTGCACAATATAAATTTACACGACCAACGCTATGAAGCAGAGTTTGAGACTTCAGCGAATAATACAAGTAGCGAATTAGTAAATCCAAACCTACCATCTTCAATAGCGAAACGTGTCCAAGACCGCTTAATTGCAAATTATTTTACATAGGTAATAATTAATAGGAAGAAAGTAACACCTTTTACTTTCTTTCTAAGAACTACATATTAATTGCCTATGTAAATTTCAAGTAAAATGTGTTTAGTAGAAATGGTCAAAAAGTATTTAACAACTGCTGTAGAAAGCGTTGTCCAACTCTTGTTATAGATTGTAAGTTTAGCAATCATAATAATACATATGCAAACGTACATATTCACCTTTATTATAAGGGTGGTTATGTATTCATATATATGTATTATTTTTGTATATTTGTGTATATATTTGCCTATTTTATTAAATAAAACTCTTTTTTTTAAAACATTTTAAGTAAAACGACTTTATTCATATATTTATATACATATTTATTATGTACAAGGAAGCGCTCTTTGTTCAAAACAAAAAATTGTACTATTGGCGCAAAGGCAGTGGGTACTGCTAATAAATAAATAAAAAGATAAATTAAACATTAAATGAAATAAAAAAAAAAATAAAAATAATAAAGAACATAACAAACAATTCAAGTACATTAATTAATAAATAAATAATATATAAAAAAGAAAATAATAAAAAAATTGTATTATTGGCGCATAGGCAGTGGGTACTGTTAATAAATAAATAAAAAGATAAAATAAACATTCAATGAAATAAAAAAAATAAAAATAATAAAGAACATAACAAACAATTCAAGTACATTAATTAATAAACAAACAAAAAAACTATAAAAAAGAAAATAATAAAACAATTGTGCTATTGGCGCATAGGCAGTGGGTACTGTTAAATTATATGTGAAATAAAAAATAAATAAAAAGATAAACTAAACACCATTCAAAGAAATTAAAGAAACATTTGATAAAAAAAAAATTTAAAAAAATATATTAGGCAAACAATTCAAGAGACAAGAAATTAAAAAGAATAAAAAGCAATTAAATATAAATAACAAAAATTAAAAAATATATATTTATGTCAGAAAAATTATTATTTACTCTTTAAGTCTGAAACAAAAAATTAAGGATCTTTATTAAACCTCTGATAAACTATTATGAATAGGACTCATAGTACATACATATACATATGTATGCCAATCGATAATGTCCTTATTACATTAACGTTTTTCTTGTTATTGTAATTAAAAAAAGTAAGCCCTAATCGTAATAGTTTTTAAAAAGTTTTTTAAAAAGCTAAGATAAAAAAATTTTAAATTTAAGGGCTACTTACATTTTACTTATGACATTGCCTAAATTGGTAACCGCAGTGGCAGTTTCCTTCAGGCCTTCCCCCATCTTTTTTATGGCATCGGCCATAATTTTATTAATAGCTACGTTGGAAGAGCTGCATTTCGCTAGCATCTTGAAAAAAACAAGGCAAAATCAAATAAAGATTCATTCTTAATGATAATTTAAATCACGTTAATAAATACCTTTAAAGCATCAGCCTGTTTGCTTGCGATCTCTAAAAATTGTTTTTTAGTTTCGATATCGAGGTGTTCTATTGGAAGTGCTTGGTGTATCATATTGCATATCAAATCGTTCTTCTACATTTGATGGCGATGGCAATACAATCTCGCCGCCATCTTCAAGAATAAGTTGCAGATTCTAAAGGAAAAAGGAATTTACTAGAGCTAATCACACACACATATTAACTTCACTTTAACTTACCTCTTCCATAGGTACATTTTCGGCAACGGATCCGTGGCCCTTAATGTAGTCGTTCCCGATAATAGCAACTACCCGCCTTTCAAGATCACTTAACGCCTCTTGAGTCAGCGGCTTATTCCCAGTAAGCGCTTGTTGCCTTTTCCGGTCGCGTACTTTGGTACTGGTTCGGCTTTTTAATTCTTTCCACACCTTTGTGAGAAAGAACAATTTTAAATGGTTTTATATTTATTACACTATATTTATTTACCGCCTGCCACTGGTTGACCGATTTAACCGCCCGCCAAGACAATTAAGGGTTTCGGACAACTCGCTCCACTTCTTGTCGCATTCTAATTTCCCGTGGAGCTTCTTAAATTTGCCACCAGCAAGTCCCGGGTTATTTACCATAAAGTCTACCATCTGACTTAGCTGCTCGGCAGACGCACGACTTCTTTTGGTAGTAGAACTAGCCATTCTATTTTAATAACTAAAAGCGTTTATAATATTAATAAAATAATTAAAATTTTTTATGTTTTACTTACTTTGAAAAGAACTTTTACAAACAAAAGGTATTTTGTACTAGGAGGAGTAGAAGTTTTTCTGAACAGCAAGCTGTCATTGGCAAGGAATACTCAGGAGAGACTTAAGATAGGTCTCAATGCCTACTATGCTTGCAGATAATAGATAGGTAGGAGCAGGGGACTCCGGCCGCCAGTAGTGGGATGGCTGTACACTTCGGTGGTTAAATCCATTTTTACCTATGGATGCTGTGTTTATTGGGAGTCATCGAGAGTGGCTAGTCGAAGGAACCTTCTGTCTAAGGCTCAGAGGTGTGCTTCAATCGGCATGACAGGTGCCATGAGAAGTACTCCACAAGCGACCCTGGATGTCATTCTGCATCTTCTGGCTATTGAGCAGTATGTGATGGGAATGGCAGCCAGGAGCATTCTTAGACTGCGGGAGTTAGGATTGATGAGGAATTTCACGCAGGATCACTCGCTGATCCTGGGTGAGATTGAAGCTGGTGGTTATGGCCTTGGATCATCCGGCTCCACGGATTATGTGGGCAGTAGAGTAGATTTTGGGTGGTTGCCGGAGGTAATTATGCCTTCTAGGGAGAGCTGGTCAGGAAGGAGCATATTATTTAGTGGATTTGCTACTTTCACTGATAGCTGGAAGATGAGCAGCACGGGAGCGGGGGTCTTCGTTGGAGATATAAACATCAGAATGTCATAGAGGCTTCCTGGCGACTGCAATGTTTTTCAGGCTTAGGTTCTGAGGATCTTGAGGGCCCTAGAACTAATGAGGGACGAGATTAATAGGGACTCGGAGGTCACTATATACGTGGACAGCCAGGCGGCTCTTATGGCCGAAAGGGATTGTTATGTGAACTCCAAGCTAGTTGATGGCTGTAGGAAGGTTCTGTAGGGAGCTTTAGGAGGGTATGTGTTAAGGTCTTGCTAGGTGCCGGGTCGCTGCAAGACAAACATCAATGAGGTGGCTGATAAGTTATCGAGCAGAGCTCAGAGATGGAGGATCCTAACTGTATGGTGGCGCTTAGGCCTCCAATACACTTCTATTTTGAAAGGATAGGGGAATGGACTCTCGGCGCGACCAATCAGGCTTGTGGCCGGTGCACACTGGTTCATATTTTGAGAAGGCGGCCAAAACTATTTTTTTTTTATGTTCTCCGATTTTGAAATTTTTTTATTCATGTGAAAGTAAATACTAGTGAACCTCGGGAGCCAAAAAATTTCAACCCTATTTCAACTATTTCATTGAGAACAGGGTGGTCCCAAATGGACTTTCTCAATATTTGGTTATAGTTTTGAATATCTGAGTAAACTTTTGAAGTTGAAATGCTCATAACTTTTTTGTTTTTCAAGATTTTTTGACAGAATAACTTTTGTGTATTAGTTTATCTTATTAGCTATACGTGGTTTAAAGCATTAAACTCTGCGACCTGTAAACCTATTTAATTTTCTTTTTTTTTATGTCAAAATTTCCCGGAAATTTCCTATTTTATAGAACATAAGTCCTGCCCGTCAAAACGCGTCAAAAAAATCTATACTCTCTTGTAGTCCAGAATCTAACCTACATTTCTATACCCCATTGTACACACATCTGGATACGGTCTTGCGAACTACAGCAATTTCTGTGACCCAAGGTAAGATATTCGGTTCAAAAAATAAGTCCAGCAAGGAAACATTACTGAAATTAAAGAAGGTGAATCTTAAAGAATTTTCGACAAATAAAGCAGTTCAGGCCACATAAATTATCTAGCACGCCAGGTTATCAATTAATTTGGAGAAGGTAAAGGTATTGCCATTGTTATGAACTTATTGTGGGTGAACGGATGCTGCAAAACGAATAGGCGACATATATAGACTAACACGTTAGATTTCTGAGTAAGTTAACAGGTTAAACATTAGTAAATAGCCGCAACATAAACTACATAGTTTAATTATCTGAAAATTCCAACTTAATTAAAAAAAATGGAAGAGCAGTTATATTTTACGTGAAAATTTCCTACATGTTACCTGTTAATTTATTGCCGGTATGTTATCCTTTTAAAAAGTGTGAAAACAGGGGTTTTTTTATGTTTCAAAGAAATGGTAATAAAAGATTAAATTTGTATTTAAAAAAGGGTTTTTATGTTTCCAAGAAGTGGTAACAAAAGATCTTTTAAAAAAACTTCTATCAAGAGTATAAAAATGCATGCATTCATAATTTTACCTTCATTATTGTTTAAACAATGGCTAAGTTCAGTTATAAAGTTCTCGCAGATATATATTTTCAACAGAAAGATGAAAAAGATTTTGTGTTACACATAAAGAATAATCGATTCTTTAAATTATGCAACGAACAAGAAATCAAAATTCATAAGATAAAATTAAAAATTTTTCATTTACATTAAGAAAACAGTTCTAGAAACAAGAAAACGTTTTACTTACGCAACGAAAAATTGCTAACAAATGATCTGATTTGTAAGAAACTGTCAATAACCGCTAAGGAAACTGGAAAAGTGGGTCGGCCCGCAAAACAAATTGACAATTGCAGTGAAAGATCACGAAGACGCAAGCTTGCAAATATCAATGAAGGAATTTCTCATAGTATGATAAAGTATTCATTTCTGCATCAAATTCAACCAACGCAAAATAAGAAAACAAAAATTGCAATAATTGAAAAAATAGTGGAAGCCCTAAACGCACAAAGAGGATTTTTAAAAGTATGCCTACACCAACTGAAGAAATGAAATTTACTCCAGAAGAAGCATTTGCACTATTTTTGGATTTAAAACTGACAAAAAATCAGTATACAGAACAGCGAAAGCGAACCAATGAAAACAATTGTGGAATCTTTCCAGCATATCGAGATTTAGTTTCTGTCAAAAAAGAGTGCTTACCTTCACAAACGGCTATTAGTGCAACTTCAAGTTCAGCAGAAGTAAAATTGCAGGCTCTTCTCGAACACACTGCAGAACGATTAATTAATACACTTGATGCTGTTTAAAAATTGCAGCATCACTTTATTTTCTAAATGGGGATGTGATGGAAGCTCTGGTCAGAAACAATACAAGCAATGTGAATGGGTGAGGGAGGGGTAAGCAAATAAGCGTATAAAAAAAGGAAGACTTACCTAAATACTGGTGATGCTTCAAGCAAGGGGGTGTCCAGACGCAAAAACGGGTGCACCGATATCCTAGGACGGTGTCTTGTCACTTTTATAAGTGCTTGGTTTGCACTTGTTCGCGCACCTGTATGCCAAAGCAAAGCTAGAATTGTCCTATGCGTGACCAAGTATCACTAAAGATTTCAATTTTTAAGCCGACACTGATACTAAAACACAATCAATTAATAAGGCCGCAACAGATTATGCAATTTCCACTCTTTCATTCTTGGGGCACTTAATTTACTATCAGTGTTTTGTGTTTTTTTTTTCTTTTTCTTAAGAACAATGATAGGCAAACAATTTATGTAGGTTTTTCCTTTTTTTATTTATTTTTATTTCAAGTTGATTGCTATGTTATAGGTTTTTTACAATAATTTCACAATATATTTTGTCACTAGATTTGATTAGAAAAAAGTAATATTGTTTTATATCCGACTGGCTAAATATTTAAAAATATCATTGGTATGAATATAATTACAATTGACACTTTGCGTTAACTTCTTAAAAAGACTTAAAAAAACCTCGCGGCGCACTGGTACACACTTGACTGACCTTCTTTTACTTTTGTTTTCTCTCACCAGCCAACTCGCCACTATAAAAACAAAAACCAGCGAGTCGTTGGTTTTGGTCAGTGTTGCCAGCGGCCTAAACACAATGTAATTCAGAAATCTCATCTGGTGCTAACTTATTCATGGTATCTTTCGTTCCATTAAGTTTAAGAAAAACTTATATTGGCTTAGAGCCGTCAACCAGTAGAGTTACAGAAATGGATGTATGGAAAAATGAAATTCCCTCTTCAACAAAGTATTGCAGACCAATAAAGTTTGTTTACAAAAAGGAAACTAAAGATGTCATAACTGAAGAAGTTCGAAAAATAAAAGATCAAATTAAAGAACTTCAACCGGCAATATTTAAATTTGATGACCAATGCATTGAAATTAATTTTCAAATGTTCCTTACAATGATCGATGGAAAAGTTGCACAAGCATTAACCGAAACAAAGTCTTCGTCAAGCTGTACCATATGCCAAAAGACATCAAGTCAATTAAGCCAACCCCCATCACAAGACAATAGTTTCAATGAAGCATATGAATTTGGAATGTCCCCTCTTCATACCAGAATTCGTTTCATGGAGCATATTCTTAAATTGGGTTATGATTTGGAATTTGGCCCGTTAGGCGAAACAATGAGAAAAACAAAGAAAATGTGGAAAAAGGGAAGCAAAGAAAAAAACTAATTCAAGAAAACAACCTTCACCTAGGCCTTATTCAAATGATGGAAACACTGCAATTAGATTCTTTTCCGATCCAGAAACTGCAGTATCTATCACAGGAGTTCATTTTGAATTAATAAGACGATTCCAGATCATTTTACAAGTTATATCATGTAGCAGAAAGATAAATGCAAAAAAATTTGGCCAGTATGCAAATGAAACAGCAATTCTTTATAACAAAAAATACTCTTGGAGACATATGCCAACCACAGTTCATAAAATTTTATACCATGGTGAACAAATAGTTCAACACAATATCCTACCAATTGGAGATCTATCTGAAGAAGCGCAAGAAAAAAGGAACAAAGACTACAGATTCTTCCGCGAGCATAATACAAAAAAAATGTCCAGATGTTGTACTAATGAAGATCTTATTACTATTTTGTTGTGCACATCAGATCCATATATGTCCAGTATTCGACAAAAATGGAAATCAACCTCAATCGAATTAGAGGAAGAAGCTAAACAACTTCTGGAAAATGAAACCCAAAGCTATTTAGAAGAAATTTAAAATTGTTTATAGATTATAATTTGTTTTTGATTTAAGTATATATTTGTATTAATATATAAAAATAAAATACACATACATCTCAAACCAAAAATAAAAGTTGAATTACCTAAAATGTTATCGATAGCCAAGAATGCTATTTGGGCATTTTTCAAAATATTCCTTTTCAGTTTTATCCTTATAACAACTCGTCTCGTCTCAAAAAAAACCAAACTTTGGCCCCTGTGAATATTGGGACTAAAAAATTTACAGGGGCCAAATATTGGCATTTTCTGACAGGATCTAAGTTCGACAATAAAAAAAAAAGTATCAGTTGTAAAATACAAGAGAAATAATGATAAATTATAAAAAAATTCATATTTGAAATATTCAACTTTTACACCGAAACTCAACAAAAAAATGAAAATGCATTTTGAACTCCCCATAACTTTTGCTCCTATCAATCGAAATTACGTTTTATAGCTCAAATTAAAGCCTAATATCGCACCTATCGAGAAAAAAAAATCGCATAAAAAAATACCGATCCAGTCAAAAATTATGGAATTTTGACCGCCTTCTCGTAAAATTTCCCACTGTGCGGTGCTAAGGAAGTCCGATTCAGAGTAGCTGTTGGGCAGGAGTAGGGTCTACGTTAGGACCATGATAGGAACTATCACAGGCCACTGCAGATAGGCAGGATGGTTATGAGGATGGGATCCGACTTGGCGGGTTGTGTGAGGACCCGGAGGAGTTAGAACCAGTTGAGCACATTCTGTGCTACTGTCCCAGGCTACAGGGCAGCAGGCTAAGATGACTAGGCAGCAGATTCCTAGGCGAATTAGGGGCTGTGGTCTCGGGCTGTGGACTCGAGTCTTATAGGATTCGTAATGGGGATGACCTGCCTGAGTGATAGGATACTGGGTGCTAGCCGCACATAAGGCGGATTTGTGTTGTGTGGAGTTTCTTTCGGGTTTGAACCGATATCTTCTGTTCTTATCTATAATTTTTATATTTTTTTTACCTACTCTTACTCTCACATAGACGCAGATGTACAAGCTAGAAGCCAGGTAGACGTAGAAAAGGGTATAAAAGCGGCTCTAGTTTCGTAAACCAAATCAGTGAAGGTTGAGACAGTGAACAGTGATAATCGAGCGCGAAATTTTATTTTGAATTTTATAAAGAGAAATAAAAGTACAATACGTGCAGTGGATGATAGATTTGCAGACTTCATGAGTGCGGAGATGAGTGATGACGATGAAGGTGCTATTCCTGCATTTGGTCTTGAAGGTGCGGATGATGACGATTTCACATATCAAGCAAATTTTCATGTTGATGATTCGGATGCGGAAACTGTACCACATATAGACATCAATGAAGATGTTAGTGATGACGACGATGATGAAGAGGAAGAAACTGATGCTCAGCAAACCAGTGACAATTACTTCATTTCCAAAGATGGCACCAAATGGACTAAAAATGCACCCCCGACTTCCCGTACTCGTGCTCATAACGTGGTCGAATACACAAGGAGGAAACCGGGACCAGTAGGAACCACATATGATCCATTTACAATATTCCGGTCGCTCATCACCGAAGACATACGTACATCATAATACGCGAATCAAATCGGAAAGGCAGGGAAGTGAACGCTGCATGGAATTTGGCAAATCCAACTAACACAAAGGAATGTAAACCAATCACTTTGAAAAAGTTCGATGCTTTTTTGGCTATTATTTTATATGCTGGACTCACTAACTCGAATAGTGAACCTATTGAAGAGTTATGGGGCCCAACGCGCTGTCCAATATAAAAAGCTGCATTTTCATTAGATAGTATGAAGTGTATAAAGCAATGCCTTAGATTCGACAATGGAAATACGCGACAGCAGCGACTAATCAACAGCAAAACTGCGGCTATTGATGATATTTGGCAAATGTTGCTGTCTAACTTGGCAGCAGCTTACACTTCGCAATATGCAGTGACCGTTGATGAGCAGTTATTCCCATACAGAGGCCGCACCCGCTTCACACAATACATTCCATCGAAGCCTGCTAAGTACGGTATAAAGGTATGGTGGTTGTGCGACTCAAAATCATTTTATCCAGTCAAAGGAATGATTTACTCTGGGAAATTGCCTGACAAGGCACGAGAGGTGTATCAAGAGCAGTACTTCAAGTTTCGGTGAGATATTTGAATACAGGCCGCACAATTTATGCCGACAATTTTTTCACAACTATGGATTTGGCGCGTACTTAGATCAGGAAGAAAACCGCATATGTTGGAACAGTGTGCTCGAACTAGCGTCCTGTCAACAGCACATTGTTCGGCTTCAACGAAGGCGATATAGCACTATGTTCATATGTGCCCAAGAAGAACAAAGCGGTAATTTTGCTGTCGACACAACATTATACTTTATTACAACGCCAACAAATCGGGCGTTGATACAATGGACCAGATGCTCGGCACATATACATGCAAGCGCTCAACAAACCGCTGTCCATTGGCTATGTTTTTTAATATGGTGCACATTGCTGCATTAGCTGCATTTACTTCATACAACGAGATGAAGCGAATAAAAAGAAGTGGCAGACGACGGACATTCCTACTGATGCTGACAAAACAATTGGCACTACCAAACATAGAGAAACGAGCGCGTAACAACCGCATATCCAAGGATACGGAACGCAATGGAAGCATTTGATGTAAAGGTAAGAAAAAACAATTATAATATTCAAAGCAGAATAACTACATAATTTTGTTCTTTTTAGATATTATCAAGACCGGCGGAAGGGGCTGCACCGTCTAGAACGAACCGACCGTCATGTCGCCTATGCCGTTCTGAGTACGGACGGTAGCGGAAAACAAGGGCCTATTGCCATTCCTGTAACAATCCAGTTTGTGCAGAGCATTCAACACTTATGCGTCGATGCTACACCTGCACAGAAAATATGTTCGACGAGGGACAATCTACACAACAATAGTTTTTTAGGCTTTTTTCATATAAAACTCATAAAAAATTAATAATGTTATATATAAAAAAACATTTTTTTTTAACATTCATTATACATGTATAATTAGTAAATAATAATAAATCAAAACAAAAAAAAATGAAAAAAAACGCGTTTTCATATCTATATATATAAAAATAAGTCCGTATATGTACGTCGCCGAACTAATCATAAACGCGTCGTGCGATTTCAACCAAACTTATACACTACGTAGGCAGTGGCCCATATATGGTTTATATGAAGTTTGGTTGAAATTTTCGGTCTGGGGGCGGAGGGGCGTGGCAAAATCCATAACTTGAGAACGGCTTGACCGATTTGAACAATTTTTTCTTTAAAATGATCGCCATGGTCCAACTTAGGTTTTTACGGAAATAAAATTTTGCCCCGCCCACTTTTTTCGATTTACCTAAAATCAGAAAACGGCTCCATCGAGTTGACTAATTTTTCTTTCAAATTTTCGTATTAATCAACTTTAAGTTTTCATCGAAAGAAAAATTTACCACGCCTACTTTACGCCCACTTTTTCTATTAAGCGCATAACTGGAGAACGGCATGACCGATTCCAACGATTTACCATTTGAATTCAAGCGGCTCCAATTCCCTTTGCGTCTTGCCTTTGCTATTACCATCAACAAAGCACAAGGCCAATCATTGACTATTGCTGGCTTAAAAGGTCATGAACAATTTGATCGAAGCAACAATTTTAAAGGGGAAGTTTAAAGGTGAAGATTTATTGATTCCACGAATTCCAATGATTCCATCAAATTAACCTTTGAATTCAAAAGACTACAGTTTCCAATACGTCTTGCATTTGCTATTACAATAAATAAAGCGCAAGGGCAATCGTTGGAATTGTGCGGAATTGATTTAGAATATCCTTGCTTTTCACACGGCCAGTTATATGTTTCGTGCTCACGTGTTGGCAAGCCTTCAGTTCTCTTTATCTACACAACAACTCATGGCAAAACCAAAAATGTTGTCTACGAAAGAGCTCTAAGATAGTTTAAGTGATACATAGTCTAAGATTGTAAGAAACTAGAAATAAAAGTTGAATAATAGGGAACAAAACCAACTTTATTAAAAACAAGTGTGTTTCTTTTCTTATTTTGTTTTGCCGTGCGAAGCAGGCAACGGGCCCGCTAGTAAAATTATATAAAAAGAGAAATAGGTCCATGTGTACCTTGTAATTCGTATAAGGGTAACGGATGACTCAACCGTCGGAGGGTTAACTGTTTCGAAAAAAATTTTGTGCAAATGAATACACAATTGTTGAAAGTAATCAAAAAGAATAAAAACGCTCTTTAAAAGTAATCAGGTAACTCTTTGATTACTTTTGATTCTTTTTAATTATATTGTAGTTATCGCCAGTAATTCTGATTATTTTTCGATTACTTGTAATCGTAATCAATTAGTAATCAGAAAGTTTTGCTTATAGAATTATATGATCATTACGATTCTTTTTAAAGTAATCAAATAGACTATTAATTGTAAATGATATTTAACAGGTATGCAATATAGGGTAAGTTCGTAAATGCATCACTGCGCTGCATCAGTGATTTCAAATGTTTATAAATATATGAATGAAGTAGATATGAACCAAAAAATTGTCAAATACTCTACAAAAATAATAGTCACACAATAAAAAAAATTATAATTGCTTCTTTATTGACATTAGAAAAAGTTTGCTTTTCTGATGCAGTGGTAAATGTTCATTTTCTAAACCATTTTAGAAACTTATTTATTCTCATCACAGCAGAGTCGCATTTTAACAGTGTATATTGAAGGTGGTAACATATTTATAAAATTACAAAAACAAGCAGCATCAACTCAGGAAATGTTCATGTTGTTTTTTTATATATTGTAAAACTGCAAACATCTGCTTTTTTGTTATTAACTCACTTTGCTTTTATTTTACTTAAACCATTCGTGTAAACATGAAAAATACTTACCAACAGCTTTTTATTTTTTTATTTTAAACACGGAGAGAATTTCATAATATTTTGATTCCACAAAGTCGTAATACATTATATTACGGTGTAAACTAGCCTTAAGTGCAAATAACCTTTGTCTAACAATGCAACTCAAAACAAATATTAATGTTTTTCTTAATTAACAAAAGGCATTTCTAGTTTGGTAATATTTTTTCACATTTGCTAACTTTTCCACTGCACTGCATTGTGGATGCTTCATATAATAAACATACCAAAGGAAAGGGGAATAAATTATAAAACAGACACGTAAAACTGCACTAAAAGCTAC
The DNA here is from genome assembly GCA_943735925.1 of Pollenia amentaria. Classification (NCBI taxonomy): domain Eukaryota; kingdom Metazoa; phylum Arthropoda; class Insecta; order Diptera; family Polleniidae; genus Pollenia; species Pollenia amentaria. Next base: position 84,150,671 of record OX031007.1, on the reverse strand, counting down.
AGTCTCATAATAAAAAAGAAAATTGAATAGTTAAGTAAGTACAATATTGAATGTGGATATAATCATACGTCTCTTACAAATATATATATATAACTCATTGTAAGTGTTTTTTTTAGTTTTCTATTTGTTGTTACCCTACAAAAAATGAATGGAGTACATGGTCCAAAGGAGTACTTTTTGAACTACTCGTATGTAATGCAGCCATGGACCATTTCATTTTAACAAGAATTTAAAATTACAGCTCTGGTAGCCCTTATGTAATTTGTTTAGGTTAGAAATGAATATGCGGGTAAAAAAATTATTTAAATTAAAGCACAAAATAAAAGTAAAATATAATATAAAAAGTAAAAAAAAACTTAAATAAAAAAAACTGACATAATTGATAAGATAATTTATATTATTTAATTACAGTGGAATAATTATAGTGAAATAGAGTAGCTGCGAAACTAACCCCTATGAGTACTCCATGGGGTAGTGAAATAGAGCACTTTCGAAACTACCTCCTAAGAGTACTCCATAGGTTAGTAAAATAGAGTACTTTCAAAACTAGTATTTGTGGGTGCTCTATGGTGTAGCGACATAGAGTAGTTTTGGGCGTACCCAAATGTAATGCATAGCTGGGTTACGTGGTCCAGCCCTAGGACATCGCAATGTAAATTTGAGTGTGTTTTGACATACATTTAGGTAGTCGTCCAGACAGTAGTTAAGACAGTTCACTTTTAAAAAAATGTCTACCGTGAATGTCGCAGTTCAAGTTCTAGCTAAACGTGTTTTATATGAACTTAACAAATTAAAAATAGCATTTAACAACTATTTTTTGTGAACATAGATAACCCTTAAGTAAATCATGCAAAATCAAAGCATAATTTATAAATTTTCTTTTAATTGTTGATTTTTTTTTTACTTTTGCAAACAAAACTTCAAATTACTGTCAGCAAATGTCAAATCACTGTCCATTTTACTGTCTGCAAAATTTGCTAGACAGTAGACAAGACAGTTGGAAAAGTGTACATGCATTAGTGAAAAAAGTTTGCATGTATTGCAACTGTCTTGCCAGTACTGGCAAATGTAAACACCGTGTAAGCAAAGTCAGCATTACCAAGAAAGTTGACGCCGATAAAAAATTCCGGCATTGTAATTCTAATTTAGTCAACAATTTGGTTTACGTTTTATTGAAATAAAAATGCTTAAAATTGTTGCGCTAAATGATAACGAAAAAGAAACAAATGATGACGAGGATCAACCCGTTACGCGGGAGGCACAGGTAAGAATAATTTGCATAAATAAACACAGTAACTGCACATATCTATTCTAGGAAACTATTGCCGAAAGTGAATACATTCGCGCAATAAAGTTAAAAACGGATGGAGACACAGAATTATGCTTACATATGCTAAACGAGTTACTCCAGACCCAAGTGCTAAATGAGGTAAACTTAAAAATTAGCAGTTGCCTTTTTTAAATAACAGTCTAACACCCAATTTACATGATGAATTTTATGACGTCCAATTTTCTTAATTCCCTTTTGAAGTTGCTACCAAAAACTACTCAAATTCATACGATGGTTTTTTTTGGACGTCTAATTTTTTTTCATTTTCATTCAATCCAGTTGATGAGAATATAAAAATAAAACATAACAGAAGGAACAGTAAAAAGTCTAAAGCGAAGTGTCAAAAAAAACCATGAAAACAGAAATCAAGTCTATTTTTCTACCCCTCTTTCTTCACTACACCGTTTGTTACCAAACAAAATATGACGTCCAAAATTGGACGTCATAAAATTCATCATGTAAATTGGGTGTAATTGATTATTAAAAATAGCATTTTTTTTGGATTAAAACTAGTTTACGAAAGCGCATGGCGGTATTTTGCATATTTGCCAGACATTACTTAATTTTGTCTATATTGATTATTAAAAGTTATTGGGTGCCCATAGATCGAAATATGCAGAATATGCGTTAAGGTCATTAGGGGGCCAAAAATTGGCGATTTAGGTAGCATTAGCTCTGAATGAAAGATTTGAGTGTTAAGAGAATAATGAAATCTATTGTTTATCTTCAATTATCTACCTTCGATAAAAAGCTAGCAAATTTCAAAGACGACCTAAAAAACGTCTTATTGATCTACTGAACATGACTACATTCCGGAAATGTTGAAGACACTGTCACCCATACACCTAGTAAAAGTTCTGATAAGTCTAATAGAACGGAACTTTGAAGCGTTTGTGAAAATCTTAATAGAAAATTTGGAGAAGAATGATCCTCTTTCGATCCTAGGCTATGGCTCAGCTAAAGAAGAAGTCTATGTATACCTTAGATTTTTCTTATATTTCTAGAGACGCAGATCCGCTTGTTTACTGGCGCAATTAAATAGAATACTCGAAATTATCAAATGAGTTCAGTCACATCAGTGAGACGCTTTTTTTACTGCAGGTCTACTTTAAACGAAGTTGCGAAATTATTTCCTCAAAAGTTGAAAATACTTTCTTTTTTAAACAAAAAACTTATTAATATTAATTTGGAATACTTAAATAACGAAATTACTCCACTTGAGTTTTGTTAATTGCAACTTAAATTTAAATGTTATATTCGTATCGGTATCGGCGATATTTCTTCAGTATCGGTATCCCTAGTTATTTTTCCTAATGCAGTAATTTTTTTTTTTACCTATGCTATTCCCGCGAAGCTCTTCGCTTGTCTGCAGGAGACCAGAGTCTCTGGCGTGAATCGAACCCGCAACCCCGGCACTGATAGACTAGCTCACTACCAGCTAGCCTACCGGGGCACCCAATTTCCAGACTGCCTCACATCTGGAAGTATCTACAAGGTGTTGTAAATATCGTATAATCGCATTGTTTTTATTTTGTGAAACACAGTTATCAGCGAATATCACTAATTTTAAAGGTAGTAATCAAGCATTGATATTACTGAATTCGGACCTTTTCCAATGGAATCGCTTTCGTCAATACAGAAGATGTGTTGAACATTTTGACGTTCGTTTGTAATTCCGAAAATTGCTGTTTTGCGACCTGATTTAAAGTATGCGGTTCCTATTTGCTGTGGACCCGACGGAAAGCTAACATTTTGAGCATAATTCATAGATATTACTAGATAATCCTCCTCTGGAATACCTGGATACATGGCATTTGGATCGGCTTGACTAATGTTCTCAAGTCGTTATAGTACTCTCGCTGAGTGCTGGCAGATTGCAAATGATCAGAATACACCTTCAATACTGCTTCTTTTCAACTTCAGTAACGTTTACTGTATCAACATATTTTGCAAGATTTCGACAGAATTCGCACAAATCGTATGCCGGCTTCATAGAGACGATGTAGGTACAATATTTCTTCCACAGCGTTTGGAAAGTGCGAAGTTTTACGATTTTACCACCCGATTCGACGCTGTTGGTGTATCTAGTGTAAACAGAAGTCTTAATTTCAGTAGTTGGAAGTTTCAATAAACGATAATCACGATGATTTGGTTGACGACCAGGTAAAGTGATAGCAACAGTTTCAGCAAAACGGCAGATAAATGAAACAATTTCTTTTTTTTTCCAAAGAAGTTAAAGCATCTGTACGATTAATTTTATTCGTCATGCCATGTTCGTGTGGATAGACACCATTTTAGTCGTAATGTTCGATTAGATTTTTGTAGCGTTTAATTCCCATTGTATACAGGAAGAAGTACATATCACGGCATATCGGCAAACTTCGAAAATAATATATCTGATGTACCGTTTCTTCATAGCTCGCGATCGATCACCAACTTTTGACTTGAGCATTGCATCGCCACGGAGAGCTGCTAGATGTGCGAGAATAACTAAATCTTGGGATTCCTTATCTAAATTCATGAAAGACGTACGGAAATCCACAGCCATCTTCTTAGGGATCACTTCATTGCATTGATTTGAACAACACGGAGGTATTTTTGAACCATACAGTCGAGCAACTACCTTTTCTTCGCGTAAATCAAGATCAGATTTATCAAGGTACATATTATCGGTATCATCTTAGAGTCACTATCCAATAATTCTGAGAAGTGATAGTCATCATCCTCGTCATCAGGGAAGCGATAAAGTAAATCTACTTCTTCGAATTCGTCCACCATTTCATCCTAAAACAGTCAGTAAGAATGTTATTAGTTTTAAATAATGTTCGCGAATAACATAATAAGGTTATGTGAAAAAATTTTCGTACTAACAGAGTGATATTCACGATTTAAAAGAATTATAAATGAGTACATATTTATTATAATTCACAACTAATAATATCAGAAAATAATCCTGAATTCGAAAAAACGCGAGCAAAATTGATATCAAACTCATAGAAACAGCGCGCTAGGTAGAAAATAGTAAAAACCAACTACACAAAAGGTTAACCAACACGTTTCTGACGTCATGAGATGTGTCGCTTTCGAATGAGACCAATACCAACACGCTCAGTGATGGAACACCAAATTTACACGTATTTAAGTCCCTAATCATGTAAAACGCAGCGCCACGCTGTAACGAAACTTCAGTTCGGAGACTGAGATGGTATTATTTGGAAACGGGGCTACCTATTAGTTCGGCCATGCTCCTCGTTGGGGGGTTTTATTATGTTCCCAGTTTAATGTAAAATAAAATTAAATCGTTTCTAGGAGATTACAAAATTTAGGTAGCAAAATTAAAACAACTAAAATGACTCATAAAGACAGTTAGATAGATATATGGTTTGATGATGTACGTGTAGCTGAAGATGTAATATGCTACACAGATCCTAGCCCGCCCTCCATGCTGATATATATATATATATTCCGCTTATCAGCCCTAAACAAAAATGAAATATAAACAAGAATCACCCTACATGCCCCATGCCTAAACTTCACTTTTCACAATCAAATAAAAATTAAAATTTCATGTTTAAAATATAAAAATTTATTTAACAATGAATATTAACATATATATTTAAAGATTGAAAAATTATCAGAAAAGGTGTCTTTACAATTATAATTGGTCACAAATTGACATTTATCTTTTAAGTTAAAAACCCGTAAAATTTTTAGTAACAACTAATAGTTAGTAAAAAATGTATAACTAATAGTTTTAACAACTATTATTTAAATTAAAAGAAGTTATTACGGTATATATTATTTACCTTTCTATTTTTTAAATTTTAAGAGAAAACAAAAAAAAAAAAATTAATTATTATGTTACGTATGAAAAGGTATTTAAAAAAAAATAGTGTTTTTGAATATGGATGATATAAATAAGAATATAAAAAAAAAACAAATATGAATTAATAAACTTACTTAGTATATGATTTCTCCATCGATGTCCTCAGGCGCCGGAAGACTTTAGACAGGATATGTATTCTTATTATGATCAACCAATTAATCGATATGTTTTTATATGTATGTTAAATTTAAATATGTATGTATGCCTTATAATATCTACGAAAATGTTTATTTTCCTAAATATTACAACGCATACATTTGAGTGTAGTTTCCTCTAAGTGTGAAGGTATTTGAAATATTCGTAAATAGTCTTTTTTTTTTTTTTTTTTTAAATTTATGGATAATTAACAATTTAGGTGACAATTACAGTATCATTCAGGTAATTGGAGCAAAAATTTTTAAGTTAATTAATTTTTTAAATTTAAAAAAAAAAATTTAAATCGAATTCAATATAAATATAAAACTTAAAAATCCGAGCAAATGTTATAAATAAGATATGAAATTAAAAGGTTTAAAAAAAAATTAAAAAAAAATACAAATCAAACCGTTGCACAGTGGCGCCCGTAGAGCAAGCGAGGTTGCAAAAATCAAAATTTTCATGAGTGCCGACGAAGTTTTGAATAAACCCATGTTATAGGAAACTTTTCAACGATTTCAAATATGCCACTCTTAATAATATCACATTTTTAGTTTAGAAGATATAACCGTTCAAAGTTGACCGACTTTCGGTTTTCAAAAAACACACAATTTTTAGTCAATTTGTTGCGATTTCAGGTGTAATATCACGAAAAATAGGTAACGAATCGCCTTATTTTTGTTTGTATTGATTGATGTATTTATTAAATGTATAATGATAAAAAAAAATTAACTGTTTGCTTTGTGTTTCTCCTGGTAAATCACTATTTAAAAACTATCCGTTTTTCACTATTTTTCAACTTTGACGGAAAATAAAAAAAAACTATATTTTTCTATATTTGCCATACGTGCAAAACCTGTTCTTTGATTATTCCTTTACATAATTCAAAAGGTTTTATCCAGTGTTTAAAAAACTGCAATAACTTTCATTTCTTTTGATTTGACTTCTGCTTGTGCTTCTGAAATCAACAACAGTTTCAGTCAAAGCAAAATCACAAAACGAAAAACAAACAGTTGAACGAAACTTTTGCCAGCAGTTGTTTTACAAATTGTGATTTTGATTTTCTTTTCTTTTGAACAATTTCGCAAGTAAAAGTAAATTCAATCTCTTTGCTTTTGTAAGTCGCAAACAGTCGCAGAAGAAAAGTTCTTTGTATTTGCAAATTATAAGTCCCAATCAGGGTTGTCAGATTGATCTTGAAATTTTTCGCCAAATTCAATGTCAAAAATCGCCATAGCATTTATTTTTTAGTTTTTGACAAAAATATTTGTATTTTTAGAATAATTAAAAATATTTTTTTTATAAATCCCAAAAAAAAAAAATTTGTTCCGTATCGCTAAAATCCGCTTCATTGAATTTTTCATTGAATGTAATTAAATAGGGCTGAACTTTACAATATATAAATTTATATAAGCCGTTGTAAAACGTTTACTTTTTTACTTTTTATATGTAATGCTGAATTTTTCGATTTTGTCATTAAAAACATTTTTTTTTATGTTTAAAATATTTTTTTTTTTTGAAAATATGCCGATTTTTTACCAACACCATCTGGCACCCCTGTGTGTGAGTAAGTATAAATGTAAAAAAAAAAACAGAAGAGAAAAGAGAATATTTTTCTGTTAAAAATGTACAAAACTAAAAGACTGCCTGCTTTTAAGACTTCGACTTCTGACAACTTTCAAAAGCATAGACACTGCTTGCGATTTTGATTTTTTTAACTTATCAAAAGCAGAAGAAAACTTAGCACACGACTGCCGATTGTTTTCATAAGTTTTAACAGAATCGATGTTTGATTTTAAAAAGCAGAGAAAAGTAAAAGCATTGAAAAGTTAAAATTTTGCGACTTTTCGACTTTTGACTTAAGTTTTTTAAACACTGGTTTTATCTGCCCGTACGTGCCCGTTTGGCTTCTAGAGGTAAAAAAGTTCAAAAAGACATGGTTGCAGAAATTGTATGGCGTCCATCCCTTATATGTTTTGACTGACAGTAGTTTGATCTAATAGTTTGAAAAAAACTACTCATTGAAATTAGCAGGTACGTACCTCACATAAACAATACTTTGGCGTACAAATGGTCAGGAACAATATTGACTTATGGTCCCTACAGGTAGGCACAAATCTTATTTGGACACGTGCATAATATCAAAATTGCATTATTCAGCCTAAATCCATATGTATGCAGGGAACAGGTAAATTTTTAGGCATGGTAGCATAAGCCTATATATTGCAAAATAAGCATAATGCCTGGATTAGTCTACGCCTGAAAGTTGGCGCAACAATTACTGAAACCATTAAACAATTTAAGTACTGAAAACATGGCGTTGAACAATTTAAAATTATTTGAACTGTTTAGAAAGTCAACCACACCAAAGTTTTTCACGGAAGTGAAAATTCTTCCTGAGAAGTTGACATTGATCAGCAAATGGGGCTGCGATGGATCATCCGGACAAAGCGTTTATAAGCAAAGGATATCTTCCGATGACGCTACAATATCGGACGAAAATATGTTTATGGCATCTGTTGTTCCTTTGCGGCTAAAATCGGATGATTCCCTACACTGGAAAAATCCACGTCCGCCATCAGTGCTTTATTGCCGACCAATAATGTTTCAGTTTGCAAGGGAATCGGCAGAACTCATAAGGACTACGGTGAAGGACATTGAAGAACAAATAAGCAAGATTAAGCCTACAAAGCTGCAAATTGGAGAAGGAAAATATATTCAATGCAATTACGAGTTCCACCTGACTATGGTTGACGGAAAAGTCGTAAACGAACTGACAGGAACAACCTCAACAATGTCATGTCCGATTTGCAAAAAGAGTCAGAAGAACTTTTTTCAATTCAATTCAATTTATTTCATATATAATATGTTACATCTCAATTTTATATATTATATTATATATATATAAGAGTTTAAGATTAGTATCTTTTTCTGCTTAATTATAACATATTTCAATTAGTTATCATATACATATATATAGACAGAATTATATTGGAGGTAAAAATTCAGCAAAAACCTATTTAAACCCCTTTTTTCGTTTTATTTTTATATTTTTTTTATCGATTTTTTATTATTATTTGTCAGAAGAACTTTGGTAATTTAAACGATTCTACAAATGAGAAGAATTACGAATATGGAATGTCACCATTGCACGCAAGGATAAGGTGTATGGAATTCTTGCTAAAACTGGCATATACCCTACCACAAGAGGAGGAAAACTTCGATGAAAATACAT